>OX377620.1:169709856-170170856 GCA_947397865.1 Polietes domitor | reverse complement strand
TATTACTACTAAATAATTTGTATTTGTCTGTCGGATAATTGGATCAATTACCATATTATACGTTAAATATGACTAAAGATGAATTTATAGTAACTGTATAATTTATATGAACTGCATAAAATTGCTCATGCGAGGTACATACGCAGGGAGTGGTGTAGGGTATTATATAGTCGGCCCCGCCCGACTTTAGCCTTTCCTTACTTGTTTTCCATATTTCGACAACTTTTTATTATAAAACTTGAAGTTAACTTGTTCTCTTTTATTTTTATTAAAAGTTGTAGTGTTTTCTACTACGAGTAGAAATTTTTTTCCCGTCCGTTTTGTCGCGTCCGTATTTCTGCTGTACCTAATTAAAAAAATCTAAGAGATAATTCTCATATTTCATAAATCTACGAACAGAATATATCCTGACATTCATTTACATGTATACATAAAAAAAGTACTCAAAAAATCGCTGAACTTTTTATATTTCTATAAGAACTTCAAAAGTACTTCTGTTTTTTGTCGCATCCGTTTCGATGTAAAATTGTTTATAATTTTGTACTAAATCCAGACGATATATTCAAAAAAAAAACACTAAAAAGCCTGATCGATTTTTTCAGTTTTTTCCTTGTTTTTGGCGTAGTTTAAGTTTATGTCCATATGCAACTCAATGAGATGATTGTCGGAAATGTTCCCATGCCATTTGTAAATAAGTACATATGAATGCAAAATGGTCTTGATCCAGCACAATATCCCAGTTCAAATGAAACAAATTATAGACCAAACAAGTAAAAATTATGTTAAATTCGGTTGGGCCGAACTTTATATAATCTCCACCACGGATTGTATTCCACAGAGGCTGTCCATTTTCGTAGAACTGCAGTAACATTACAGGAAAATGTCAATTTGTTTGAAAAAAAACAGAACAAATGAAAAAAACTGAAAAAATAATTTTATAAATAAATAAATATAAAATTTTAATTATGTCAAACCCCGCTTATATCGAAATAATATTTCAAGTCAGTTCAAAAAGTAAATATAAGGCAGCATTCTTCAAAAAAGCTTAAATATCATATATACTAGGGAATAGTGGATGCATTGTGTACGTGTTTCCAAATTATCAAAAAATTAAAAAACATAGTAAATTACTATAGGCCCACTTTCAACCAAGCATCAAAATTTACAGAGTAAATAGATGTTTAAATATTTTTTTCGAGAAAATCGAAGAGTAAAAACAATTAAAAAACAAGTTTAAATTTATTTATGGTTTTCCAAATATTTAAAAAATTAAAAAAGTTATTAATTATTATAGGCCCACTTTCAAAAAAATAAAGTTTTAATTTAAAAAATCAAAATTTGTAGACAAAAACATTGTGAATATTTTTTTTCAATATTTTTTCGGAAAAGTACTTCAAAAAAATATAATAATAAACAAGTAAAAACGGCGGTAAGTTCGGCCGGGCCAAACTTTATATACCCTCCACCATGGATTGCATTCCACAGAGGCTGTAGATTTTCACAGAATTGCAATAATAAAGGGTGATTTTTTTAAGCTATAGGAAAAAAGAGGGCGAAGTGGGGTAAAAAGGGATAAAAGTGGTACCTATCAAACAAGCTAGTAACACGAAATTCGATGTGTACATTCCTCTAATTGAGTGGATACATAATAAAAAACTATTTGTTCAAAATCGCACTTTTATGGGGTAAAGTGAGAATAGAGGGATAAAAATGGTACCAACCAAACGGCTGCACCTAGAATAATGAAATTCGCTGTATACATTCCTCTGATTGCATAGACACGCAAATTCGTAGTTTTTGCTTTTACGGCAAAAATTGGTTGAATCATGAACTATGGTTATTTTGCACTATGTATGTGAGATAAAGGATTTTCAAAATTTGTACTTTTGGAATTGAAATAGAATGGAAATACAACCAACTGTAGCCCACCACTATGTACCAATATTTATGATATTTAAGCATTTTTGAAAATATATTTATAAAGGGTGATTTTTTAGCTATTATCTTTTTGACAACACTGGTTTAAACAGCTGACGCACGTTTCGTGTTTTGTTTCACTGTCAAACATCTTCACTTTTGGTCTATAATTTAACCATGAATCGTCTTACAAACGAACAACGCTTGCAAATTATTGAATTTTATTATCAAAATGCGTGCTCTGTTAAGAAAGTTCATTGCGCGCTTCCATTTTATGGTCAGTTTAATCGACCCACTGAAGCGGCTATTCGGGCTATTGTGACTAAATTTCGCACCAAATTTACATTGTTGGACATTAAACCACCAACACGCTTACGTAGAGTGCGAACTGAAGAAAATATCGCAGCTGTATCGGCCAGTGTTAATGATGACCATCAATTATCGATTCGTCGCCGTTCGCAGCAATTGGGCCTCTGTTACTCAAGAACGTGGAAATGCCAAAATTGAACTAAGCGGATGGACCATTTGAGGCGCAGTCAAGGTCAACATTTGCATGAAATAATCTTCAAAAATTAAATTATATGGACGATAGTACGATTCAAATAAAGATTTCATGCATTTTTTAATTTTATGTGTTTTTTTGAAAAACTTTCCTATAGCTTTTAAAAATCACCCTTTATATGCCCTCACTCTCAGAGAACATATATTCGGAAGTTATAAGAAATTAAATATAACGTTGGGCAGGATAATTTGTGTGGAAGGTACTAGGAAGTTCGTATCACATGGTCCCAGTTTCCACATTTATAAAACAATTGTAAAAACATGATCAAATATCAAGTTATAGTGGTTTCCATGCACCAGTATAGAAGTTATGAAGGATTGCTAAATATTAAATTTCACAGTATTCCGATCATCAGTATAGAAGTTATAGCAGCTTTATTTTTACGTAGTTTAGGGTGATTTGTGTGGGAGGTACTAGAAGGGGCGTGACCAGACCCGCCATATTTAGTAGACTTAAAGTGCTTTATCAAATACCAAAATATGGGTGATTCCAAATATCGGTGTGGAAGTTACAAAGTTTTTAATTTAACATAGAAATATGGTCCGTTTGTGTGGGAGGGACCAGAAGAGGCGTGGCAATTTCGCCCATCTTCGAACTTAAACTAAGGACTGGGAAAAATATTACCATGTGCTCTGATTCGACTTTTTCCGCTTTAAAAACTACACCTTTTAAGCGATTTCATCCATGATATAGGACGCATACAAAAATTTCTCTAATTTCACTTTTTCTACCGACTCGAGTTGTAATGGTGTTGCAAGAGGAGGTTATCATATAGTCGGCCCAACGACTTTAGCCTTTCCTCACTTGTTTTAATCAACGATGAGAAAATGCGCAGATTTTCTCAATTTTAAAACATAACTAAAATTAAAATAATTAAATAACCAAAATTATTTTCTACTCAAAGTCAATTTAGATTTAGACATTTTATAAAATGTATGAAATATGTTTCATAAAGCACAAATCATTTATAAAACATTTCTTAGAAACTATAAAATGCAGTTCTTCATTCGAAGAACTTTTGTCATAAAAATTCATTATTTTTCATAATATGATTTATGAAAATTTTCATAGATTTTATGAAGAACCTTCATTAGTTTTATGTAAGAGTTTTATAAATAGTAATAATTTATACTGAAGTTTCCAATATCAACACACACCACCATTGCGAGAGTCTTTGCAATGAATATGTCTTTGACCTAAATCAGGGTTCATATTTACTTATGTCAGAGTTAACAGTGTACATATGAGAATTGCTAGCATTCAACTAATAAAGTCGACACACTAAAAATGTAGTTGTAAGTTGATAGGGTGGGTCATTTTCTTTCTTTTAATTAGAATCGAATATGAAAAAGTACTGATTATTTTTTGAAATTTCTGGTTTTATTGGAAAGGTTGAACTTTGTCATTTAGTAATGGAACACAATGTCATTGATATGACTACCAAACAGTGACTCGTTGTGGATGCATCGGCTTCTCAATAGTCACGTGTGGGTTCCCTGAACCCCATATGCGGCAATTTTGTTTACTGACATAGCCACCGAGATGAAAATGAGCTTCATCTGAAAATCACACGAAAATTTTCCTCGTAAATTTCTTACAGTTTGCTTTAAAGACCCCATTACTTTGGAAGTAAGTTTTTAATATTTCCCAATTTTGTTCGAGCGTATAGCGTCCCATTTTGCAAATGACAAACATAAACCTGAAAATAAAAATAAAACTGAATGTTATTCTACCTTTCAAAGTCAAAGTAATCGGTAGTTCGAATTTAAAGTTTTAAATGGCCCACCCTATACAACAACGCAATACCTCGTAAGAATTTTTGCTTTAATCCTAATATTTTTATAAATTCCATTAAAAATTAAATCATCTTTTCGTTGATTTGAAAAATTCTTTGAATGCCTATCACAAAATTTTCGGAGCCGTTGTGATTACATGCCTTTGGCCCAACCTATAATACCCTTCTAAGGATGAGAAGTAAGTCAACGGATGATGATGACACACATATTTAAATGTCAATTTGATAGTTTGACGCAGTATGCCATGATGCTGTCAAATCACGCGTCATTCCCGCAATTTGTTGGATTTTTTTTTCGTTGCGGAAAAATGTTAGAGGTGGGCAGAGGAGGTGGAGATAGATAGGCAGATACATAGATATGTATGTATGTATGTGTATGTTCCCTGTTAGCATACATACGCTTATGTTTTCTAGGAAGGAAGGAAGGTAGGTACACGCTATCATTAGTTTAATTGGATACATGTGTTTCGACCTCTTTTTTTGCTGCAGCGCCAAACGAGCGAGGCAACAATTAATTGGACATTTTTCCGTGCTTCGAAACAAAACAAAAAACCGGGAGAATAATCATAATGCTGGTGAAACTGAAACGAAAAATGACAACGAGAATATTCCAAACACCACAGGACGTCAACGGTGACACCGCCTCGTACGTTTGTTTCTATATTTTGACATTTTGCAATAATAACAAAAACACCCCTCAACCCCCACCCAAAGGACTCTTTAATAATGTCACATTTTCGTAAGTGATTTTTACATAATAATGTCACACGCTCGTACGTACGTCATTAAGCTTGCTTTTGCCCTCAGGCCTCATCCTTTCGATTTCCGTTTCCCTTAAACGCTGTCCAATAATATCTCTCCGGTTCTCGCATATTGAGCAGCACTGCGATTAAAAGTAGGCCTTTTGTTGACCAATAATGAAAGTGTCATCTTTAGCACTTATCAAAAGTTAAGGCCAGCTTTTTTTGCCGTGGCCTGGCGTGGCGTGGTGTGGCGTGACGTGCTGATGTCTTCATCATCTTCATCCAATTCACCCTACCAAACAACACGACACTGGTTGGTTGGAGGGAGCATTTTTTTGCTATTTTTGATTATGTTGTTAGACAACTTTTGATTGATTGGAAAACTGATTTAATTTATTTGGTACGCGTGTTGTTGTTGCTGCTGCTGCTTGAAGCAATTTAATGGTCCATATTGTTGCTGCTGCTGTTTATAAGTTAAATGAGTTGTAAATTATGTTGTCTACTTTCATTTGAGCACCAACATGATTGGACATGAGTGTAATTAAGCATTAAATTCTATGAATGGAGAGAGAGAAAGGCTAGAGTTGCTAGGCTGTGCCTATGGAAATTTGTTAATGTTTAAAAAATATATATTTGAAAATTTTCGGGAAACGCGAGATCTAATTACACTAGTTTACAAACCATTTGCCGCAGAGCTGTGTATAAGATTTTCAGATGTATGTTGGCATTCTATACTCGAAAAAGTTTTTTTTTTGAAAATTTTATAATTAATTTTATAAAATAGAAATTCGTTAAGAAATGATGTGTATTTTTATTTAAAACAAAATTTAAAATTACAATTAAAACTAAACGGAAAAATTATTCTAAAATAATCGCGTTTTTTGAGGTTCAAAAATTATTTTGATTAAAAAAATAGCTCCTTTTTGGTGGTGCTCGAGCATCTTCAATACACCAATGCATTGTTGAGGAGTTGAATTTTTACTTGGTAAAATAATAATTTTTCCACTTTTTGTCAAATAATTGAACGATCCTATATTATAGGGTGGGTCACTTAAAATTTGAACTACCGATTACCTTGACTTTGAAAGGTAGAATAACATTAATTTTTATTTTTATGACATTTGCAAACTGAGACGCTATACGCTCGAACAAAATTGGGAAATATTAAAAAACTTACATCCAAAGTAGTGGGGTCTTTAACGCAAGCTGTAAGAAATTTACTTGGAAAATTTTGGAGAAGAGATCGAACTTCATGAAGCTCATTTTCATTTCGGTGGCTATGAAAAATAACCAGTACTTTTTTATAGCCGATTCTAATTTAAAGTTTTAAATGGCCCACCCTATAATACCCCGAAGAGGCGCGGGGTATAATTAAATGTATCCAAGGCACTAAAATACATTTTTTAGGTCTCAAACAGTTTTTTTTATTTTTATACCCTCTACCTCCAGGATGGGGGTTTATAAAGTTTGTCATTCCGTTTGTAACACCTTGAAATATCGAAATTATATACATATATTCTTGATCGTCATAAAATTCTAAGACGATCTAGCCATGCCCGTCCGTCTGTTGAAAGCACGCTAGCATCGAAACGAAAGGAGCTAGGTCGTCCAAATTTGTCCGTAAATGCGTCTTATAGTCGTAGATCGGTTGGGATTGCAACTGGTCGAAATTGGTCCAAAGAGAAAATTGTTTCCCTCACAAGGACTGAAAGTACCCATAATAACCCTTAATATTTTAGAAAATGTATGCCTGCTTGAACTTACTTTACATTAGGTATGCACATTCCCCCTATAACAAAAACGAACACCATAAAGTGATTCTTATTCGTAGGGGGTGAAATGGGGCAAAAAGGGTTAAAAATGGTACCTTTCTAACGACAACAAGTACATTCCTCTAATTGATTAGATACATAATATAAAAGCGTTTTTACCAAATTCGTACTTTCAATGATACAATGGGCACAGAGGGATACAAATTGTACCAACTTAACGACTACAGCTCGAATGATGAAATTTGGTGTGTACATCCTACTACTTGTACTAGACACGTAAAATAAAGAGATTTCGAAATTCGTACTTTTAATGGGGGTAAAATGGGAAAAAGGGTATAAAAACAGTACCAACTAAATGAACGCTAGAATTAGGAAATTCGGTGTATGCATTCATCTGACCGCATAAACTCGCAAAATAAAAGATTTTTCCAAATTCGTACTTTTTTCATACTTTTGGCATTAAAATAGTATGGAAATACAACCGACCAAACAGCTGTAGCTGTATTTAAGCTTTTTTGTGATGATGATTTTTTAAGAGCTTGATAACTTTTTTTTTAAAAAAAAACGCATAAAATTTGCAAAATCTCATCGGTTCTTTATTTGAAACGTTAGATTGGTCCATGACATTTACTTTTTGAAGATAATTTCATTTAAATGTTGACCGCGGCTGCGTCTTAGGTGGTCCATTCGGAAAGTCCAATTTTGGGCAACTTTTTCGAGCATTTCGGCCGGAATAGCCCGAATTTCTTCGGAAATGTTGTCTTCCAAAGCTGGAATAGTTGCTGGCTTATTTCTGTAGACTTTAGACTTGACGTAGCCCCACAAAAAATAGTCTAAAGGCGTCAAATCGCATGATCTTGGTGGCCAACTTACCGGTCCATTTCTTGAGATGAATTGTTCTCCGAAGTTTTCCCTCAAAATGGCCATAGAATCGCGAGCTGTGTGGCATGTAGCGCCATCTTGTTGAAACCACATGTCAACCAAGTTCAGTTCTTCCATTTTGGGCAAAAAAAAGTTGGATATCATCTCACGGTAGCGCTCACCATTCACAGTTACGTTACGATTCGCATCATCTTTGAAGAAGTACGGTCCAATGATGCCACCAGCCCATAAACCGCACCAAACTGTGACTTTTTCTGGATGCATTGGTAGCTCTTGCAATGCTTCTGGCTGATATTCACTCCAAAATCGACAATTCTGCCTATTTACGTACCCATTGAGCCAAAAATGAGCTTCGTCGCTGAACACAATTTCTTTCTTTCTGAACTTTCTTAACAGAGCACGCATTTTGATAATAAAATTCAATGATTTGCAAGCGTTGCTCGTTAGTAAGTCTATTCATGATGAAATGTCAAAGCATACTGAGCATCTTTCTCTTTGACACCATGTCTGAAATCCCACGTGATCTGTCAAATACTAATGCATAAAAATCCTAACCTCAAAAAAATCACTCTTTATAAGCATATTAGCCTTCCCTTACAAGCATGGTTATTACATTAATTAAAATTTTATATTTATAGTTTTTGTTGTAACTCTTACTCAGGTTCGATATCATTTGTTTTTCTTTTCTTAAAGAGAAATATTTAAAAATTATTTAAGAAGAAGTGTGTGACATTTATTTGTTTCGGTTTCTAGCAGGGTAGACGATCGTTTCAAGGGACGCTACTCCCCCTTATTAATGCAATGCAACAACTACTCCCTTATGCATTTTTTTGCATTGAAATATTCTATTTTTTTGTAAAAAGAGGAATGAAAAAATAGCGTGAAAATAAAATAAAAATTTAATTTGAACTGGGATATTGTCCTGGCTCAAGACCAATTTGCATCTATATTTAATAGGATGCAAATTTACTTACAAATGTCATGGTGACATTTATTACTTGGCTGCAGACTACCACGATCATGATTTCCACCCTGTCCAAGGTTTCCTTAGGTGGCCTGTAAATAAATTTGCGTTCTATTAAATATAGATGCAAAATGGTGTTGAGCTATTACAATATCCCAGTTCTAATCAAATATCGATTACAGACCAAAAAATACGAACGAAACAAACTAAAATTAAATAAAAAAATTCGATAAATATCTTAGTTATCGAAACAGAAAAATAGATATAAATTGAAAATAAAATGTTATTTTTAGCTCAAAAATCAGGTAAAATAAAAATGATCGAAATCAAAAATATTTCGATATATTTTCTCAAGATAAGAAATATATGTTCCACACTATCATAGTTCTCAAATTGAAAATTAAAACAAAAATAAATATAAATTGGAAATAAAAACTATTTTTAGCTCAAAAATCGGGTAAAATTCAAATATTTGTTATCAAAATAAGAAATATCTATTTACTTCGCATGTTTATATTTCGCTTAGTTACCGGACGTAAAAGTTTGAAAAAATCCTTTTTTTCTAAAATGAGATTAAAATGAAAAAAAAACGAAAAACTGAAATAAAATTTTTCGGTAACTAAGATAAAAAATTGTTCGATAACTATCGAGTTATCAAAGCAATAATATTTACATTTGCGCTTATTTCTATTTTATATGGTTTTTTTCGTGTCAACAAAAACGATATCCAGTTTGGAACAATCTGTGAGCAGTTCACGCGATCGTCAAGTAGTGTTTTGAATATCTGTGAGCAGACATTTGATCATAATTTTAATATATTGTTTTCCTCTTCCTTCGAATTTTTAAATAAAAAGCTTCTAGGCTAGGCCTGACAACATAAAATGTTATAGCCTCCATAAAATATACAAAAATCGGAAAAATAGGAAAACAGTGTTTATATGCATACGATCTATATTTTTAAATGTTTCACAATTATTTTTAAATGTTTGGTTAAATACCACGAAAATCCCTTTACAAATTAAATAAGAGAATAGTTTGTTTTATTTCAGAATAGCTAGGTCCTTAACGAACAATAAAAGGTCTATTTGAATAAAATTGTAGAAACATGGGAAGTTCAAAACATCGTGCTTATTTTTTTCGATGTTTTAATTTAAATTGATTTAGTCATTTATAAAAACGATATGTACTTCTAAAAAGGCCATAATTTCTACATTTTTCCATAGGTTTTCTCCAAATAGGCCTTGTATTCTTCGCTAAGATCACATCTATTATAAAATAATACAAATTGTTCTGTCATCTAATTTTTAAAGGCGTTTTCAAGCTATTTAAATCATTTTGGTAATTATTCTGTCAACTAATTTTTAAAAAAAATTAAAAACAAAAATGATTTCGGCCATAAAAGGGGTTGCCACGCAAGATCTGCCTATATTTAAAAAAATAAAAAATTATCATCTTCGCTTTCTTCTTCAGAATGATAGCTATTAAAAAATAACACACACAATGTTTTCCATTTCTGTTTATTATTTTTTTTTTTGAGAGAAAAAGTGAAATTTGCACCGTTTGTAGCCATTTAAAAATGCATACACAAAAAATTTTCGTTGTGCAAAAGCACACAAAAAAATTTAAAACGTTGACAAATAAAAAAATATCTTAAACTATACTATGCAATTTAAATATTCTTCTGAAGAATTTATAAATCATGCTCGAGGTTGTTTTTGTTTATTTATTTTATTACTGAATTGTTTATAAAAAAGAACAGCAAAAATATTTCTGAAGAATAACTAAAAAGGTCGTAAATAAAAAATTTATTACATTAATTAATAGTTTTTTTATCGATTTGAAGAAAATTTTATAGAACAAATAAGCAAAAAACATCTGCCATAACAACATCAAAATTGTCACAAAAAACAGAATAGATTGCTGCCGCACGAAAAATTGTCACAAAACCACCCCTTTGCAAGTACCATAAAGTGCAGACTTCCACCGAATACCACACATCCAAGCGCCCTCTGTTGGAAATACCAAATGTGCCAACAGGATGAAAGGAGTGAAAAAAAAGCCCAGTGCTATAAAAAGTTTATGGTAAAGCTTCGTACTGCAAGCAAAGTACTACAACTGACTGAGATTTCAAACACAAAAAGGATACAACTTAAAAGGAAAAACAAACTCAAATAAACGATAAAAACAACTTATCAAATACAAATTAATTTATAAATCGATTTTGATTGGAGGAGAACAACCTTATTATAATTATGAAATCTCTTATTATTTTACAAGCTGAAATATAATAAAAATTATTTTAAAATAATCGCGCTATTTATACACTCCACGACAGTATTATGGCTTTGTGCATTTGTTTGTAACACCCAAAAGGAAGCGAGATAGACCCATTGTTAAGCATACCGATCGACTTAGAATCACTTTCTGAGTCGATTTAGCAATGTCCGTCTGTCTGTCCGTCTGTCCATCTATTGTTGTAATCAAATTACAGGTCGCAATTATAGTCCGATCTTAACAAAAGTTGGCACAAGCAAGTTTTGTGGATCAAGGACGAACGCTATTTAATTTGAGGCAAATCGGTTCAGATTTAGATATAGCCCCCATACAAATGTCGCTCCCGATTTGACATTTTCCGCTCTAGAAACCATATACTGTACCCAATTTTCTTTAAATTTGGCACAACATCTTATAATCCATCTTGAAAAACAAATGCAGAAAGTGGGTAAGATCGGTTCAGATTTAGATATAGCCCCCATACAAATGTCGCTCCCGATTTGACATTTTCCGCTCTAGAAACGACATATTGTACCCGATTTTCTTTAAATTTGGCACAACATCTTATAATCAAACTAGAAACACATACGCAGAAATTAGGTAAGATCGGTTCAGATTTAGATATAGCCCCATACAAATGTCGCTCCCGATTTGACATTTTCCGCTCTAGAAACCCCATATTATACTCGATTTTCTTTAAATTTGGCACAACATCTTATAATCCAACTAGAAACACATATGCAGATATTAGGTAAGATCGGTTCAGATTTAGATATAGCCCCCATACAAATGTCGCTCCCGCTTTGACATTTTTCGCTCTAGAAACCACATATTGTACCCGATTTTCTTTAAATTTGGCACAACATCTTATAATCCACGTAGAAATACCTATGCAGAAAGTGGGTAAGATCGGTTCAGATTTAGATATAGCCCCCATACAAATGTCGCTCCCGATTTGACATTTTCCGCTTATAATCCAAGTAAAAACACCTATGGTGAAAGTGGCTAAGATCGGTTCAGATTTAGATATAGCGCAAATACAAATGTTGCTCCCAAATGTTTAACCGATTTTGGCCAAACTATACATATTATATTTCACCTATTTCGTTCCAGATTTCAATATACCCCCATACAAATGTCCTTTCCGATTTAACATTTTTTGTCAAACATATACATTTACAGGATACAAAAATCCTTCCGTTTTCACTTTTTCACCGAATTAAATTGTATTCGGATTGAAAGTGGAGTGTATCATAGAGTCGGCACCGGTCGACTTTAGCCTTTCCTTACTTGTTTTTAATAATTTTTTGTCTGTCGCTTTTTTAAAGTTTAAATATTATTTCGCAAAATAGCTTCTTTTGGGGGTTATTTTTTTAAACTTTGGGATATCGGTTTTTTGATAAATCTAGTGGTTTTTCATGAATTCAAGGTACTTTTATTGGACTTCAATTCGTAAAATAATGAGAGATGTTAACAGGAATGACCGAAACTTATATTTGGTTATTATGAAGCAGAAAAAAACACTTTTTATACAAAAAGTTACACCGTTTTGTAAAGGGCAGATTAAGAGCATTAAGAACATTACGATATCTTGGAATTGTATAGAAAAAAATTTAGTTTTTGTATGTCTTGCCAGAGAAATACACAAATTTCTAATGTGGGAAAATATGTTCATTCCATGTTCCATTCATTCCATTGAAAAATTTGAATTTTTAATGTTTCTCATTTCTCCAAAAAATAAAAAAAAAATACGAACGATATAATATTGCAGCCTTGGTTAAAAAACGATACAAATGGGACCATTTTGGAAGTTTTGTCTTCATCTTGAAAAATATAATATTTAAATAGTACATCTTGAAAACCTCTAACCGACAAAAGAAAATTAATCTTACAAAATTTGATTTGAACTGGGGTATTGTCCTGGCTCAAGACCATTTTGCATCTATATTTAATAGAATGCAAATTTATTTACAAATGGCATAGTTTGCATTCTATAAAATATATCCCAGTCCAAATATAATATTGATTACAGACCAAAAAAATACAAACGAAAAAAACTAAAACAAATAATCGTTGGCACGGCAGAAGTATTGCTGGGTAACTCTACCTGCTATACTATACTAAACACATACTTACATATGCAACTCAATGATGCTCAAGATGCTTGTAAGATGGCATGTGTGCTTTATTACTTGGTGCGATTTTTTAAACGGAAATTCGGCAAGTGAGTTGTGCTTCTCGTTCGTTTGCGAGAATCATTTCCTTATAAAGGCCGGGTTTGTTGTTGAAAAGTCGGTGCGAAGCCACTTGAAAAGACTTTTGACATGGACGATATCATGATCGTGGTAGTCTGCAGCCAAGTAATAAATGTCACCATGCCATTTGTAAATAACTTTGCGTTCTATTAAATATAGATGCAAAAAAGACTTGAGCCAGGACAATATCCCAGTTCAAATCAAATACAACATTTTTAATATTTATTTTAATATATAGATTTTAAATGTCTGATAATATAAATCACAATAAATAATAATTCTATTAAATACACTGTGCAACATTTTTGAAATCATTTCAAAATAACCATATACGGACACCGCTACATGATAAAAGACCAAAAAAAAAAGACCCGTGTTTTTTTTTTCCCCAAAGTCATGCACTTTTTTTTATGGGCCCCCAGAGATTTGAGGCCTCGGTGTAATTTTTGGAAAAAAGTGATCATATTCTCAGGCTCATATCTTGCAAACCGTTCGGAATTTTGATTTACTCTCTGAGGCAAAGTTCTAGCTCTTGTCAAAATCGCAAAAAACTTAAAAAAATTCGATTTATATGAATATATGTGTTGTTAATGTTGTTGGTACAAATGGATTGCGACTACTTCGCTGCTTTGAATTGTCATGTGTTTTGTTAGTGCAAATTTTTGGACCGACGACTTTGTTGTTGTTTGTTGAATGGCATCGATGATGTCGTGTGGGTAAGAAATACTGGAATAAACAATTTTTCACTTTTGCGGCTACCTAAGCGCTACCTAAACGGTGTTAAGAATAATTCCTAGGAAGTTCATATCTTCTAGAAAGTTGTTTATTGAGATCTTAGGTACATTTTTGTAGTTGATTGTTTCCCTGAATTTTCAGCGGTTTGCTACCTATGGACCTGAACAGGGGAAAAAAGGTTAAAAAAATCGAATTTTTGTTCTTTATGACAAGAGCTAGAACTTTGCCTCAGAGAGTAAATCAAAATTCCGAACGGTTTGCAAGATATGAGCCTGAGAATATGATCACTTTTTTCCAAAAATTACACCGAGGCCTCAAATCTCTGGGGGCCCATAAAAAAAAAGTGCATGACTTTGGGGGAAAAAAAAACACGGGTCTTTTTTTTTTGGTCTTTTATCATGTAGCGGTGTCCGTATATGGTTATTTTTTTCGTGTTGCACTGTGATATCAAACAGTTGATAATATTTTTAAATATCTGTAAATCTTATCCATTTTAATAGAGATATTTGAGTTCTTAAATAAATGTCAATTTGAACCAACTGAAAGTTATTTGAAAAATGGCCAATGATAAAGTATATGGGAAGTTATCTAATGCAAAATAAAGCGAAAGCTCGCGTTTTACACAAAAACGGAATAAAAACAAGTAAAAACGGTGTTAAATTCGGCCGGGCAAACTTTATATACCCTCCACCATGGATTGCATTCCACAGAGACAGACGATTTTCGTAGAAGTGCAGTAAAATTACGGGAAAATGTTAAATTTGTTTAAAGCCAAACCAAAACAAATAAAAATACGAAAAAAATAAATATAAAATTTTAATTATTTTAAACCGCGCTTACAAGGCAATGCTACCAATATGTTTATACTATATATATGGAAATAAAACTTCAAGTCAATTCAAAAGGTAAATATAAGGCAGCAATCTTCAAAGAAGCTATATATTGGGGGATAGTTGGTGCATTTTCAGCTACAGCCGTTTGTTTGATTGTATTTCCATCCCATTTTAATTCCAAAAGCATTATTTTTGAAAATCCATTATCTCTCACGTACACAGTGCTAGATAGCCTAACTTCATGATTCTACCCATTTTTGCCATGAAAGCAACAAAACATAGTACGAATTTGGAAAAATCTTTATATTTTGCAATTCTGTGCAGACAGATGAATTCCACGATTCCATTTGGTTAGAAAGTTAGATTTTCGAAAATCTCTACATTTTACGTATCATCTACGCAATTAGAGGGATGTACACTAGGATGATGATGGCTTTTATACAACCTCGTTTCCCTGTATCATATTTAAATGAGTTTTATATAAGTTTAGATAAAAAATCGATAAAAAAAAACCTTACGATTTTAATGATGATGAATGATTTAAAAATTTTTATTTATCAGCATTTTGGATAATTTTTTGAAGTCACTTAGAGTTTATGAGAGTTTATTAGTTTCTTATCACAATCATAAAAATGACATTTGTTTCTCACTAGTTTTCTTTAATTCTGAGAATCATAAAAATGTCGTTAACGTTTTTTCCAAAGAGATACATACGATTCAAAAAGAGATACCTTCACTTAATTGTAAATAAAAACGAAAGATGTTCATCGATTTCTATGATCAATGTATCATTTTGTTCATAGGTTATGTGGCTTTTCATGACAGTAATAAGACTTGACACTTTTTTCCGTTTTGGATTTATATGATTTAAAAAAAAAAGAAAAAAAAATTAATTTTTCACAAAAATATCATTTCAAAGTGGTTTGGGTGTGACCTTTTTCAATATTTAAATGGAATAAACATTATATTAGTCATTAATAGGCAACATTTCATTCATTCCTGCAACAGGAAATAATTTAAAAAAAGTCATCGCCCTAATGTACACATCGAATTTTATCATTGTAGCTGTAGCCGTTTAGTTGGTACTATATTTATCCCTCTGTTCCCATTGTATCGCTTGAAAAAATTTTGGAAAAAAAATAATCAGGGGAGTGTATACTCCACATTTCATGGTTCTAGCTGCGGCCATTTGGTTGGTACCATTTTTATCCCATTTTTCCTATGTTACCCCCTAATAGTACGATTTTTGAAAATCTCTTTTTTTAACATGTCTAGCTGGATGTGCACGCTGAATTTCATCATTCTAGTTGTAGCCGTTTGGTTGGTTCATTTTTTTGGTTCGTACCATTTTTATCCCTCTGTTTCCATTGTATCCCTTGAAATTACGAACTTGGAAAAAACTTTTTTTTCGTGTCTATGCAGTCAGAGGAATATATACTCCGCATTTCTTGACTCTAGCTGCCGCCATTTGTTTGGTACTATTTTTATGGATTTTTACATTTACCCCCTAAAAGTACGAATTTCGAAAAATCCCTTTATTTTACGTGTCTACACAATCATTCATTTGATTGCGTACACACGTATACAGCGAGTTTCATTGTTCTAGGTGCAGGCATTTCGTTGGTACCATTTTTATCCCTCTGTTCCCATTGTATCCTTTGAAAGTACGAATTTGGAAAAATCTTAATATTTTGCGAGACTGCAGTCAGATGAGTGTATACTCCACATTTCATGACTCTAGCTGTAGCCATTTGGTTGGTACCATTTCTATCCCCTTTTCGCATATTACCTCCTTAAAAGTACAACTTTCAAAAATCTCTTTTCTTTACATGTCTACGCAGATGAGGGACGTACACACCAACTTTCATCATTCTAGCTGTAGCCGTTTGGTTGGTACCATTTTTATCCATCTGTTCCCTTGAAAGTACGAATTTGGAAAAAACTTTTTATTTTTCGTGTCTATGCAGTCAGAGGAATGTATGCTCCGCATTTTATGACTCCAGCTGCGGCTATTTGGTTGGTACTATTTTTATCCCTTTTTACATTTTACACCCCCCCCCCCAAAGTACGAATTACGAAAAATTCCTTTATTTTACGTGTCTATGCAATCCGAAGATTGTGTACACAAATTTCATTATTCTAGCTGTAGCCGAATAGTTGGTACCATTTTTATCCCTCTATTCCCTTGAAAGTACGAATTTCGAAAAATCTTGTTATTTTACGTGTCTAGGCAATCAGAGGAATGTATACACCGAGTTTCATGACTCTAGCTGCGGCTATTTGGTTGGTACTATTTTTATCCCTTTTTACATTTTACCCCTCTAAAAGTACGAAATTCGAAACATCCTTTTATTTTTCGTGTCTAAGCAATCCGAGGTGCCGCCGTTTGGTTGGTACCATTTTATCCCTCTATGCCCATTTTACCCTTAAAAAATACTTTTATATTGTGTATCCAATCAATTAGAGGAATATACACATCAAATTTTGTGTTTCTAGCTGTAGTCGTTTTGTAGGTACCATTTTTATCCCTTTTTGCCCCTACGAATAAAAATGACTTTATGGTGCGCTTACTCTCTATATATAGGTTCCGCCATCTAACTTTATTTTTCAACTATTCAACCGTTGAACTATTATTTGTGGGGTTCCATCAGCAGCCATTTGAATGAAATTATTTTCCATTATTAACCGGAAGGATTGAACTTTCAAATAAAAAAGGAATTTGAGAAAATGTTCAGTAGTTTTTTTTATAGCGTTTTCAAAAAAAAGTTATTTGGCGGACCCTATATTAGATGTATTCTCAGTGCTTGTGAGGGAAAATTTTTTCCCCGCAGATCGATTTCGCTTATTTACAATCCCCACCGATCTACGGCTACAAGACACATTTATGGAAAATTTGGACATCCTAGCTCGTTTCGTTTAGATGCTAACGTTCATTTAATAGACGACTGGACATGGTTAGATCGTCTTAGAATTTTATATATATACTTTATAGGGTCTTAGGTCGATATTTCAAGGGGTTACAAACGGAATGACAAAGTTAATATACCCCCATCTGGGGTATAAAAATGCCAAAATTCGAAAAAACTAAATTTTGGGCTTATATTCGTATTAAATTCAATTCTCTCTCATTCATTATAGATTTCTACAATAATGTCGCGTACAACATTTACCCACTGTAAACCAGTCCAAACCAAATTGTCAAATCAATTTAGCTGGTCTACACTTCAATGTTGTTGTTTAACGACAACAGCCAAAAACAATGTCAAAACACCACCACATCATACAACAACAGATGGTGTACACGTTACGCGCTTGTGATGTCGTTGTTCTGATTCGTGTTTTCTCTTCTGTTCTGTTCTCAGTTCTTTTAATTGGAAAACTTAACGTGAAAATAAGGAAATGATATAATTTTAATTCCTTTTTGACACAAAGAGTTGAGCGAGCAAAATGTTTAAAACGAATTAACAACCAACAACTCAAAATTGTCAACGGGCGCTTTTGAAACACATGTGAACGAACAGCAAACAACAGAGAAAGAACTACAAAACAAAAACCAGAGACGTTGCAGACAAAAACAAAGAAAGGACTTTCGAGAGCCAGGCTCTTTGCATGCCGAGGATATGAATGTTGCTAAACATGAGCGAACACATACTGGTTGGCTGCTGGGGTGTTGGGTGTCATTCATTCGTTTGAGTTCTGTTTGATTTGACTTTATTTTTAATTACATTTAAACAAAAGTAATGTACAAATTAAAATCTTAACGGTGATTTGCTCATTTAGTGTGCAAAATTATCAAGGCTGCTTAAGAATTATATACAATTATATACTCAAACGAGTACATGATGATGGGTATGTACGTTTCTACGTACATGAAACAGGTGTATACAATACACATGAATGTTTGAACATTAGGTTGTATCAGAAAAAAATCAATAAAAAGGGAAAATCTTTTAATCAGTAATATGGGGTGAGTCAATTAAAATTTAACTACCGACTTTGAAAGGTAGAATAACATTCATTTTTATTTTATTTTCAGCTTTATGTTTGACATTTGCAAAATGGGACGTTATACGCTCGAACAAAATTGGGATATATTAAAAACTTACTTCCAAAGTAGTGAGTCTTTGAAGCATGAAAATTTTCAAGAAGAGATCGGCCTTCAGTTCAGGCTTCATGAAGCTCATTTTCATCTCGGTGGCTATGTCAATAAGCAAAATTGCCGCATTTGCAGTTAAGAGAACCCACACGTGACTATTGAGAAGCCAATGCATCCACAACGAGTCACTGTTTGGTGTGGATTTTGGACTGTACTGAAAAATTCGTGGTGGTCTACGAATGATATTCAATTTTTAAATGGCGAAGTTTAACCTTTCCAATTAAACCAGAAATTCGAAAAATTAATCAATATTTTTATAGCCGATTCTAATTTAAAATTTTAAATGGCCACCCTATATGTAGAAAGAGTGATAGTTACAGACTATACTTATCAAAATAATAAATAAAATAAAAAATAAATAATAGATAAAAGACAGCAATCTTCAAAAACAAGTAAAAATGGCGTTAAGTTAGGCCGGGCCGAACTTTATATACCCTCCACCATGGATTGCATTCCACAGAGGATGTCGATTTTCGTAGAAATGCAGTAATATTACAGGAAAATATTTTTTTTTAATATAGCCAAACCAAGACAAATACAAATATTGAAAAATAATTTTATAAATAAATATAATATTTTAATTATTTCAAACCACGCTTATAAGGCAAGGCTACCAATACGTTTACATATCAAAATAATACTTCCAGTCGTTTAGTTTGTAATATTTTTATCCCTCTGTAATTTCGAAAAATTCGTCTATTTTCCGTGTCTACGCAGTCAGAGGAATGTATAATCCGAATTTCATGACTCTAGCTGCGGTCATTTGATTTGGTACTATTTTTATCCCCTTTTTTCATTTTAACCCCAAAAAGTAGGAATTTCGAAAAATCAGTTTATTTTCCGTGTCTACACACTCAGAGGAATGTATACTCCGAATTTCATGACTCTAGCTGCGGTCATTAGATTGGTACCATTTTTATCCCCTTTTTTCATTTTAACCCCAAAAAGTACGAATTTTTAAAAATCCGTGTATTTTACTTATCTATGCAATCAGAGGAATGTATACACTGAATTTCATTATTTTAGGTACAGCCGTTTGGTTGGTACCATTTTTATCCCTCTAGTCCTATTTTACCCCTTAAAAGTACGAATTTGGAAAAAATACTTTTATATTATGTATCTACTCAATTAGAGGAATGTACACACCGAATTTCGTGTTTCTAGCTGTTGTCGTTTAGTATGTATCCCTTTTTTGCCCCATTTCATCCCACACAAATAAGAATCCCTTTATGGTGCACGTTCTTGCTATAAGGGGAATGCGCATACCAAATATCAAGCAAATATAAACGACATATTCAAAAAACATAAAACATGCTTAAACACGCTAAAATATTAGGGATTATTATGGGTATTTTTAGTACTTGTGAGGGAAAAACTTTTCCCTTTGGGCCGATTTCACCCCATTTCAATCTCAACCGATCTACGACTATAAGACGCATTTATGAAAAATTTGAACGTTCTAGCTCCTTTCGGACGGACGGACATGGCTAGATCGTCTTACAATTTTATGACGATCAAGAATATATATATTTTATAGTCTCACGTCGATATTTCAAGGTGTTACAAACGGAGTGACAAAGTTAGTATACCCCCATCCTGGAGGTGGGGGGTATAAAAATAAAAAAATCGAAAAAATGCTTTATTTTACGAGCCTGCGCCAATACAGACCAAATTTCTAGCTGTTGTTGTTTGATTCGAACCATTTTTATCCACCTTTGCCTTATTTCAGCCCTTTAATGTATGAATTAAAAAAATCTCTGTTTGGTGAGAGACATTTGCTATAAATGCTCGGACTTTCAAGGCCAAACTAACGACCAAATATTTCTTATTTCGACCCTGATCAATAACAGGCAGATCAATAACAACTCGGCAATATTGAGTACTCCATTCCAATCATACAAAATTTATTGTTTCTTAGGCCTTTTTTAATGTAATATAGGGTGGGTCATTTAAAACTTTAAATTAGAGTCGAATATAAACCAAAAGTACTGACTATTTTTTTTAATTTCTGATTTTATTGGAATGCTTGAACTTTGTCATTTAATAATGGAACACAATATCATTCATATGACTAGCACGACTGGCTCGGCAGTACCTGATCCGATCAATGCAATTTATCAGTACAGCCCAAAATCCACACTAAATAGATACTCGTTGTGGATGCTTTGGCTTCTCAATAGTCACGTGTGACTTCTCTGAAACCAATATGCGGCTATTTTGCTTATTGACATAGCCACCAAGGCGAAAATGAGCTTCATGCTGGCTGAATGGAAGGCCGATCTCTTCTCCACGTAAATTTCTTACAGTTTGTTTCAAAGACTCGCTACTTTGGAAGTAAGTTTTTAATATTTTCCATTTTTATAAATGTCAAACAGAAATCTGAAAATAAAAATGAATATCAAAGTCAATTTTAAATGGCCCACCCCAATTCTTGTTCTTCATTCAGATGGTGTGAATGATCTGAAATTAATTCTATGAAAAAATATGACCAGTGTGGCTCTTCGTCAAACACTTGAGAAAGAAATTCACAAGAAAAAAATATCAACTTTATTTTTATTCCTCGATGGAGGGCGTTAAGCAAAGCAAACATTTTTGGTCAAAAAAAACGATGAGAATTATAACGTGAGACTGTAACAATGAAACAAAAACGTTGGTGTTAACGGAGATGTGGACGCCGACGTCAACATTGACTTCAACACCTGCGTTGGCTTCGCCGTAAGAAGATGGCGCTGCTCTGCTGCTGCTGCTACGGACGTCGTCTTGAAGTCTAAAACGATATCGACCATTTAAACCTTCAACCAAAATGAAAATGGTTGATACAACTGTACCAGCCAACTGACTGGCTGGATGGATGAATGGTTTGCCATGGCTGGGTGGCTGGCTGGCTGGCTGGCTCTGACTGAATAGCCAACGATTTCTGCTTTAATTTCATTTCATTATGAACATTTGCCCGAAACTTGCACGAAAAAAATGAAACGAAATGAAAGAACAAAACCAAAAAGCCAAAAGTATGGTATGAGACCACATGAAACATGTAATTATGAAATTAACGTTTTTACAAGTGGCTCAAATGTGCTGCTCACCGAGTACGAGAAAAAAAGAAAACCTGAAAAAAAACTCGAACGAGAAGTATTTAATTGGGGGAAGATTCGACTCGAGCCAGCCATCAAGTAAGTGTGTGTGCGTGTAGGCACTCTACCGCGACGTACGACGGGTGGAATGGGGCGAGGCGGCTTTTGCATCAGGGTAGCGCGCGCGGCGGCGGCTACATTTGTTATTTGGAAAAGGACCACGCAGAGCGAGCGCAATCAAAATAAAAAAAATACAAAACATAATAAGTTGAAAAAGTGGTAGTATATTTGGCGGGGTAGGGTGGTGGTGATGGTGGGGCAGTACACTTGCAAAATGTACTTTTATTAATGAAATAATAAGGATATGTAGACATTTCTTGAAGGAGATCCTTAAAAGTGACAATGAGTTTTTTCTTGGTGGCGCTTTCTTCATCATCATCGCCACCGTCATCTTCTACTAATTGAATTCCTAATGATGAATTATTATGGCAAGATTATGAAGCTTGGAGAGTGAATAGAAGTTTAGGCAGGGAAAGTGAAACCGAAAGTCTGCAAACATGAGGTCCTGGGCTATACTAAGGAGAGGAGCAAAGAATCCTGACGATGCTCGAAGAATTTGCTGCATCCAACTATGGATCGAACAGTGAAAAATTACAAATCAATTCAATGGCCTAGGGAAGGTTAGGTAAGTTTGAAAAGATGAGTCACGTCAACCGTAGTCGTTGAGAGTGACTAGTGACCCAGGGGTATACACCGAGGCCCGAAGGTCGGCTCTCAATAAAAAATCGTAAAGAGGAAAGTGGAATAGTCCACCATTTTCCCTATTTTAGGAATTCCCTGTCGACCATGAACTTCCTCAATTACGACCATCCCTAAGGTGCTCCAGCTTAGGTAATATCGAAAGGTGACCAGAATCTAGACCAGCGTTTCGGTGTACTGTGAGTACATGCCCCGCACTCATCTGAGTCGGATGCGGCGTAAATGTGCCCTTAGGGCTAAGTGACCCATCTCGCTGCGGAGTTCGATTGTACTCAACCTCATCAGTCGTCTGGTTTCACTCTCATTGCGGCTGCCCCATAAGACTTTGGTCGTACCGCCTACCACGGAAGAATCCCAGATTAATCTATGGGCTACACCTGCCCATTGCCCGTCGTTCTTAGTTCAATTCTCGGGAAGGAAACTGACTTATGACGACAGCCATCTACCGGAGGATAGTGGCGAACAAATCAATTATAATCGCCACACTCAATGCTAGCCTAAAAACAATGAGACAAAAACCCAAACTAATATGTGATTTATAAAAAAATGCTTAAAGCATAATCTATCAAAAAACTAAGTAATATCAAACTAATTATATAGATTGAATTATAGCTCCGATGCCAGGATAAGCAGAAATTAGATGTTTAATCCAAATAAATTGTGAAGATATATTTACGTGAATTAAAATAATGCTGAACATGCTGTCAAAGTGTTAAACACCAAATAAAATACTTGGGTACTGGCATACTTTCCAGAATAATATGGAATGATAATCAAAGCAAAAACTCCTGCTCCGTTTTCAGTAGGTTAGTAAGGGAGAGATGCAGGCTGGGTTATAGCTGAAACAAGTCGGCAATTTGAGAGTCTGCTGCATCTTCGTTGCACTTTGGACGCTACAACATATTTTCGAATATAAGTGATTGATTTTTAGAATTTTAGAAATAGAAGTGGATATTACACTGTCCGACAGTCCATATTACACTTGGACCAAATGATATACGTCTGAAACTATAGGTGAAATGGAGTTAATTGTCGTTTTTAGTTTTTCATTTTTTCATCCTTTGGCCCCCTAAAAGGACTACAAAGGATACACATTTTTCAAAATTTATTTTAAGTAATTATTTGCACCCTAAATTGTCAAATTGAAAAAGAAAATATGTGCCAAAATTACTTCAAATTGTAAGCTTCTATCTTTATTAGTTTAGCATTAACAACTATTTCATGTTTTCCTCTGAAAAAGTAAAATTTTACGCATCAAAATAAATAAAATAATAATAATTAAAATATGGGGAGACTTGAAATGGCTGTTAATGCTGAACCAATACATGATATTTGATTTATTTTTAACAGATATTCTCCTCTTTAAATTGACACTAATACCGGTACCACAGGGTGCGAATAAGTATATAGAATATATATATATTTTTTTTAAATTATATATTATAACAGGATGAGAAAATGAAAAACTAAAAACGCTAAGTAACTCAATTTTGTCTATAGTTTGCTACCTATATCATTCGGTTTAAGTGTAACGACTTACGGTGTTATGAGGCTATTCGGCAGTATATTACAAGCAATGGCAAGCTGTCTAGAAATTGATTGTACTCCTTTTGAGGAAAACATTATGCTTGGTATACTATCTCCCACTGAGCATAAGGTCTTACTTAGTCCACGGAAATAGTATTATAAAGTAGGCTTGCCTATTGGCTGCCTTTCGGAAGAAGTTCTGGAAGCCAGTATTGAGGACTTTAAGAGTTTTCGAGCTCAAAAGATCCGAAAGTTTTCACGAAAGACTAGTAATCTATACTTTTAGGGGGTGAAATGGCCCAAAAAGGGATAAACATCGAATCGTCGTCATGATTAAACGGCAGTAGCTATAAACATGAAATTCGGTGAGTTCCTTGCAATGACCATGCAGACGAGCTACAAATAGGGATTTTGCGAAATTTGTACTTTTAAGGGAGGAAAGAGACAAAAAGGGATAAAAATGGTACCAAATTAAGAATTACAGCTAGAATCGTGAAAATCGGTATTTACATTCCTCTGACAACGTAGACTTGCAATATAAATTGATTTTTCGAAATTATATAATAAGGGGTGAGCGGGACAAAAGGTGTACCGACTAAATTATTGTAGCTAGAATCGTGAAATTTGGTATGTAAATTCCTCTCACCACATAGAAGCGGAATATAAATGCATTTTGTACTTTTAAGGGTTGCGCGGGATAAAAATGGTACCAACTAAAGTGTTGCAGCTATAGTCGTGAAATTTGGTATGTAAGTTATTCTGTTATTCTGCGAAATTTGTACTTATAAGAGGTTAGCGGGACAAAAATGGTACCAACTAAAGTATTGCAGCTAGAATCTTGAATTTTGATATGTAAGTTCTTCTGGCCATGTAGAAGCGCAGTAAAATTGGATCTTTCGAAATTTGTACTTATAAGAGGTGAGCGGGACAAAAACGGATAAAAATGGTACCAACTAAAGTATTATAGCAAGAATCGTGAAATTTGGTGTGTTAATTCCTCCGATCCTCAATATAAGCGCATTAAAATTGGATTTTTTAAAATTTGTACTTTTACGGGTTACGAGGGACAAAAAGGAATAATAATGGTACTAATTTAACAATTGCAGCTATAGTTGTGAAATTTGGTGTGTCAATTCCTCTGACAACGTAGAAGAACAAATCCAAATTAATTTTTCCAAATTTGTACTTTTAAGGGGTGAGCGGTACAAAAAGGGATACAACTGGTACCAACTTTAGGATTACAGCTAGAATCATGAAATTTAGAATGGACATTTTTTTCGAATAAAAGGCTTTGCGGTTGTATTTTTTTGTTAAAAACTGGGTAGAAAATGATAAAAAATATACATACGAAGGGAGTTCAGCTAAAACAGTGCACATCGACAAGCACATTCCTTTGACTGTATATGAGAGCTATGTTTCCAATTTACTATTTTAGAAAAGAGAATCAAATAAATACCATCCTAGAACAGAGACGGATAAAACTAATAACAAATACCTGGCTTTTTCGCGAGTGAAGCAGCGGGTACTGCTAGTGAGCACATAATTCAACGTCTTTTGGTAACATCTGACCCCCAAATCAGCTACATACGTCTGTAGAAGGAGAAAAAAGTCTAATAAAGGGTGATTTTTTAAGAGCTTGATAACTTTTTTTTAAAAAAAAACGCATAAAATTTGCAAAATCTCATCGGTTCTTTATTTGAAACGTTAGATTGGTCCATGACATTTACTTTTTGAAGATAATTTCATTTAAATGTTGACCGCGGCTGCGTCTTAGGTGGTCCATTCGGAAAGTCCAATTTTGGGCAACTTTTTCCAGCATTTTGGCCGGAATATCCCGAATTTCTTCGGAAATGTTGTCTTCCAAAGCTGGAATAGTTGCTGGCTTATTTCTGTAGACTTTAGACTTGACGTAGCCCCACAAAAAATAGTCTAAAGGCGTCAAATCGCATGATCTTGGTGGCCAACTTACCGGTCCATTTCTTGAGACGAATTGTTCTCCGAAGTTTTCCCTAAAAATGGCCATAGAATCGCGAGCTGTGTGGCATGTAGCGCCATCTTGTTGAAACCACATGTCAACCAAGTTCAGTTCTTCCATTTTTGGCAACAAAAAGTTTGTTAGCATCGAACGATAGCGATCGCCATTCACCGTAACGTTGCGTCCAACAGCATCTTTGAAAAAATACGGTCCAATGATTCCACCAGCGTACAAACCACACCAAACAGTGCATTTTTCGGGATGCATGGACAGTTCTTGAACGGCTTCTGGTTGCTCTTCACTCCAAATGCGGCAATTTTGTTTATTTACGTAGCCATTCAACCAGAAATGAGCCTCATCGCTGAACAAAATTTGTCGATAAAAAATTTCGAACCGAACACTGATTTTGGTAATAAAATTCAATGATTTGCAAGCGTTGCTCGTTAGTAAGTCTATTCATGATGAAATGTCAAAGCATACTGAGCATCTTTCTCTTTGACACCATGTCTGAAATCCCACGTGATCTGTCAAATACTAATGCATGAAAATCCTAACCTCAAAAAAATCACTCTTTACTTGTCAACAGAAGCACAAAAAGCTCCTAAAGATTGTAGATAATATAAAGAGTGATTTTTTTGAGGTTAGGATTTTCATGCATTAGTATTTGACAGATCACGTGGGATTTCAGACATGGTGTCAAAGAGAAAGATGCTCAGTATGCTTTGACATTTCATCATGAATAGACTTACTAACGAGCAACGCTTGCAAATCATTGAATTTTATTATCAAAATGCGTGCTCTGTTAAGAAAGTTCAGAAAGAAAGAAATTGTGTTCAGCGACGAAGCTCATTTTTGGCTCAATGGGTACGTAAATAGGCAGAATTGTCGATTTTGGAGTGAATATCAGCCAGAAGCATTGCAAGAGCTACCAATGCATCCAGAAAAAGTCACAGTTTGGTGCGGTTTATGGGCTGGTGGCATCATTGGACCGTACTTCTTCAAAGATGATGCGAATCGTAACGTAACTGTGAATGGTGAGCGCTACCGTGAGATGATATCCAACTTTTTTTTGCCCAAAATGGAAGAACTGAACTTGGTTGACATGTGGTTTCAACAAGATGGCGCTACATGCCACACAGCTCGCGATTCTATGGCCATTTTGAGGGAAAACTTCGGAGAACAATTCATCTCAAGAAATGGACCGGTAAGTTGGCCACCAAGATCATGCGATTTGACGCCTTTAGACTATTTTTTGTGGGGCTACGTCAAGTCTAAAGTCTACAGAAATAAGCCAGCAACTATTCCAGCTTTGGAAGACAACATTTCCGAAGAAATTCGGGCTATTCCGGCCGAAATGCTCGAAAAAGTTGCCCAAAATTGGACTTTCCGAATGGACCACCTAAGACGCAGCCGCGGTCAACATTTAAATGAAATTATCTTCAAAAAGTAAATGTCATGGACCAATCTAACGTTTCAAATAAAGAACCGATGAGATTTTGCAAATTTTATGCGTTTTTTTTTTAAAAAAAGTTATCAAGCTCTTAAAAAATCACCCTTTAGTATAGTAAAGTATTTGTATAGTACATAATATATAATATATATATGTATTTGAAAGTGTAATAAATAAATAGAAAATCGAAATTGTATATGGGCATTTCCGCAGAAAAGTCCACCAAGACCAAAAAATTAAAAGTTCTTGTAAACGCTTTGTTTTATTATATTTGCATAGAGAAATAATCAAAATTAACTTATGTAAACAAATTTTACTTTAATTCATATCCTATCTTGAGATATTTGAATGCAAAGTCGCGCGAGTGCAACTTTACTCCTCTGAATATTTCTCTTGCATATTTTGTTTCGATAAAAGTTCTTAAATAGAGACATTACACTTTGACTTTTGCTGTCTAAAATCTTTCAGGGAGTACAAAGAGTCCGAAAAGAAAGGATACGAAGTTATACGATTGTTATTAACTGTATCTTTTTGCTTTGCATTATCACATATTTCGATGTCACGTTCGACATGGAAAAACAACATTTGTTGCTACTGTGTCCAAAGTACACGCAGAAAGATAATAAAAGTTTGGGTACAAACAGAAATATTTATACAATTTAAATAAAAATAAGCATTACTGGAAAATGAGAAAATTTGTGACCTTGGTACTTCATTAAAGTTGGTCACAAGCGACATCTTAAGAGTGAAAATTAAAAATTAAAAAAAGTCTTACTTCAACAATTTATTTTTGTAACAAAATAAGTTTGTAATTTATTTATAAGCAAAAACAGAGGCGAAAAAAGTAAAGAGAGCTGAAAACAGCGGTAAGAAAGTTGAAAGAAGATCAACTAAAATTTCAAAATAATAAATTGAAAAAAAAGATCTTTTTTGCTGTTATTATTTGAGAATGAATATGTACATTGAATACTTCTGTGGATTACAAAAATATACATTATCTATAATTTCGTAAAAATTGCAACTGAAACAACATAAATACCATGATGGAAAAAAATGTCACGTGCGACATGTCACGTTCGACAGGGCTTAAAATTAAATTACAAAAAAAGTATTAATAATTTTCGGATAAAATCAAAGCCATTTTTAAGAGACATCGGTACACAACACACATTGAAATATTGCCACAGGTTTCGCTGAAATCGGCGTTTGAATTGTTGGTCGCGAAAACGACTTCTGTTTTGGTCACGTGCGAATGCCTTGGTTTTTTTAGATTATCTTGAAAACGAAAAATTACCCAAAATCCACATTAGCACCAATTATACAGTTAATTAAGAGCTATAAGTTAAGCATATGGTCAAAATAAAAAACCGTTATATTTTGACTTTTTTGTCACTTTAAATGTGTACGATGGTCACGTTCGACATCATGGAAATGCCCATATCTACAAATACTCTACTTTTGCGCAACCCTGTATTGATTTATAAATTTTAATTTATAGCTTAATTACAAATTTTAGGCCACATTAGCTAATTTTTTAACTCGGATTAACGGTGATTTAAGGATTTGTTTGCAGTGCCATATTTGAGAGACTTACATATATGCATCTACTCCAAATTATGTGAGATTTGACCCCACACAAGTTTTTATTGAAGAAACGCCTGCATTATTCTTATAACGGGATATGAATTTGTATTCATTCCATATTTCATCCAGATCCAAGTTTTTTTTGTGAAGTTTACACATTTTCCCATTTCCGTCCATAGTGGGCCGGTATCTTTCACGAGAGCGTCATGTAGTACCTTAAGGCTACGTTTTAAACTGAATAAATAGTGAATATATCTTTACGAGATATGCGACAATGCTGAAAATTGTTCATAGGAGCTGCGATTTGAGCCCTTCGGATCATTTTCTGTGGGGAGCTATTAAGGATACATGTTACGCAAACCATTCAGAGACAATAGAAGCGTTGAAACATGAAATCGCAGTTGCCAGAGATTCGAGCTCAGAACAATCGATAATCTACTGAAAAATTGGGTTGATCGGATGAGGTACAGCCGAGCGAGTCGTTGTAGTTATATGAAAGATATAGCTCATAGAAAGATCGTTTGACTTGATACCAGTCCCTAAGATCGCTCTCAGTATAACGAGCTAATCATCAGATCCCTTATTCCTCCCTAATATTTTTGAACTACCGCGAAAAGTAACAATGACGTTTGTCGACAATATAGAAATCAACATCAGCCCATAGCTCATAATATTGTTACCTAGGATATCAATATGCCTTATTACCTACTGAAGTGATACGTGACATTATTGGTCTGTTCTTGATTGCAGAGTCATTGAATCCTTAGATATACTAGCAGTCTGTCTATCCCTAGCGATATTGATGGCATACACTGCTATATGTTCCCTTGAATATGCAAAGACCAGCATAGATGGACTCTTATTAGAACGGCTATCTTGCTTAAAATTCCCGAAAAGTTTCACAAGACTGAACATGGGTTTTCATATTATCCTGGTTTTCAAATCTGAATTCGCTTTTATAGAATGACACTGAAAAATCAGTCAAGTCAAGGGCGACATCTGAGGATATCCCACGGAATGTACCGTAAACTACTGATCGCTCACCTCTGACGAACGAAAATAAGTTACAGAAACAGGCCCTACATTATAATATTAATTACTTCTTCCCTCGCCTAGCTTAACATGGATTAGCACATAATCGCTATCCATTCGAAATGATGCCCCTGTTAAATGCTTTCAAACTCTTAGAAAACTTAATACAGCCATATAAATGCGTTCACATCAAAATCAAAGTTTTCGGCTAAATGGTTGATTATGGCTGTACGTATACGAGTACATAAGTAGGTGGAAAGCTTCCTTTTGCTGTTTGTTGGATTGTGTGCGCTGCCAATGCTTCCACTTACTGACAGGCTTACATGCAAATATGCATGTCCTTATTATTGGTTGCCAATTTTCTTTTCATTTTTTTCTCTTTTAAGTATTGCGTGTTCTTTATCCCTGCCGGAGAATCAAAATGATTTGGGTGTAGTTAAAGTTAAACACAATAATCCGATGGCAAAAAAAACACAAATTGACTTTGATGTTATAAAAGTGGGTGTAGTTTATTAAGATTTCGTGTACTATGTACCGGGGGAACAGAAGAGAACGTTTTGCATACACTGACAGTGTGAATGAGAACCACTTAATGGCATTGGAAGGACGCACAAGTCATGGTAATGAATGAAACATTCAAGAATGGATGTATGTATGAATAAGTGATGAACATGAAGTCGACGAATTTGCAGCAGATAATTGACTTGGTTTTAGTTTTAGAGGGAAAAAATAGATTAATTATCTTTCTCATGTTAGTTAGTTAGTTCTTATAGAAATTCCAAAAAATTAAAATATCAGGTCTTTAACGCCATCTCCATGTGAAATTTGTACTACATCTAACTCACCCAAAGTTCTCGTTAAGAAAATAACTGGACTTAAGATGAGCCTGATATTCAAGATCTTTGTTGGAACATCAAAATGTTCTGCAAATACATTTCACTCACTTTCACAACTTCAACGCCACCACCACTTGAAATTATTCCGACATATAAATAGATGGCACTTTAGCTGAGCGTCACGTAGTATGCTCATGCGGGTCTTTAAACTTACTTAACGAAGTTTAGCGGTTCTCCTGCAGTGGATCGACTCCATAACTCTAAAAATATATGATGTGGTCCACCGTGGTCTACGAATCCTACATTATCGATTTTTATCCCCCAATCTTCTACGTTCTCCGAAGATGTTCTGATAGTTCTCTGAATAGGAAGTCTCTCTACTTTATCCGTATTCCACTGGTAACTGGTAAATCAAAAATATTTAATAACATTTTATTAATTAATTAAAGAAGAACTATTAACATGTATAAATAAGAATACAATCTGTCATAAGAAACAAAAAAAAGTGCCAGAATTGAATAAATAATAATTAAATATTAATTATCTCGCTCTTAAATTTGACATCAGTAACTTCTAGTTAACTCTAACAGAGCTACCTGATATCTAGACCTCGAATTTTGGTTTTTTTCATTTTTTCATCAGATTTGATATCAACTTTGCATTTAGAAGTTTTATTATCCAAACATAAAATATTTGAGAGCATGGGGAAAATATGAAAAACAAATGCAAAAATTGTACAAAAAATATGCCAAGGATATGTATATGTATGTATGTATCATCAGCAGTTAAAACTAGCCAGTCTGAAATTACGGACGATACTAAGAAAGCGTTCTCAAAGCGCAGATTTGAAACGCTTTTAAAAAACGGTTTAAAAGTACTTGTTTTGTAAAAAAATTATATTAGCAAATGAAAATACAACTTTTGATTCAGAGGATTCTGCAACTTTACCCAAAAAATATTTAGTGTTACTACAGATCGGGTACACCAGTGGTATATTATTTGGGCAAGCTGGTGTATGAAAAATATGAAGTTTTCTATTTATTCATTTCTAATCTTTTCTTTTAGATTTTAAAATATGCTGGTAAAATGTTCATAAAGAGTGATTTTTTTGAGGTTAGGATTTTCATGCATTAGTATTTGACAGATCACGTGGGATTTCAGACATGGTGTCAAAGAGAAAGATGCTCAGTATGCTTTGACATTTCATCATGAATCGTCTTACAAACGAACAACGCTTGCAAATTATTGAATTTTATTATCAAAATGCGTGCTCTGTTAAGAAAGTTCATTGCGCGCTTCCATTTTATGGTCAGTTTAATCGACCCACTGAAGCGGCTATTCGGGCTATTGTGACTAAATTTCGCACCAAATTTACATTGTTGGACATTAAACCACCAACACGCTTACGTAGAGTGCGAACTGAAGAAAATATCGCAGCTGTATCGGCCAGTGTTAATGATGACCACCAATTTTCGATTCGTCGCCGTTCGCACCAATTGGGTCTCTGTTACTCAAAAACGTGGAAATGCCAAAATTGGACTAAGCGGATGGACCACCTAAGACGCAGCCGCGGTCAACATTTAAATGAAATTATCTTCAAAAAGTAAATGTCATGGACCAATCTAACGTTTCAAATAAAGAACCGATGAGATTTTTCAAATTTTATGCGTTTTTTTTAAAAAAAAAGTTATCAAGCTCTTAAAAAATCACATTTATAATCATAGAGGGTTATCATGAAAATGTTTTCAAAACGTTCTAAAATACCGCGCATAATGATTTGACGCAATTAGTGAATGAACCGACTCGCATTCCAGGTGTCCAAGGGCAACACCTAAATATTCTTGATCTTTTCTTAACTTCACACCCTGAAAAGTATGAAGTTGACGTTCTAGCACCTCTTGGTAATTCGGATCACTGTATTGTTTCAGCATCCTTTTCGTATTCCGCTCTACAGGTCGCTTCGATCCCAGCCCCAAAGCGGACAATTTATGTTTACGAAAAGGCACGTTGGGCCGAGCTCAACAAATTTTTCCAGCATTTCAATTGGAAACTTTGCTTTCTAAATAACGATATATGTAGATGCTGTGGCTGAAATGATTGAAAATATTATCTTGATTGGAATGAAGTCTTTTATTCCATCCAATGTTAGTTCGGATAAACCATATAATAAATGTTGGTTTAACCAGACATGCAGGAATGCTGTCAGATCCAAAGAGGAAGCGTTCAGAAAATGGCGTTTAAATAAAAATGCCCTATGTCCTCGATAGCCTCACGAATTCTATATTTGAGGTCTTGAATCGACGCTGGGCTGTTGGCGTAGACCTTATCTTTCACGTGGCCCCAAAGAAAGAAGTCGCAAGGTTTTAAATCACAAGATCTCGGTGGCCAATTGTGATCACCTCTTCGAGAGACAACACTTTTCCTGTAAAAGAGCAATGGTTTCGTTGCTTGTGTGGCACGTAGCGCCGTCTTGTTGAAAGTAAACGTTGTCCAGATCAATACTATCCAACTCCGACCATAAAAAAGCATTAATCATCTCTCGATAGCGCAATCCATTCACTGTAACTGTTGATCCAATCTCATTTTCGAAAAAGTAAGGTCCAATGACCCTGCCGGACCATAAACGCACCAAACAGTCACACGATGAGGAAGGAGAGGCTTCTCAACAATAACTCTTGGGTTTTCCGAGCCCCAAATGCGACAATTTTGCTTGTTGACGTAGCCACCGAGGTGGAAATGGGCCTCATCAGTCAAGATGATTTTTCGATGGAATTCCGGATCACTTTCATTCATGAATTTTAATAATTTCAATGCGCTGTTGAAGCGTGTATCGTTCCATTTTTAGTAATGACGTAGTTTCTACTTGTCAAATGTCAAAGAATAAAAGCTTCAAAGTGACAGATACCGAAATACCGGGTGATTCAAAATAACGAAGAATATTGGAGGAGGTCATTATCTGACCCAGGACGTCATTAATAACACAGAAAACTTCCGATTGTCCGAAATTTTACATGAACGACGTGAACTACCACTTCTACCAAGTCCAAATTGTTGTCTATTGTTGTGGAGGCCAACTCGTCCTTAACTTTTGAAACGAAGCCAGATATTGGGAAGTTTAAAGATTGATAGCCTCACAGCAAAGGGAAAGATTTGAAACGGAAGGTAGACCGGAATTTTATATAAACGGCTTAAGTTACTACGGCTTCTACGGATGTCACACTGTCGACCTCAAAGGTGAGAGTAAGCTCCATCAATGTAATCTTTCAGAGCACGTAACAAGTTTAGATAGTTTCCACAATAGTTTATAGATAAACTTTTCAACACGATGGAATGCATTTTCTAACCCAAGAGATAGTTGATACCGGGGAATTAAATAAAGAGGAAAATCTAGCGATAGTTGTGATTTAAGCATGAATAACTCAAGTAATAACTCAAGCAAGCTGGGAGAGAGGTCATTCATAAAACATAGGACGAGGAATCATTTAAAGAAGTAAATCTCTTTAGTTCAAATTTTAGTATAAATGAATACACAGAATTTTAAGGTTTGTAAGACTCATCTCTTTTTGGGTAGTGAATTAAATTTAAATTGTTCCAACATGAAGGATGTTAAAGAGTATAGAAAGAATGACAATTCCACTGATAACATGTATTGGAAGTATCCACACCTTTCCCAAGAGTAATTCAGAAATTGTCAATTGAAACTCAGTAATTCAAATTAAAATTCAGAATTCATCAACGAAATTTCTAAATATCAATTGATGTACTCTAAATTTCAAATGAAATTTCTGAATTTCAACTGCTAAGTTCTGAATATGAAATGGAATTTTTGAAAATCAATTGAAAGGTTGTGAATATCACCGCCTTCCATAGAGATCAAATAACCAATAACTGTTGTGAGACTATCTTGCTTCGAAAGCCTTCCGACTTCCACAACGATCTAGAGTATGACCCTCAGTATCTTTCCCTTACTGGTGAGGCTATCAATCTTAGAATGTATATGCTTCTGGACGAAGAACCAACCACATCAAGGCACTGACATGAGAGTGAAGCATCAGAGATAATATTATATTCCGAGTCGATTTGATGGTTGGAGCACCATATATCCCATCTGTCTAAGGTAAATAATGATTTTAAGAATGAAATCTTCACACAAAGTAGGATTCATGTATATTTTTCTGTGCAGCTGCCTTTTGGGCGGACTTGAAGATCAGCTCTTCTGGGATATGTCGAAAGAAGGCTTAACTAAGATAGGCTTTTTGTGTCAAATCTGCCGGCTCTCGCAGTTTCAAGGAATTTCTACTCTAAGATCTGTACAAAGTTTGTATGGTTAGAAGACTTTCGACCGAATTTCTATAGCACTCCCTAAGAGATCTTGCTGTAAAGCACTATACCGCGATCATCCTCTTTTTTGTCCGATATGTTTGATGTTGGAATTGCGGAATATTCCCTCTAAAATAAAGTTCATCATACTGCAGAGGATTCTGATACTGCCACGCCCACTTTTCGTCCGAATCATCTACCTCATCTCCTCTTCATTCTCCTCATTCAGGTTATGGTATGATCCATTGCATACCATAACCCACCTTTTTTCATCTGTCTGTGATGGTGTTTTTAATTAACCCTGAAACTAATTTGGCTAAAAGCTTATTCCCTTACAAACCAAAGACTATAATCTACCAGCCAGCTTCGAGTTCTATAGAAAACCTGCCAAATGGTTGATGATGATTTCAAAACCATAAAATGCACATTTTTCAAATGGATTTCAACAAGTGCAGCAGGATTTTGTGGCTATGCAAAATTATTATCAGACCAAATAAAAAACAATAGAAATCCCTGGGGGATTTGGCAGCAATTCTTTTGTACGAAGGCGTAGAGGTGGAACCAAAAAAGGCATATTAGCCGACACCGTTCAATGGAAGTCATTCATACAAATGCCACCATGAACGTGTGAAATATGGTGCATTTTTTGATTAAAATTGCCCACGAATGACAAAAGACGGCGATGAGATTGTTGAGAAATTGCATTGAAGTTACTTAAGAACTAAAGAATTGTGGAAAGGGTATTAATTATTTGGGTATTATTAGTCGAGATTTGGGGGGTTTCCTTATCACCAAGGAAGGCAATTACTCAAATGGATTTTAAGGTGGTTTGAAAATATGACAGAGATATGACAGCATTTGGCAGTTTGCGAATTTTGCAATCAGTCTGAGGTTTTTTTCTTAAGAAAGGTCATGTCAAAAGGTTTTATTCATGGGAGTTTGGTTATTCCATTTAGGAAGAATGCAATTTTTAAAGATTAATCATTTGTGTCACCCTACGTAGAATGTGGATAAATTCATGTCTGAAATATTTGCCTTTAGCATACTTATCATGGCTTTCTAAGGAGATCAAGGGATAGGGTCATCGATTATATTTCCTCGATGTAAGTGCCTTTTGTTGCTCTTTTAGTACTCTCCTTGTTGTCAGAGATTTTTAAATTAACCCATAGGCGCAATCCTCCGAAAAGTAGGCAACGTTTCATTAGTATGATGTGATCCCCAAAAATATGCAATGGTGAAATAGCATAAATGTTGTTTGTAAAGCCAAACATTGTGAAAAGTGTCTTTAGAAAAACCCGCGTAACTGTTTAACATATATAGAATAGCAAAATATTTTTTTGGGATATGACTGTTGACTAAATAGGGAATATTTGTGTTAGAATAGTTTCAGAAACCCCAAGAGAGAAAGTTGAAATAAATGCAATTGCAAACGCGAAGTTGGGATTTTTGCAACACTTGCAGCCTTTTTCGCGACTAACTATAGGGTGTGCCATTAAAAACTTTAAATTGGAATCGGCCATAAAATAATTACTGATTATTTTTTTCAAATTTCTGGTTTTATTGGAAAGGTTGAACTTTTTCATTTAATAATGGAACACAATATCATTCATACGACTTCGACACCATCCACATCAAACAGTGACTTGGTGTAGATGCATTGGCTTTTCGTTAGTCACGCGTGGCTTCTTTGTCATAGCCACCGAGATGAAAATAAGCTTCATGAAGGCTGAACTGAAGGCCGATCTCTTGTCGAAAATTTTCCACGTAAATTTCTTACAGTTTACGTTAAAGACTCACTACCCAATTTTGTTTTAAATTTCTAGAATTTTCCTAGACGGGCGTTCAAGGTCAATTGTATGCAAATAAAAGATTATTTATTCCATTTTTTAACATCCCACGTTTCGTTGGTATTTTCCAACATCTTCAGGGATGAATTTTTTATTCGAATATTTAATCTTTCGTCATATTTTTACTAATTATTACTTTGTATAATATAAACGATACTGGAACAGCACGACAATAAACACAAATTGGTCAAATAATTGCAAAAATAATTACTAAAATCACAGTGTAAATCATTATAGCTACTATCACAGTTGAAATCAAACTTGTTCGAGCGTATGCGTCCCATTTTGCAAATGTCAAACATAAAACCGAAAATAAAAACAAATAAAGACGGCGTTAAGTTCGGTCGGGCCGAACATTATTTACCCTCCACCATGAATCGCATTACACAGAAGCTGCCGATTTTCGTAGAAGAACAGTAATATTACAGGAAAATATAATTTTTTAATATTGCCAAACCAAAACGAATACAAATTTTGAAAAAATTATTTTATAAATAAATATAATATTTTTTTTAGTTTTTTCTTTTGCATTTTTTTGGTCTGTAATCAATATTTGATTTGAACTGGGATATTGTCCTGGCTCAAGACCATCTTGCATTTATATTTAATATAATGCAAATTTATTTACGGCAAGTGAGTTGTGCTTCTCGTTCGTTTGTGCTTCCCGGGTTTGATGTTGAAAAGTCGCTGCGAAGCCACTTGAAAAGACTTTTGACATGGTCGAAATCATGATCGTGGTAGTCTGCAGCCAAGTAATAAATGTCACCATGTCATTTTTAAATAAATTTGCGTTCTATTAAATATAGAAGCAAAATGGTCTTGAGCCAGGACAATATCCCAGTTCAAATCAAATATAATATGTTTATTATTTCAAACCACACTTATAAGGCAAGGCTACCAATACGTTTATATATCGAAATAATACTTCAAGTCAATTCAAAAAATAAATATTCTTATATTTATATTTTCAAAAATGCCATTCAAAAATACCATAAATACTTGTAGATAGTGGGTGCTACAGTTGTTTGTATTGTCTTTCTATTTTAATACCAAAATTAAAAATTTTGAAAATCCATTCTAACTTCATGATTCAACCAATTTTTGCATGTCTATGCAGTCATAGGAATCTATATACCGATTTCCATGATTCTAGCTGCGGTCATTTGGTTGGCACCATTTTTCCTCCTTTTTCCTAGTTTACCATTTTAAGAGTACGACTTTTTAAAATTTATTTATTTTACGTGTCTACGCAATTAGATTCTAGCTGTAGTCGTTTTGTTGGTACTATTTTTATCCCTCTGTACCCATAAGAAAGTAAGAATTTGAAAATCACATTTTATTTTTCTTGTCTACGCAGTCAGAGGAATGTCTACACCGAATTTCATTATTCTAGGTGCAGCCGTTTGGTTGGTACCATTTTTATCCCTCTATTCCCATTTTACCCCTTAAAAGTGCGAATTTGAAAATAATACTTTTATATTATGTATCTACTCGAAATTTCGTGTTTCTAGCTGTTGTCGTTTGATATGCACCATTTTTATCCCTTTTTGCCCCATTTCACACCCTACGAATAAAAACCACTTTATGGTGTACTTTTCTGTTATGGGGGAATGCGCATACCCAATATCAAGTAAGTACATGATTGAAAGTGAGCGAAATCGCCCCAGAGGGAAAACATTTCCCTAACAAAGGACTGAAAATTCCCCCCTCATATGTGGGCTATTTAAGTACTTTTTTGTAAATTACTGCTTTATATGCACTTGAAATTTGTTGTGTACATTCCTCTTGTAGCTTGAAAGCTGCAAAAAGTAAATCAAAGTTTTAGCGGCCGAAATGGGACAAAAAGGTATAAAAATGGTATAAATGATACGACAGCAGCTAGAATCATGAAATTCGGTGTGTACATCCTTCTAATTACTTAAACACGTAAAATAGAGGGATTTGTCGAAATTCGTACTTTTGGGACAATAGGGGATAAAAAGGTATAAATGATACGACAACAGCTAGAATCATGAAATTCGGTGTGTATATGCCTCCAATTGCATATACACACCTCCACGTAAAATAGAAGGATTTTTCGAAATTCGTACTTTTAAGGGATACAATTGAAAAAGAGGGATAAAAAAGGTACCTTACAAACCGTTGAAGTTGAAATCATGAAATATGGTGTATACATTTATCTGACTGTATAGAAATTTGTACTGTATATAGAAATTTGTACCTTTAGGCAGGATTTGGGGCGAATGGGGATAAAAATGGTACCAACCAGACGGCTGCAGTTAAAATAGTGAAATTCGGTGTATATATTACTCTGGCAAAATAAAAAGAATTTTCCAAATTCGTACTTCTTATACCCTACACCACAGGGTATAATGTGTTTGTGCATTTGTTTGTAACACCCAAAAGGAAACGAGATAGACCCATCGATTTATTATACCGATCGACTTAGAATCACTTTTTGAGTCGATTTAGCGATGTCCGTCCGTCCGTCTGCCCATCTATTCCAGTTCGCAATTGTGGTTAGAACTAAATGAAACTTTGCACAACGAAGTTTTATGGGATAAGGACGAACGCTATTTAATTTGAAGAAAATCGGTTGAGATTTAGATATAGCTCCCATACAAATTTTGCTCCCGATTTTACTTTTTCCGCTCTAGAAACAACATATTTCAACAAATTTTCTTCAAATTTAGCAAAACGTCATATTTTAACTAGAAATAGCTATTTAATTTGAAGAAAATCGGTTGAGATTTAGATATAGCTCCCATACAAATTTTGCTCCCGATTTTACTTTTTCCGCTCTAGAAACAACATATTTCAACAAATTTTCTTCAAATTTAGCAAAACGTCATATTTTAACTAGAAATAGCTCTGGTAAAAATAGGCCAGATCGGTTCAGATTTATATATATCTCCCATACGAATTTCGCTCCCAATTTGACGTTTTCCGCTCTAGAAACCACATATTTTTACAGATTTTCTTCAAATTTAGCAAAATAACTTATATATCAACTAGAAACAACCCTGACAAAAATGGGCCAGATCGGTTCAGATATATATATCTTCCACACAAATGTCTCCCACTATTTGATTATTTCCGCTTTATAAACCACATAATTTAACAGATTTTCTTCAAATTTGGCAAACCAGCTCATATTTCAACTACAAACATCCATGGCGAAAGTGGGTCAAATCGGTTCAGATTTATATATAGCTCCCATATAAATGACTCCCCGATTTAATTCTTTCCGCTCTAGAAATCACATATTTAATAGATTTCCATAAAATTTGGGAAAGTATCTTATATTTCAGAAAACCTATGCTAAAAATGTGTCAGATCGGTTCAGATTTATATATAGCTCTCATTCAAAGTTTGTGTTCAAATTTTCTTTTACAAATACAGATATAAGTATGAAATTTGTAGTATATATATACCCGGTTCAAATGTAACGACCTTTTTATACCCTACAGCACAGGGTATATTGATTTTCATATAGTCGGCCACGCCCGACTTTAATTTTCCTTACTTGTTTATATTTATAAATAGTTTGACTCATGAATTTAGGTTATCTTACCCTGTGAACGTCAGATAATGGATTTTAAAAATTTGTACTTTTGGAATCAAAATGGGATGGAAATACAACCAACTGTAACATCCACTATCTACCAATATTTATGGCATTTAAGCTTTTTTGTAGATTTCTGTCTTATATAGGGTCCGCCATCTAACGTTTTTTTTTTTCAACTATTCAACCGTTGGACTATTATTTGTGGGGTGCCCGAGGCAGTCATTTTAATTATTAACCGGAAGGATTGTACTTTCAAATAAAAAAAATTTTGAGAAAATATTCAGAAGTTTTTTTATAGCATTTTCAAAAAAAAAGTTATTTGTTGAAATATGTGGTTTCTAGAGCGGAAAAAGTAAATCATAGGAGACATTGGTATGGGGTCCGCCATCTAACGTTTTTTTTTTCAACTATTCAACCGTTGGACTATTATTTGTGGGGTTGCCCGAGGCAGCCATTTGAATGACATTTTTTTATTTATTTATTATGAATTACAATACAAAGTAAATTTATATTCTAATTTGGGTGCATGGATTGAGCCGGGGTGACTAAGACCATTGTAGCTAGTTATTGCAGCGACAGACCAGAGCCTCTGGTGGGAATCGAACCCACGACCCCCACGCTGATAGCCGAGCACGCTACCAACTCGACTACCGGGGCGCTCTTGAATGAAATTATTTTCCATTATTAACCGGAAGGATTGTACTTTCAAATAAAAAAAAATGAGAAAACATTCAGTAGTTTTTTTATAGCATTTTCAAAAAAAAAGTTATTTGGCTGACCCTATATTTACTTTTTGAATTGTCTTGAAGTATTATTTCGATATATATAGTATAAACGTATTTCTAAAATTATTTTTCAAATATTTTTGTTTGTTTCGGTTTGGCTATATTTAAAAAATTAAATTTTCCTGCACTTCTACGAAAATCACCCCCCTCTGTGGAATGCAATCCATGGTGGAGGGTATATAAAGTTCGGCCCGGCCGAATTTAACGCTGGTTTTACTTGTTTTTGATAAGATGGTGTTTAATTTTTCCTATTTAAGCGTGAAGAGTTTTATTTACAACTTTGGTGTGTTTAGTGAACCCCACTGAAATTTTTTTCGCAAATTTTGTCATAGAACATTTTAATCCTTAAATGTCCTTTTTGAAAGGATTTTTTTTGATTTTCTCGAAAGAGGGGACAAATTGACCCACAAAACATAGTGGAAAATTGTTAATATCCATCATTTACAGGATAAAATTTTTCAAAGCTAATCGAAACAAGTAAGGAAGGTTAAAGTCGGGCGTGGCCGACTATATGATACCCTACACTTAGTCATAATACCCTATGGTGTAGGATATAAAAAAGGTCATTACATTTGAACCGGGTTATATACGATGCAGCTATAACAGGAGAATATACTGCAAATTCCATACTTCTGTCTGTATTTGTAAGAAAATTTTAACACAAACTTTGAATGGGAGCTATATACAAATCTGAACCGATCTGACCCCAATTAGACGCTTTCCCGAATTTTATGGAGTGTTAAATATGTGGTTTCTAGAGCGGTATGAATAAAATCGAGAGCTATATATAATCTGAACCGATGTGACCCACTTTCGCTATAGTAATTTCTATTTGAAACATTAGCTGATGTACCGAATAAAAATAAAATCTGTTCAAAAATGCTATTTCTAGAGCGGAAATAATCAATTCAGTAGCGAAATTTGTAATGGAGCTATTTATATAAATATATTTCTAAAATTATTTTTTCAATATTTTTGTTTGTTTCAGTTTGCCTATATTTAAAAAATTAAATTTTCCTGCACTTCTACGGAAATCAACAGCCTCTGTAGAATGCAACCATGGTGGAGGGTACATAAAGTTCGGCCCGGCCGAACTTAACGCCGGTTTTACTTGTTTTTGATAAGTTGGTGTATAATTTTTCCTATTTAAGCGTGAAGGACTTTATTTACAACTTTGGTGTGTTTAGTGAACCCCACTGAAATTTTTTTCGTAAATTTTGTCATAGAACATTTTAATCCTTAAATGTCCATTTTGAAAGGACTTTTTTTGATTTTCTCGAAAGAGGGGTCGAATTGACCCACAACGGGAGGAGCTAGAGTTTTAAGATACTCCACAAAAATGATCCTCATGAGATTTCACAATATAGTTGTGACAATAAGGATACTCTCAGACATTAAATTACACAGTTTTTTCCTTCGTCCAAAAAAATGAAACTTTGAACCATTGTAAAACAGAAACTCAGACCGGCGGGACTATAAGTTTATCCAACAAAAATAATCTACTCTAGAAGCCCTTTCAGAATTTTAGGGTCATTTTATCCTTAAATGTCCTTTTTGAAAGGACTTTTTTTATTTTCTCGACATTAAATTACAGCATTTTTTCCAGGATATTTCACACACGCTGCTTCGTCCAAAAAAATGAAAACCACTGTAAAACACAAACTCAGACCAACTGGACTATATGTTTATCCTGCAAAAATGATCGACATGTCCTTTCCGAATTATTATTACCTCTTCCAAAAATGCTGTTGTTTAGTGTAATTTTTCCCCCGGTGTATCGTCCATCACAGTTCAAATTACTTGTTTAACAATTTTAATTAAACAATATATTGTGGCAAATTGTATTGTTTGTATATATGTATGTATGTCATATTAAAATGCAATTAAGTGAGTAATTAAGCATAAAATTAACCCATTTAGTGGCCATGTTTTTTCGTTCTTTTTTTTGCTGCCGCAAACGCCAAACAAATTAATCAGCCGTACAACGTCGCAAAAAAATACATTTCAGCAGAATTATCGCCCGGCATATTTTAAATTAGTTTTACTGTAATTTCATTTGTGGTTAAATTAATTAAAACATTATTTATGAGCATTCAACTCCTCACCACCCCCACCTCCCCCAAAAGATTTTAATGCATTTTTTGTCAATAAGCAACACTTATTTGCTATATAAAATATAAATGCTGTGAAAACGTTTTTAAATACAATATTATATCCGTTTGCTGAGCCTCACTTCAGTCCATAAATGTTTATGGTTCCTTTGATGTTTTGTTTTAATGAAAAATTACTTGAAAACAAATTCATATCCTCCCTCCAACATGCATTATTTTCCTTAATGTTCATTTCAAGATTTGCCTATGGTCTAAGTAGATGAATGGAAGGATCCAACCATGGTTTGGAAATTATGGAATGGTTGCATGTGTATTTATGTTGCCATTTTCCTCTGTTGTTGTTGTTTTTTCATTTTCAGTTTCCCATCAAAAAGGAAATTCACTTAAATGCATTACATTGTATAACAATCAAATAAAATATTATTTTATTTCTTTTCGCCGGTATCGTTTATCGTTTCATAAGATTTCTGTTTTATTTCTATTTTTTTTTGTTTTCTTATAAAAATTTATGAACGCCCTCTTGGTAGAGGATTTGATGTTATTGTTAGTGTGCGTGGTGGCACTCCATTTAATATAAGTCTGCATGTGACTACAGTGTGGGGCCATCATATTGGGATGGTTTCCTTTTTTTAAATTTTATTTTTCAATTCCAAATTTGGCAAAACATAATGAAAAATTGTTAAAACAAAAATATCCATCATATACAGGATAACATTTTTCAAAGCTAATCGAAACAAGTAAGGAAAGTTAAAGTCGGACGTGGCCGGCTATATGATACCCTACACTTAGTCAGTATACCCAATGGTGTAGGATATAAAAAGGTCATTACATTTGAAACGGGTGATATACGTTGCAGCTATAAGAGGAGAATATACTACAAATTCCATACTTCTATCTGTATTTGTAAGAAAATTTGAACACAAACTTTGAATGGGAGCTATATACAAATCTGAACCAACCAATCTGACCCATGTTTAGCAAAGGTTTTCTACTTGAAATATTAGACGCTTTCCCGAATTTTATGGAGTGTTAAATATGTGGTTTCCAGAGCGGTAAGAATCAAATCGATAGCTATATATAATCTGAACCGATGTGACCCACTTTCGCTATAGTAATTTCTATTTGAAACATTAGCTGATGTACCGAATAAAAATAAAATCTGTTCAAAAATGCTATTTCTAGAGCGAAAATAATCAATTCAGTAGCGAAATTTGTAATGGAGCTATATATATATATATATATATATATATATATATATATATATATATATATATCTGAACTCATCTGACCAGAACTGTTTTTAGTTGAAATATAAGTTGTTTTGTTAAATTTGAAGAAAATCTGTAAAAGTTTGTGGTCTCTAGAACTGTTTTTAGTCGAAATATAAACTGTTTTGCCAAATTTGAAGAAAATCTGTCAAAGTTTGTGGTTTCTTGAGCGGAAAGAGGCAAAGATTATATACACCGAATTTCATGATTTCAACTTCAGCGGTTTGGTAGGTCCCATTTTATACCCTCCACCTCCAGGATGGGGGTATATTCACTTTGTCATTCCGTTTGTAACACCTTGAAATATTCATCGCAGACCACATAAAGTATATATATTCTGGGTCGTGGTAAAATTCTAAGACGATATAGCCATGTCCGTCTGTCTGTCTGTTGAAAGCACTATAGCTGCCGAACGAAATGAGCTAGGAGGTTCAAATTTTTCCTAAATGTGTCTTATGGTTGTAGATCGGTTGGGATTGAAAGTGGACGAAATCGGCCAAGAGTATTTCCCTAATATTTAGAGTATTTCAGCCGGTTTTTTGAACATATTAGCTTGTATTTAGATGATATTTGCAATGCGCATTCCCTTTATAGCATAAAAGGGCACCATAGAGTGATTTTTATTTGTAGGGGGCGAAATGGGACAAAAAGGGATAAGGGTACCTATCAAACGACAAGAGATAGAAACACGAAATTTCGCATGTACATTCCTCTAATAGAGTAGATAAATAATATAAAAGTATTTTTTCTAAATTCGTACTTTTAAGGGGTTAAATGGGGCTAAAGGAATAAAAATAGTACCAACCTAACGGCTGCACCTAGAATAGTGAAATTCGATATATACATTCCTCTGATTGCGTAGACACGTAAAATAAAAGAACTTTCCAATATTCATACTTTTTGGGGTTCAAATTGAAAAAGGGGATAAAAATAGTACCTACCAAATGACAGCAGCTAGAATCATGAAATTCGGAGTATACATTCCTCTGACTGCGTAGACACGAAAAATAAAACGTTTTTCCAAATTCGTACTTTCAAGGGATACAATGGCTACAGGGGATAAAAATAGTACCAACTAAACGAATACAGCTAGAATGATGAAATGCAGTGTGTACATCCCTCTAATTGTGTAGATACATAAAATAAAGAGATTTTAGATAGTCGTACTCTTGAGGGCGCAAAATTGGAAAAAGGGGATAAAAATTGTACCAACAAAATTAACGCTGATAGAATCATGGAATTCGGTGTATACATTCCTCTGACTGCATAGCCACATAAAATATTTTTTTTCCAAATTCGTACTTTATTTTGTTGCTTTTACGGCAAAAAATGGTAGAATCATGAAGTTGTCTTATACTGCGTACGTGAGAGTTAAGGTATTTTCAAAATGTATACTTTTGAAATTAAAATAGGATGGAAATACAACCAACCAAACGACTGTAGCTGAAAATACACTCTCTATCCTCCAATATTTAGGGTATTTATGATTGTTCCCTTATGTTTACTTTATGAATTGAAGTATTATTTCCATTATATATATACATAGTATACAAATATTGGTAGCCTTGGCTTATTAATTAAATTTCTGATTTTCATACAGTTAAAATTTGTTGCAAACATTCCTCTTGTAGTTTGGAAGCAACGCAAAGAAAATAAAAGTTTTAGCTGGCGAAATGGGACAAATAGGGATAAAATATGGTACCAATGATACGACAACAGCTAGAATCATGAAATTCGGTGTGTACATTTCTCTGAGTACATAAATTAATTTTTCGAAATTTGTATGTTTAAGGGCACAAGCGGCACAGAAAGAGTTCTAGCTGAAAACTTTGGTTGGTACTATCTTTATCCTAAATCCCCAAATTTGGTTGGTACCAATTGAACCACTTTTGACCCGCTTCTCCTTTAAAGTACACATTTGATACTATCCAACTGTATTGCAGTATCCATTTTAAACTGAAATTCGGTGTGTATAGTCATCTACACCGAATTTCAGATTCTAGTTTCAGCCGTGTTGTTGGTACCATTGGGATAGAAAAAGGTACGAGTTTCGAAAAATATATTAATTTTGTGTTTCTATGCATGTACAAACCGAATTTCATGATTGGTACCGCTGTTATCCGTTTTTACCCAATTTCACACCTAAAAGTTTGAATTTATGAATTTTCGTGGTCGTATGCGCATTATAAAAGTAATATGCGTTCCAAATTTCAAGATTCTAGACCCAGTCTTTTGGTAAAATTTAGCGGTGGTACAATTTTTAATCTATTTAATCCCTTAAAAGTACAAATATCGCAAAATTCCTTGTTATTACTCATCTGTAAGACGAATATGCGCACAGAATTTAATTATTGTAGCGTCATCCATGTTGTTGGCCCTTTTTTATCCCGCTTTTCTCGTTTACCCTTTAAAAGTACGAATTTCGAAAAATTCCTTCAATTTGCGTTTTTAAGCATTTTCAGGGATGTACACGGCGAATTTTATTATTCCATCTCCATCCGTTTGATTGGTACCATTTTGTATCCCTTTCTACCCAATTTCACTCACAATAAGTACGAATTTTGAAAAATATTTTCTTAGTCGCATTCGTGCAGTAAAAGTAATGCCCGTTCCGAATTTCATGATTCTAGACCCAGTTGTTTGGTCTGGGCTGTGGTGTAATTTTTATCCCATTTAATCCATTAAAAGTGCAAATTTCGTAAAATGCTTTCTTATTAGTGATCTGCGCTGTAAAACGAATATACACACCGATTTTCAATATTGTACCGTCATCCGTGTTGTTGGTACCTTTTTTATTCCCTTTTCCCTTTAAAAGTACAAATTTCGAAAAATTCCTTCATTTTGCGATTCTAAGCATTTTGAGGGATGTATACACCGAATTTTATGGTTTCAGCTCCATCCATTTTATTAGTACTATTTTTATCCCTTTTTACCCGATATCACCGCCAAAAAGTACGAATTGTGAAAAAAATCATGAAATTCGGTGTTTGCTTTTATCTGACTGAGTAGAAGCGATATCCTTTAATCTTTTCGAAATTTGTACATTTAGGCGGAAAATCGGTCGAAAGGGATAAAAATGGTACCTATCAAACCGTTATTGCCGTTAGAATAGTGAAATTCGGTTAATACATTGCTGTGACTCCGTAGACACGAAAAATAAAGATATCTTTCGATATTTGTACCTTTAGGATCAAAACGAGATAAAATAGGTACCCCACAAACGAATCATGAAATTCAGTGGTCTCGCACAATATGAGTATTTCTCCAAAATCGTACTTTTAGGGTCAACATTTTAAGAAACGATTAAAGGTATACCAAGCAAGCGGATGTACCTAGAATCATGAAATTGGATGTGTTGATTCCAATATGGACGCGAAACATAACGGATTTCTGAAATTTGTACTTTTCCCATCATAATGATACACTCTGTTTGTAGCTGAATCAAGAAATTGCAAATGACAGAAATTGGCCCTGAAGGAAAATGTTTCTCTCTAATGACGACTGGCAGTACACTTTTGAAGATTGTTCCCTCATGTTCACTTTCTGATGCATTAAACATATCACAATTTTCAAAATATCTTATTTCACTTTTTTGTAAAGTCGACAGCCTCTAATGGAGGGTATATAAGATTCGGCCCGGCCGAACTTAACGCCTTTTTACTTGTTATTTTTATTTTCAGATTTATGTTTGACATTTGCAAAATGTGACGCATACGCTCGAACAAAATTGGGATATATTAAAAACTTGCTTCCAAAGTAGTGAGTCTTTAATGCAAACTGTAAGAAATTTACGTGGACATTTTTCGAGCAGAGACCGGCCTTCATCAGCCTTCCTGAAGCTCACTTTCATCTCGGTGGCTATGTGGATTTTGGGCTGTACTGAAAAAAAATTGGGTTTGATCGGATGAGGTACTGCACAGCCAGTCGTGATAGTCTTATAAATGATATTTTGTTCCATTGTTAAATGACATAGTTCAACCTTTCCAATAAAACTTGAAATTTGAAAAATAATCAGTACTTTTTTATAGGTGATTCTAATTTAAAATGGCCCACCCAATATTATCAATAGAAAATAATCGTTTTAAATAAAGAACATGTCCTATAAAAATTCTCCAATGCCCTTCCTATAACAATTCGCTCTAAACCAACAAGACATCGGACGATTTCTATTCGACCGAGTCGAAAAGCTTGTTTTGTTTTATGACCACCCACAGAATATTTCGGCTATATCTTTTACATCCGCGTAGCTAGAGCAAATTTACATAACCACTAAAAATCATATTTTTCTTGAAAATGATGGATCCATTTTTGGCCAAATGAATGTTATGACAATGGGTGATTCCACATACAAAGGTATCGAAAAGTTCAATATATGTGTAAAAGCTGAAATATTATTAAAGATTTTAATGGTAATTTTGAAGAAATTTTCCATTTTAGTAAAATATCCAAAAATGTTGGAACATATTTTCCCCATTTTGGGAATTCGTTTTTTTTTTGAAATATGCTAATTCTGCATATATAGTATTTTTTGTATAATTTTTATACGTTTGATAAATTTTAAATATTTTTATTGGACATAAATTCGTAAAATTATGTGAGATGTGATCTGGCATGACCAAAACTAGTGTTTTTACAACAATTTTATTTTAGCGAAAACTTCAACAACTCAGTCAATTACGAAATATCGTTTTACTCTCTACTAAATGCCCTTTTTAAATAAATTCACAAATAGTACGGTTGTCTTAAAAAAACAGAATAGGGAAATGGCAAAAATGTAATTAGAATGTGTGATGATTTCTAAAGTAAAAAAAAAAAACAGAATATATATCGTTCGAAAGATACAAGTTTCTTGTTTTTCAGTCCGGTGAGAAATTGAAAGTAGGTTGGTAGGTTTCATTGCAGACTAATTCATTGGCCAAAGACTGTGTTGAGACATCAATTCATATGAACATCATAAGCAGCAGCAATTTTCTTGGCAACTCTTTGGTTGCGATTTAATACTTATTTGCAAACATCTTTAGATGTGATTCAGTTCCAGACTATAGTCGATTTGTTTGTATGCATATATAGTCACACACATGCATACATACATATGTATGCATAGGTATGATTTATGCATCATTTGCATACAAGTGGCACTTTTCTTGTTCATCGTACACAGAGCGAAGCCGTGCCGTTCAATGCATCCGTCCAGCCAGCCATCCATCCATTCAGCAAACCCATCATGTGAGGCGATAAGTATTCCAAAATGCACTCCTCCACATGTACATGTATGTACGTGTGTATGGGTTTCTGCTACATGTGCTTGTGCATCCATTGCATTGCATTTGTGTTCTTGTCCGCCCCTTCCATTTGTTGGCGCAGTCTTTGATGTTTTAACAAATATCCGCGTATTATGGGACACTTGGAGATGAGATGGTGCTGGCTGATGCTGTAAATAAAATGGAGATCATTTTGTACTTTTGGTATTGTGTTTATGTTGTGTAGGAGGTGGGCGGGATTTAAAGTGTTTATTCGAACTAAAGAAATAATGCATTCGATTGCAGAAACACACACACACGTATTTTTCTAATAGAATTTAGTCCTTTTAAAAATAATATTTTCTATAATAGACTTTTGATTATGACGAGGAAAATGGTCTTAAGTCGATTTCAAATCTTACATTGAAACATGACACTTGAATCAAAATCCACGAAAGATTTGAATTTTGTTCGGTAAAGTGTTGCCAACCGAACAATAAACAACACTTTCTAAAGGGTGATTTTTTAAAAGCTATAGGAAAGTTTTTCAAAAAAAAAAAACACATAAAATTCAGAAAAATGCATGAAATCTTTATTTGAATCGATAGTACGGTCCATATAATTTAATGTTTGAAGATTATTTCATGCAAATGTTGACCTTGACTGCGCCTCAATTGGTCCATCCGCTTAGTCCAATTTTGGCATTTCCACGTTTTTGAGTAACAGAGGCCCAATTGCTGCGAACGGCGACGAATCGATAATCGATGGTCATCATTAACACTGGCCGATACAGCTGCGATATTTTCTTCAGTTCGCACTCTACGTAAGCGTGTTGGTGGTTTAATGTCCAACAATGTAAATTTGGTGCGAAATTTAGTCACAAAAGCCCGAATAGCCGCTTCAGTGGGTCGATTAAACTGACCATACAATGGAAGCGCGCGATGAACTTTCTTAACGGAGCACGCATTTTGATAATAAAATTCAATAATTTGCAAGCGTTTCATGATTAAATTATAGACCAAACTGAAGATGTTTGACAGTGAAACAAAACACGAAACGTTGTTTAAACCAGTATTGTCAAAAAGATAATAGCTAAAAAATCACCCTTTATAAGCTGGCGTGTAATTTTGCTATTTAAGCGGGAAGATCATTATTTACAACTTTGGTGTCTTCGGAGACCCCCACTGAAATTTCCCGCCAAACATTTTCCTAGAATTTTGTAATCCTTAAATGTCCTATTTGAAAGGACTTTTCTTGATTTTCTCGAAAAAGGGTCAAATTGACCCATAAGGAGGATAGTTAGAGGGTTAAGATATTCCACAAAAATGATCCCCATACAATTCCACAATATAGTTCTGACAATAAGAATTCGCTCAGACATTAACTGACAACACTTTTTTCCCTTAGTATAATGCTCCCTTCGACCAAAAAATGAAAACTTTGACCCGCGATAAAAAGAAACTCAGACCAGCTGGACTATAAGTTTATTCTAATAAAATGATCTACTCAACAAGCCCTTTCAGAATTATAGGTTCGCTATCCTGTTCCATTCAAAAAGTCTTAATTTGTTGGACAATGTTATTAATAGGGCTGTTTTTCTTACAAGCTGCGATAACGAAAACATTAATAAAAAGTTAATTTTTTATTCAAAATAAAAAATATTACCAACTACAATGTAAAACAAATTTTCAAAAAAATATAGATCCATTATTTGTCACTATTAAAAAATAACTTTTAAGTCTTTCAAAATAAAGGACATCCCTCCTATGACAACTCCATGTTAAATTCATCGGTGAAGATCCCAATTTTCACTACATCCGAATCACACTATGAGCTTATTTTTATACCCTCCACCTACAGGATGGGGGTATACTAACTTTGTCATTCCGTTTGTAACACCTTGAAATATCGACCTGAGACCCTATAAAGTATATATTTTCTTGATCGTCATAAAATTCTAAGACGATCTAGCCATGTCCGTCCGTCTGTCCGTCTGTTGAAAGCATGCTAGCATCTAAACGAAAGGAGCTAGAACGTTCAAATTTCCCATAAATGTGTCTTGTAGTCGTAGATCGGTTGGGATTGAAATGGGGCGAAATCGGTCCAAAGGGAAAATTTTTTCCCTCACAAGGACTAAAAATACCCATAATAATCCCTAATATTTTAGCGTATTTAAGCATGTTTTTTGAATATGCCTGTTTATATTTGCTTGATATTTGGTATGCGCATTCCCCTTAGAGCAAAAACGTGCACAATAAAGTGATTCTTATTTGCAGGGGGTGAAATGGGGCAAAAAAGGGATAAAAATGGTACATATAAAACGAAAACAGCTAGAAACACGTAATTCGGTGTGTACATTCCTCTAATTGAGTAGATACATAATATAAAAGTATTTTTTCCAAATTCGTACTTTTAAGGGGTGAAATAGGAATAGAGGGATAAAAATGGTACCAATCAAACGGCTGTACCTAGAATAATGAAATTCGGTGTATACATTTCTCTTATTGCATAGATAAGTAAAATACACAGATTTTTCAAAATTCGTACTTTTTGGGTTTAAAATGAAAAAAGGGGATACAAATAGTACCAATCTAATGACCGCAGCTACAGTCATGAAATTCGGAGTATACATTCCTCTGAGTGTGTAGACACGGAAAATAGACGATTTTTTCGAAATTAGTACTTTCAAGGGATACAATGGTACAGAAGGATAAAAATAGTACCAACTAAATGACTACAGCTAGAATGATGAAATTATAATTGCGTAGAAACGTCAAGGGGGTAAAAATGGTTTGTACCATTACCAAATGGGCGCAGCTGGAATCATGGAATTCGGTGTATACATTCCTCTGACTGCATAGACACGTAAAATAAAAAGTTTTTCCAAATTCGTACTTTTTCTTTTACGGAAAAATTGGTTGAATCATGAAGTTAGGTTGTTTTGCACTATGTACGTCTGATAATGGATTTTCAAAATTTGTACTTTTGGAATTAAAATAGAATGGAAATACAACCAACTGTAGCACCCACTATCTACCAACATTTATGGCTTTGAAAATATTTTTGAAAATATAAATATAAATAAATATATATATAAATATATTATAAGCGTGATTTGAAATAATTAAAATATTATATTTATTTATAAAATTAATTTTTCAATATTTGTATTTGTTTTGGTTTGCCTATATTAAAAAAAATATATTTATATGTAATATTACTGCACTTCTATGAAAACCGACAACCTCTGTGGAATGCAATCCATGGTGGAGGGTATATAAAGTTCGGCCCGGCCGAACTTAACGCCGTTTTTACTTGTTTTACTTCTTCGGGTGCTCTCTGAGTTTGCTGAGATTTTGATACTGTAATTTATTGGTTTAATGAATCGGTTCAAAGCAGCTGTTAGGACTACGCTGAACTGATGGTCCAATAGCTTCGACCGTTGGCAGTGTAAATATGCCTCTTTTTGAGTTCAACGATGCAACATCTTGAACCAAAGTTGAAGATAATTTTTAGGTGTGTTTTTTATAAGAAGCCATTGGTCCGATAACACTATGTAACAATATTAATATCCGATAACATGCAACAATATTAATATTTTTAATTTTTACTCAAATTCCAGCTTTCGTTGAAGGTACCTTTAATATTTGAACTCTCATTTTAAAAATATAGTTCCGCACGCGTATATGTTCAATATCAAGGTAATTATAATGGCTTCAAATGTCGTGAATTTCATTTTCACATAGAAACAGTGATTTAGGAACAGTCTCCTAAATATTACACTGAACAAAATTTTGATACTGGAGCATACTAAAATTGATTCTCGGAAATGAACTCATTTTAAATACATTCGTAGTTAAAATGAGTAAATAAAACTCATTTTGAGTAAATATTACTTGATTTTAGTACGTACATACTACTTTCAAGTAAAAAATAAACTTAAATTGTGTAAGGACATAAAGGGTGCCAAACAGATACCAATTTCCTTGATTTTAGTTTATTTTTACTGGATTTCACGTTTCTTTTATTTTGATTTGTAATCAATATTTGTTGTGGCTTAAGACTATTTTGCATCTACATTTTATAGAATACATTCCATAAAAATAGATTTTTTAATCTTTTAATCATAAAATAGAAAAAAAAAATAGTTTGTTTTATTTTTATTAGCTATCATTCTAGCGAAGAAAACAATGTATTATGGCCCTCTTTTTAGACATATATTTTTCAGATCGTGATTTTTTGGGACAACGCTTTGAACAAACCAAATATTAATTTTAGACAGGAATATCCAAAACATTTTGAAAACGGATTGAAATAAGTTGTTTTAATCTTTTTATTAAATATTTTTAATTCAGACTGCTGTCACATTTATAATTTTTATAGAGTAAGTAGCATCATGAAACTTGTGTAGCGTGTTACTGACACTATTATCTGTTAATAAAAATGTGTTTTAAAAAATTTAAAATGTACCTTTTTGTTTAATACAAAATTGCAAAGAATCATAAAAAAGCTAAAATTAAAAAATTAAAAATGTTATAATTTTTGTTTTTGATAATTCTATATTAAACTAGAAGCTATTTGCTAGAAATTCTCCAAAAAAGTTATAATTCTACAACCTACCAGAAATTAGTTACGAATTTTGTAAAATTAGCTTATGACAAATTTCCTGAATTTCGATCCATCCTAGTGTCCACAATTTAATTTTTTCACGATTTCATAGGATATTAGAGACCGGAATTTTACCAGACCTGAAAACCGACTGTTGATACTTTTTTTGAACCCTGTGCCAGCTGTAACATCACCTTCCCTACGAGAGTACTATTCAAAACTTTTAATTTGCCGCTGCCGAACATGTGCATTATTATCTGAGTGTAAATAAACTACTTAAGCTCGTCGACGCACACTTGATTGCCTGGCAACTTTTAAGCAAATTACACAAACACGAGCAGCAGCGCACATTTCGAAACAGAACAGAACAAAAAGAAACTTTTTTGTTATTTAAATAAAGCTCAACTCTCGAAAGCCAATATTAACCCTACCCAATTAACATGACTTCCTGCCCTCTCCATAACATCGCACATAGGGAAGGTAGAAAATAACTCTCATTATCTCAACTCTCATTCTCAATTCAAAGTTCTCCTTTCTGAAGAATAATGACCAACGAACTCCTCCTTTGCTGGCCCCATAGAGACAACTGCTTCCAGCTTGAGAAAAAGGAATACTTTCCATAATGTGTCCCACTCACATTGTTGGGTATTCTCCTTCTTCCATTATCCCATTGTATGGTCGGCCCTCTTTGCTCGGTGAAAGTAGGTACTAGTGTAAGTATGTACGTACATATATACTGAATGATTTGGGTATATAAGCCAAATAGTAGTAAATTACTGACTGACTGCTACATCTGTACATACATGTAGACATACTTACAAATGTATGTATTTAAACATGTGTACGTATGTATATATCTCCATGTTTATCACAGACTACTTTATGTACTCGAGTTTTTCTGCTCTGGTTTCCATTTTTCTCCACAACAGTTGTTTGTAGTCGTTTTTGGTTGTAAGTTTGCCCAGTGACGGAATTTAAAAGGGCCTTGGAGCAGGCCCAGATATCTTATGGAAGAAGGCTTCTCCAAAAGCAACCGAAAGATCCGATATCTTCCCAGCAAAGAGAGCATCCAAAGAAGCATAAAATATTTAATAATCAACACTAAAAATCGATTTTCGACTCAATGACCAACTTTTTTCATTTAGATTATAAAAATCCATAAATCGAGAGGAAAAATAGTTGCCGGGAGCACAATTTTCCTATAGAAAAGTTGCCGGGGGCACACTTTTCCTATAGAAAAGTTGCCGGGGGCACACTTTTCCTATAGAAAAGTTGCCGGGGGCACACTTTTCCTATAGAAAAGTTGCCGGGGGCACACTTTTCCTATAGAAAAGTTGCCGGGGGCACACTTTTCCTATAGAAAAGTTGCCGGGGGCACACTTTTCCTATAGAAAAGTTGCCGGGGGCACACTTTTCCTATAGAAGAGTTGCCGGGGGCACATTTTTCCTATAGAAGAGTTGCCGGGGGCACATTTTTCCTATAGAAAGTTGCTGGGGGGCCACTTTTTCTATAGAAAAGTTGCCGGGCCCACCTTTTTTTTTTTTCCTATCCTTTTCCATCAATATAAATTGCAAAAAAATTCTTCGTCTGAATGCCTTATTGCAGATCTTCTTCTTGTTGAGAATTCTCCATCTTCTCCGAAAAGGCCTCCGCTTCCCTTCTTTCCGCCCCTGATTAGGTACTTACATATACATACCTACTCGTTTGTAGTTGTCTGGGAAACATGTTAATTAAGCTTTTAAGTACTAATACTGTGTTGTTTGCTACTCTTTTTTTTTTGCTTTGCTCGCTGGATGGCTGGATGTTTGTGCCAGTGTTTTATGTTCGTGTTCGTTTTTGTTTTCCGTTTTCCAGTTCTCTGCATATTTTTTCCACCCATCTGAGGTTGAGGTTTTAATTTGACTATTGCCAATTAGAGGCAGGCACTTTATCGATTGGCAGCTAATGGAAGATTTATTGTCCGCCAGCGTCATGGGTCATTTAGGACTGTGTTTTTTTTTTGTTGTGTTCTTTATGCGATGACCGCATAGTTGTTTTTTTGGAGTGGGACTTATTTTGTGTATCTCGGGACTATATATTTTGTATATTTAATGGTGATGTGGAAAATTTTGTCAAAAGAAAATATTTTAAAAATATATTCTCTGCTTAATATTCGATATTATTCTAAAGTGTCGATCTGCATCCACTTTTATAAAATGAAGTGAACCTGTGTGATTTTATGTATTGATTATATTATTATTGATATATTTTCAAATCGTCACACAATTTACATTATGGCTCGCGCACACCTAATATTTTTATACACACGCAGAAAAAAAATTTACTATGATAAATTTTTAAATTTTTGAGCAAAAAACAAACAAATATATTTTCTTCTAATAATTAAAAAATAATATATATATATTTATATATTATATATTATATATTATATATTATATATTATATATTATATATTATATATTATATATTATATATTATATATTATATATTATATATTATATATTATATATTATATATAATATATTATATATTATATATTATATTCAAAAAAAAATATATATATATGTATATCTATATATTTAACTCTGGTTCAATGATCTAGTGAGTGATTTGGAACTCGCTACGAAGATACAGCAGAAATATTTGCATCTCGTATGAAACAGTACAATATTTTGGGTGATAACTTCTCCAAATAACTTTATACAACTGTGGATAACATATACTTTTCCATGAACATTCCCGGATAGTACGAGGATTGTTCTATTCAAAAACTCAAAATAGGCCAAAAAAAGGAAACTGATAAAAGATGTAAATTTCGAATCATATTTGACGTCGAATGAAATTGAAACATGGAGGTCGTTTAAGCTTGTATACTTTCAAATTTCCTTGGATTCAAATAAAAGCCCGCAATATGAAACAATGTTTAATGATTTGTTAAAAAATTGATAAGAAATATATTTTTCTATATTTATATATTCTAACACATATGTATTTATTCTTCTAACTAATTTTTCGATTTATATATTCGAACAGGTGTAAATATGACCCTCAAAATTATTTTTTTACATTCGCATTTAAATTTTTCTCATTTTTTTTATACACTCCACGATAGTATTATGGCTTTGTGCATTTGTTTGTAACACCCAAAAGGAAGCGAGATAGACCCATTCTTAAGTATACCGATCGACTTAGAATCACTTTCTGAGTCGATTTAGCAATGTCCGTCTGTCCGTTTGTCCGTATATTCTTGTAATCACGATGCAGGTCGCAATTGTAGTCCGATCTTAACAAAAATTGGCACAAGTAAGTTTTGTGGATCAAGGACGAACGCTATTTAATTTGAGGCAAATCGGTTCAGATTTAGATATAGCCCCCATACAAATGTCGTCCCGATTTGACATTTTCCGCTCTAGAAACCACATATTGTACCCGATTTTCTTTAAATTTGGCACAACATCTTATAATCCAACTAGAAACTCCTATGCAAAAATTGGGTAAGATCGGTTCAGATTTAGATATAGCCCCCAAACAAATGTGGCTGCCGATTTGACTTTTGCCGCTTTAGAAACCACATAATGTACTCGATTTTCTTTAAATTTGGCACAACATCTTATAATCCAACTAGAAACACCTATGCAAAAATTGGGTAAGATCGGTTCAGATTTAGATATAGCCCCCAAACAAACGTGGCTGCCGATTTAACTTTTGCCGCTTTAGAAACCACATAATGTACTCCATTTTCTTTAAATTTGGCACAACAGCTTATAATCCAAGTAAAAACCTATGGTGAAAGTGGCTAAGATCGGTTCAGATTTAGATATAGCGCAAATACAAATGTTTAACCGATTTTGGCCAAACTATACATATTATATCTCACCTATTTCGTTCCAGATTTCAATATACCCCCATACAAATGTCCTTTCCGATTTAACATTTTTTTTCAAACACATACATTTACAGGATACAAAAATCCTTCCCGTTTTCACTTTTTCATCGAATTAAATTGTATTCGGATTGAAAGTGGAGTGTATCATAGAGTCGGCCCCGCCCGACTTTAGCCTTTCCTTACTTGTTTCTATTGCTGACTTTACTAAACCACTGATTCGAAGTGAATTAGATATTTCCAACATTTGTAGCCATCATTGGTAGCTTAAATTTAACGTATAAGTCGGACCTGATAGGACATATAGTGCAAATACTAAAGGTACCTTCGAAAATAACAATAGTTTTAATAAAATAATATATATCAATACATTTTTTGATAGGTCTGTGAAAAATATACAGAGTTATAGTTCTGTGAATAATTTTCATATAAAAATATTGTATAATTTAGTAGATCTAAGTCTTAAGTAACAGATTTGCCATCAAATATGACAAATTTGTTAATTTTTCGTCATAACCTATTTTGATGTTGTACTTTAAATGTAAAATAAGTAAAGTTGTAGTTTAAATGAATACCAGAACTCATTTTGAATAAATTTTACTTGGTTTAAGTATTTACGTACCAAATTCAAGCAAAAATAAACTTAAATTGAATAAAGACATACATTGAATAGGGCACGGTTATTTTAACCAAAATGGGTTACTTTTAAATTGTTTGGGTACTTAGTAACTTTATTTTCATTGTGGTATTTTTTCAATTAAGTATTTAATTTTAAAATATTTATATTTGATTTGAACTGGGATATTGATTACAGACCAAAAAAATACAAACGAAAAAACTAAAAAAATATTTATATTTTTTAAATTTATGTTGTCATAATATCGAAATATAAAAAACTAGTATATCCACAGTATCCAATTGTTTCTAGTGAATCGAGTTGTTTTACAAATTATGTATTAACTCACTTTATACAAATATCTTTTTTCTGCCCTTATATTGGACCTATTTATTTTTAATCTAGCAAGTTGCCAAAGAAAACGATAGTAGTTTGGGTGGCGCTGCTGCAATAAAGTCAAAGAAATTGGCTGAAAATTGACTGAAAGTACTTGATTGTGTACACAATCAACATTGTTACAATTATACAAAGTTGATTGTGAGCGCTTCAAGAGTACTACATTTTAAAAATTATATCATCAGGATTTATTACAAACTAGTACAAAATTATAAACAATTTTACATCGAAACGGACGGGACAAAAAAAAACAGAAGTAGTTTTGAAGGCCTTATGGAAATATTCAAATTTCAGCGATTTTTTGAGAACTTTCTTTTTCCATACAGACATGTAAATATAGGATATATTTTGTTCGTAGATTTATGAAATATGAGAATTATTTCTTAGATATTTTTAAACAGGTAGAGCAAAAATACGGACTTGACAAAATGGACGGGTCAAAAAAATTCCACTCGTAGTAAAAAAATTTAGTAATTTTCGTTATAACACTTCAAATTTTAATAAAAAAAAATAAAAGGGAACAAGTTAACTTCAAGTTTCATAATAAAAAAACTAGTCGAAATAAGGTAACAATAAAGTTAAAAACTATTACTGTGATTTCATTTTTTTTGGTAGACCTTTTTTGGGAGATTTTGTTTTAATAAAAATAAGATGAATTATAGTTCCCCAAAGACAATATTTTTTTAACATTACTGCTTTAATATTATTACTCTTTTTACAGAAAAATCACAAAAACTCGAAAACGTCAAAATGCCCAAATTACAATCTGGGAGTATTGTATTGCTTTGGCAAATAAAATGCCATTTTAAAATTTTTATTTAACAGTTTCTATATGGAAATGTAAGATTTTAGCGAGAGAATAAATAATTTTGTTTTATATCAATGGAGCATTTATCAAACGGAGAAGACGAAAGAAAGAACGTTTTTGATTTTAGTTTAATTAAAAAGAAACTTAGAAATAAGTAAGAGTATAAAATTCTGAATTGCGAATATAGAGTTGGAAAAAGACTCAAAAACATGTATAAATCAACTTTATATGTGTTAATTTACATTCAATAATTTATTATGAATTTAAAAAATAAATTATTGAAATTATACGAGTTTAGTTTATTATTTACTCTTACTTGTTCTTTGTTTTCTAATAAAAAAATGTTTACACAAATTTGATTACTTTTGGTAACATTTTGGAAGAATTCAGGTAATAAAAAATAACCTAATCATACTGGGTGCCAAGTAAATAACAATTCCCTTAATTTTAGTCAATTTAGAAACTATATTGAGCAGGGCCGTGCCCAGGGGGGGGGGTTGGTGTTTCAAACCCACCCAGAGAGGTTTCGAACATATAATTTTTAAAACCTTTGTGAAGCAATAAAATATAGAATTTTTAAGGTAATTTTGCAGTAAAATCATGAAAACACGAAAATTACATAAAAAATCGTGGACACTTTCTTGTATTTCGGACAAAGGTTATGACAAAAAAAAAATTAAACGACTTGTGCCAATCTCAAGATTGTGTAATGCTAATTTCGCTAATGGACTCCAAATTGTTCGGAAAATGTTCATTTATATTAACCGATACCACTTCTTGACATTCGACTAGAGCTATATCTTATGAACTTTTAATTGTGTACTGCAATAAAAGTTTGGAAATTTAATAACAAAATCGTTTAGTAATTTTAAAAAAGTTTAGATAAGAATCACTATGATATCATAATGAAATCTAAAATATTCTTAATAAAAGCAAATAATTTGCTTGATGCTTGTAGAGCGCTAAGATGTAACATTTGCGATTGGACATTTTTATGGAGCTGTATCTAAATCTGAACCGATGTGTCCTATTTTCATCACAGATGCAACAACCACGGTTTCTGTTACTTCCAATGTTTTGGGAGTTTGCAATTATAATACAAATCCAATTCGACAAACGAAGAAAATTGTTTGATATACATAAACTTATTTCTCTTTGTTCATTTACAACAACTGATGACATGTTTTTTCCGCAAAAAAAAACTAATTTTTCCCACAAAAGAAACTCAAAAACAATGTTCACGTGTCTAAAATTTCGATTCTACGAAATGCATTTTTTCTCTGCGTGTAGGTCTCTATTTTAAAATCTACTTTAAAGTTGCGAAACAATAAGAAATTAACTAAAATTATTGTTATATTTCTCACTTATGTCAAATATTTTTCAGAGATAGTATTTTTTTGTACATATGTAACAAGTATTATTCAAAAGAGAAACAACAAATTCAGTAATTTGGATCTACGTAGGAAGACGTAACTCTAAAATACCAATTATTTGTTTTTTTGGAATTAAAATTTCTAGTTGTTTCTTCTTGCATTTCACATATATACATATTTAAGATTGTAAACATGAATAAACATTTCCAAATATTTTTTATTGAATCGGAATATGCGTATAAAGATTTTGAGTAAACATCCTGTTACTCATGTCCTATATAAATTAAAAACCCCAAAACTCTTTAGATATCCCATTTAGACCCATTCTTTGTCAAAAATATATCCAATTTTCTCCATTTATCATAGAAAAATTGCGGGATTGAAGGGTTTATCGCCGAGGAATTTGATCGTTTTTGTGTAATATTTCTTCAAAATATATATCGAGGGCTTATATTCAAAAGTGGCTATGAACCATTTTCTCGAAAATGAGTTTTTGAAAATTTACTTAGTTTTAGGAAAATTTTGCTTAAATATAGTAAACAAATTACTAGGCTTTAGGAAAAATTTTGCTTAAATTTAGTAAAAATTATTTGGTTTTAGGAAAAAATTTACTTAGATTTAGGAAATTTTCAGCAAAATTCTACTTATATTTAGTAAAAATGTACTTGGTTTCCTAAATTTTAGTTAATTTTCACTCATTATAGGTTTAACTTTTTTATGATTTTCCCAGGGGAAAATCCTGTGCACGGGCCTGCCGGGATGCAAACCCTAGTCAAATCCCCTACAAATTTGACATTTGAAAATCAGCCTTCTGTCATTTCATGCGATTGATTTCGAATACAGTCTGAAAAGGATATTAGTTAATTCCATTTTATCCTTTTTTCACTCGAAAGTTTTGGGAAAATGCGGGATTATCACACAAAATTCAATGCGAAATCGAAAACAATTTACACTGAAAATAACGCGAGCTTTCGCGTTGCGTTTTATGTGATTAGAGGGCAAGATTATCCTTACATCTGAAATTAACACCATTAAACACACAAATATGCTCAGCAAATCGAGAAAAAGAAGAAAACAGTTCTTCGACGCAAACTAAGCCAAACACAAGACGTTTCTTGATTCTACTAATTTTCCTATACACCAAACTTCGCATGTTCCTTTTCGTAATCCTTTAATTTCTGTGGCGGTTTGCTCAGCAAACAACACTAAACTTTTATTAAAAATAAATACTGCTTAATAAAGACTTTGTTTTCGATGAGAAAGAAAAAATTAACTTTACTAATATACTACTGACTTTATTAAGCAGATATGTAGGTATGTAAGTATTTTCCAATTCGAGAGGAAAGCGTTGAAATTAAACCGAACAGAAAACAATCCGTCGCCTGAAACTGGTGTATGGATGTTGAGGAAATGATGTGATGATGATAAGGTTAAATTTCTAACTAAAACACCGTACGCTCTCTCTCTCTCACTCTTTCTAACACACACACACTCTCTCCATCATTGACAGAGTGCAGAGACAGAGTATGTAATTAAGTGAGTAAAAGTTACATCAAAAAATGGGTAAAGTGAAATTAATAATAATAAAACGCATACGCAAAAGAAATGACGAGCAAAGAAAACCAATTTCTGCTTCATTAACACCACCAAAACAATGAGCAAGTTGGTGGGGAAAATGAGAAAGAAGAAGAAGACCTTTTGGAAGGAGGAGGGCAAGCAAGTTAGAAATATAAAGATAAAGCACTGCGTTGCCGTTGTGAAACAACAAGAGAGCGCGAGAGAGAAAGAAAAGGTATGATGCTTGCACTGAGGTGTTAGAGAGTGACAGAGTTGCACACTCGTCCACACAACATTACCCCTTGTCTTGGGCAAACAAGAATTTCCAGTGAATTCAAAACAGAACTCGAAAAGTATCTGACAGATACTGGTGCCAGTCAGTATCTTATTGGAATGTGGTGCATGGCCAGTCAGATATTCCCCTCTTTTCACATTCTGGTTAGTTTTTTTCACAAAACACCAGTGTAAAAGCGACAGCATGTGCATTTATGGCCTGCTGTCTCGCTCTGCCCCAGGCAGAGTGTTAAGGGTAAATATGGCGTTCAGTGTGTGCGGGGATTTGTGTATCTCATGGATACTCTTTTTGCGAGCTCTGTTCAGATTTAACCATTCAGTTCATTTTGGTACTTTGAGCACAATAAACGTTGTCCGTCGACGTGAGAAACCCGAAGACAGTCAGTACAAGAAGAACACAACGCCAGCCGTTAACAGACAGTGTTCAGTGAATGAATGAATGAATGTGAATAAAGTGTCGGATCGTGCGAAACAAAAAAAAAATCGCCTAAACGAAACACGTGCGAATTAACGGGAATTTAAATGGAAATATAGACGAGCAAATGAAAAAAATTGAAATGTAAAAACATTCAACGAAATTAAAAATATAATTCTAAAAAATAACAAGTGCAATATTGAGAATATTTTCAAAATAAAAAACGAAAGAAAATGTTTAGAAAATAAACAAAATAAAACACAATATTTTTAAACAAACTTAAATTAAAAAAAAAAACAATATTTTTCAACTGCTGTAAAAATAGAACATGAAAATCTACAACTTTTTTAATTTTCCTGAGTGAAAGTGTTGCAAAGCCTAAAAATATGCTTTAGTTGCAAAACGCCTTAAAACAAGCACCACTAAATAAAAACTACAAAACAGGAATTCAAATGAAATTCACAAGCAAACAATTTTAAATCTGGTTTTATAAATAAATTTAGTAAAATAAAAAATTGGATTTTTTTTTAAAAAATGTCATTATAAAATCTCGCCGAATCTCATTTAAACAAAGAAAAGCCTGACACCAACCAACTCACCACATTTCACCGCAGCTTAAGAAAAATCGGCCGCCACCATACCGAACGTTTTGCCGTCGGCAAAATTCTCCATCCTGCAATGCAAGCCACCAAAATGCGCACTCCTTTCGCCATTCAGGAAATTCTCGGTCTGGGAGTGGGTTCCGCAGCAGCGGCTGCCGCCGCCGGCTATCCCCATCCCGTGCACCTGCATCAGCATCCGGCCGCCGCCGCTCTACCACCTGTCGTCGTCACCGCCAACACACCGCCACCTTCAACGCACAACTCCAGTTCGGGTAGCAGCAGCAGCATCGCTCAGCAACATCTGGCCCAGCAGCAGCAGCAGCAACGTTTGTCCACCTCATCACCGCCACCAGCCCATACGCCTCACGATTGCAATAATGCGCCCATCTCACCGGCCTCCTCGTCGACGCCGGGCCGTCATCGTGATTCGCGCTCCATATCGCCCGATGTTAGCCGTTTGTCGGCAGCGGCTGCTGCAGCCGCGGCCGCCGCTCATGTGCAATTGCCCGTCTTTAATCCGGCCAATTTTTATGCGGCCGCTGGTTATGCCGATCATGCCGGGCAACTGAATGTGGCCGCCCACCATCACCACATGACAACATTGGCAGCAGCGGCCTATTTGCGAGGATTTTTGCCGCCGGGCTTTAGTACGCCGCACGAATTCCGCGGACATTTTCAACAGCATTTCGGCACACAATTTGCGGGTGAGTTTAACGAAGGAATAGTCATTAAAGAAAAATTAAAAAAAAAGTGCTGAAAGTTCAGAAAATTTATAGGATAAATTAGCTAAAAAGTGTAGTGAAATTAAAGGTTCCTTAATCAGACCGCTTTCTAATTGTAAACCGCTATAAATATTTCTAAATTCAGAAGGTTCCATAACCACTTACACAGAACAGTTTCTAATCTATTTATAATCTTATAATTATTGAACAAAAATATTGTTTGAAAAGCAGTGCTGACAAATTAGAAGATTTATAGGAGAGATCAGATAATACGTATAGTAACCACATACACAGAATGGTTTCTAATTTTCACTTTTGAAGTTAAATCCTTTTTATTACAAATATTGAAAAAATGTTGTTAAAAAAGAAGATCTATACACTCAGAAAAAATTAGTACACTTTTTCCAGTCAAAATGTACTAAAATTAAAGAAATTGGTATCTGTTTGGCACCCTGTATGCCTTTACTCAATTTAAGTTTATTTTTTATTTGGATGTAGTACGTTCGTACTCAAATCAAGTTAAATTTATTCAAAATGAGTTTTATTTACCCATTATAACTAAAAATGTACTTAGATTGCGTACATTTCTCAGACTCAATTTTAGTATGCTTCAGTATCAAAATTTTCAGTGTAGAATAGATCAGCTAATAAGTGTGTTGAAATTAAAGATTACATAACCAATTACTCAGATCGGTTTCTAATCACTAAACAAGGTCTTTAAAAAAATGTTTAGAACTCCCGCAATTTGAGTGTTTATACAAAATGTGAAATTAAATTAAATTCGAAATTAAAAATCTGTTTAGAAACCAATTTCAAAATCTGTGTATTATATTCTCGTGTTATCACTGATGGTTCACAGAAAAAATTTTGATATCTATACATCAATTTTGATGTGAACTTTAGTATTCACCTGACTCAAGATAATTTTGATTTAAGTGTCTTAGGCCCTAATTCTATAACTTATTATTTATTACAAAAATCACTCAAGTATTACTTGAATTCTATAAAACGCAGACAACAAATATTTTAGCTACGAACTCTTTAAGTGCTTTTCTGTAGACACAACCAATTGTAGACTCCTATGGTTTATAGATTTGATATAATAATAAAGAGAATTTGGATAAGTTACAGAAACAGAACCTTAATTTTAATTTTTCGCTCTCAAGAATTTTTGTAAGATTTGCAATTCGATTCCGATTCTGCGAAAACTTTAAATAAAAAGTGATTTCCCTCTAAAAAGTTTAAAAAGTAGTCACCACATCTAATTAAATTTACGATCAATTGTGTACTTGATTCTAATTAAATATTACCTCTTTAAAATTTAGTTAATTTTATTTGTAAACCAAAATCAAGTTTACCTAATTTAAGGAAAAAATTAACCCGAAATAAATTCAGTTGAACTCAAACTGAGGGCAATTTTAGCAAATGTTTCAACAAGCCAAGTAAATTTTTTACTTGAATAATAGCCTTTTCAGACTGCAGGCGAAATCTAGCTGAAATAACATAAGGTCGATTTAAAAATTTCATACCCCATACAAATTTGACAAATGTAAATCGACCTTCTATCAGTTCAGCTCGACTCCGTTTGCAGTATGAAAAGGTTTTAAGACAAAAAATAAACTAAAAATAAGTTATATTGAAATTAAATACATTTTTTAAAACATTTGTTGAAAATAAGTAAATGTTTTACTTAAAATGTACTCAAAATAAGGCCAAACTAAATTTAATACTTAAAAAAATGTTTCGGGATTTTTACACTAGATAAACATAAACCGAGCACTAAGCGCTATGCACACATGAACTGAGAGATTTATTGTACAACTTGGAATCCAAAGGCTTTTCAGATAAAAATATTGTATAATTTAGTAGATCTAAGCCTTAAACTACAGATAATACTTATTTTCCATCGAAAAATGCTAAATTTGTTAAATTTTACAATGAATCTTAAAGTGTAAACAGCGCTAAAGCCACATCATTATAAATCCGTGCATTACGGTAAGGGGGAGTTTACACTTAACGAATTTTCTACTCTTTGAAAGTAGACTATGATAAAATCTTAAAAACATGATTTTTTTTTAGTTTGTTGATGTTTTCATCAAAAATTTCCGCTTTTTCTCCATCCATGAATCCATCAGCTTCAACTTCAGATTCTTCCATCGAATAATGCTAAATTTGTTAAGTTTTCGCCATAATCCGTCTACGAATTGTACAATAAATCTTTAAGTGTGGACAGCGCTTGTATATTCATCCATAAAACAAATAATTTTCCTACAGATCAAGTTCATTTCACATGAAAAATATTTCATAAAATAATTCCCATTCATTTCAGAAATTGCCAACATTAATATACCTTCACAGTGCTTATTTAGACTTCAAATCGATGTCTCAATTTTGAAACTGACAATCTCTTTATTTTAAAATCATGTTATTTACATAATACGATAGACTATTCTGAAATTCATATAGCTTGCAAAAGTTTACTAATTAAATGAGTTGAATATTTTTATTAAAAATTCACAATTGATTAAAATAAGGAAATCGAAATATGCATGTCACCTAATATCTCTGTATTCCATCTAAGATTAGTTTGAGTACATTTTTTAGACTGAATTTTAGAAGAGTGTAAATTTCCAAAGGTCGAAGTAATATCAGATTGAGTGTAAACACAACTGTTGAGTCAACGTCCAAAAATATTTTCTTGTTAAACACAGAATCCTTGGTGCTTGACGTCTACACCATATGTGGTGAAAAATATTCCCCAAAGATTATTTCTTAGACCTGTGAAAAAATTAAAGAAAGCGACGCCATGGAAATAGAGAATATTCTTATCTTGTAGTTTTGACGCCAACGTCAACGAACCTCGTTCTTTCTTTTCCATAAGAAAACATACAAATTTTTTTTTTGAAGTTGACGTCTCTTGATAAGAATCTAAAGAAAAAATATAAGAAATGAAGGGAAAGAGGAAATTTTTGACCAGGAAAAAAACCTTGTTACCACAATTCTTTCGATTTTTATTCAGATATGCAGCAGAATACACCAATGATCGATTTCGACAAATCTTCAATTGATAATAGTTTTTTGTGGCTTTTTTCTTATTTCAAGCTTTCAATAAAACGAACTTTTGGAATTCACAAACTTTTGGACAAACAGACTAACCCACTGAATTTGTAAATACGAAAATTTGTTATAACGAAAATTATACAAAAAATAATCTAAGCTTCGCGCTGTGTTTTAGAAAATGAGTGGGGTAAATACTCTTCACATTTAAACGTTTAAAAATATGTATGAGTTAAGGTTTAATATGTCTGTTGGAAGAATGGTACCGATTAAGAAAAATTACGTTGGCCTGTTGAGCTTCTTCAGCAGTTTCTTGCACCAATTTTTTTCACTGGAGCTTTGATCGTCACCTTAAGCGGGTTCTTCGAATTCAAATTCGAATGAAAATTGGAAAGATGAAATATCTTGAGCTTTTGAGTTGCTTGTGGGTAGCATTGCCCAATATATTTCATTGCATTTAAGAAATTATTGCATACAATTTGACAAGTTTCGGGGTATTCAGCATTGCTCCGCTTTCCGAAAGCTTTAAATTCTTCTCATGGAATTTACTACAATTTCTGTGCCTCCTCCTCCATTTTATTAGCACTCGCAAAAAGATCTCAAGCTAATTAGTGCATTTCACACGATGCTGTTGGTGTTGAAGACGATGCAGTTGCCTGCCTGGCTCTTTTCTTTTTTTTTTGCAACTCTTAGACATTTTTTAACCCATCCATTGGATGCACTTGAACTAAGCACAAAAGGAAACGACACCGAGTGGAAGGCACAAGAAAAGGTAACATTTCGAAAGAAGAGGGGCGCCAGCCTCTCCATTCAATGTCAGAAGAAAAAAAAACAAGAAATACATCGTACATACATACATTGTATTTAAACAATATATAAAACAAAAAGCTATGCATATACATATGTATGTATGTGTAAATACATACATAAGAAAACCGCCACCTAAACAAGTGGGCTAACTTAGCTATCTAAGATGCAACACTTCATATGCAACATTTTGAAGACCTGGGGTGGCCACACACGGGGTGGTAAACCCCAAGAAAGGCCCATAAGATACACAAATTTGCTTGGTTGCTCGGTGATGTCTGGCCCGATGTTGTGTCTTGTATTTATACCCAGTGAAGTGAAATTTTTTTTGCCTTTCACATGTATGTGAAAGACGCTGTTGCCGCCGTTGTTGTGAATTGGAAACAATGCCTGCCTGCCTAAAGAAAATAAGCTTATAAAGCTTATGAATACATAATATTGTCTGTGTTTTTAGCATGAATGAAAGAAGAATGCACTGGCTGTTCGAGTGCATATGTTGGGGTGTGAGTGTGTGTGTGTGGTCTTTCTCAAAAGGAATTTCACATTTTATGAATAAGAGCCAACCAAGTGGCAACTCTAATAAGCCTTATGCATAGAAAATCATGCATGGCAAAAGGAAAAGACGGCAGCCGAAAGACAAGCTATGCAAGGATTGGTAGGAGTCGGCCGAGAGATCAACTTCATCAAAGACAAAGCGAAAGAGTGATAAGGTAAAGTTGAAATATCCGAAAGCAAGCAAACACCTAAAGCTTTCTGCGAGAACGCCCTCTGGTGGCATGATCATGCGAAGACATTAAGATGCATATAACACGTCATCTCTATGACGCCCTCTGGGCAAAGTTTTTATATCGGAAAGCAAGCAAACGCTGAAAGCTTTCTGCCAGAACGCCATCTAGTGGCATGATCTTGCGAAGACTTTAAAATACATATAAGAAATCCCCTCAAGGCCGCCGTCTAGACCCAAGATCATTTAATTATGTCGATGGTGCCGAGGTAATAATAGGATATTATGGAAGCTTTGCAACAAAGTTCCTAAGCAACTTTAGCTTTCCATAAGCCAAAGTTGTAATATCCGAAAACAAGCAAACACCGAAAGCTTTCTGCTAGAACGCCCTCTAGTGGCATGATATAAGAAATCTTCTCAAGGACGCCGTTTAGTGACAAGATCGTAATAATAGGCTATTCTGGAAGCTTTTATTTACAATAAAGATCCTATGCAACTTTTGCTTTTGAAAATGTACTTTGCCTTATCAAAGTATAATATCCGAAAGGTGGCAAACACCGAAAGCTTTCTGCTAGAACGCCCTCTAGTGGCATGGTATAAGAAATCCTCTCAAGGACGCCCTCTAGAGCCAAGATCATTTAAATATTTCGATGGTGCCAAGTTGATAATAAGCTATGCTGGAAACTTTTATTTTCAACAAAGTTTTCTAGGAAACTTTTGCTTTTGATAGGGCAAAGTTGTAATATCTGAAAGCATGCAAACACCGAAAGCTTTCTGCGAGAACGCCATCTAGTAGCATGATATAATAAATCTTCTCAAGGCCGCCCTCTAGTGCCAAAATTATTTAATTATTTCGGTGCTGCTGAACTAATAATAGACTATTCTGGAAGCTTTTAATTTTTGTTCCTAAGCAACTTTTGCTTTGATAAGGCAAATTTGTAATATCCGAAAGCAAGCAAACACTGAAAGCTTTATGAGAGAACGCCCTTTAGCAGTATGATCATGCAAAGGTGCATATAAGAAATCCTTTAAGGGACACCCACTACTGGTGGGTAATTATTTCATTTGATTATTTCGATGGTGGCGAAGTAATAACAAACTATTAATTTCTGAAAGCTTTTATTTGTAACAAAGTTCCTATGCAAATTTTGCTAGGCTGGGATAAAACTTAAAGCTTTTCCAAGCACTAGGTATGAACTCGTGCAGTTTACTTCTTCCTCTCAAGCTCTACCAGATACAGACCGACCTCCACCGCCCAGCCTAACGTAGGGCACATCCCTGTAAACCCTTTAAGAAATTAAATACTTTGTCCTTTGTAAGCATAGTGTATAGGGCAAAAGCGTTACAGTGGCAATTCTTTTTTCTCCAAAGTTAAGTCTCCCGTTTTTTTGGTTTATTTATAACGGGATTTAAAAAAATAACCGCCGTCCATATGACACCTCGACAACAACCACATCGGTTTGTTTGTTTGTTTTCCTTTTATCGTTTTATGGGTGTATGAGTAGTTGTTGTTGTTGTTGCTTTGGCCTATAAATAAACACACATCGTACATATTTCCAAATTAACCAATCAACCCCTTTATTCCGTCATTGAAATTATTTTATTTAAAATTAGCATTTAACACATACGAGCACACACACACACGTGCGTATGTATGTAAGTATGCCCGAGATAGGTGTGAACATTTGTAAAAGGGGTAGAAGGTACATTAAAGGTGTTTATGATCACACAAACACATATGCAATGTCATTTGAGATATACACTTAGAGAAATTGTGGAAGCGGAAATCGAAGAACTCATTGCAATGGCCGCAGTTGCTCGAGCTAAATGTGAGTAATGCTGTGAGAAAATGTTGCTGTTTTGTCTAAATCCCCCGGAAAACCACTGAACGTCTACAAGTTGCCGTCAGTCGGATTATTCAGGGTTTGACTCCATCGGGATTTCTCCATCGGATGTATGATCTTTGAACCTGACTTCATTACTCCACTTTATAGAATTTAGACCAAACAAAATATTCATTCCACAGGATTTTCCCACTGACGCCAATTATCTTCCATTCCCATAAAATACTCCTTCAGTCTTTGCGCTGGTCATTCAATATCCAAACTCATTCAGTCTTTGGAAATTCTTGCAGTTTTGTACAAACCCCCCGGAAAACCATTGAGTTGTCATAGCCTTGAGCTGGGTTACTACGTGAATATAACTAAAGATTTCTCCATCGTATGGCTTTATGGACGCAGCATCCAAAAAGATTATTCATCCCACTGAAGCTAATGATTATCCATTCTCACAAAACTACTCCTTCAGTCTTCAGTTAATATCCATGAATGGAAACTCCCATCATCGTCTACTGCTTCCAAGTCGCTACTGACGCTAATGATTATCCACTCCCGTAAAATACTCCTCCAGTCTTTGGTCTGGTCATTCAATATCCATGATTGGATGAGACAACCAAACTCCCATCATCGTCTACTGCTTCCAAACTCCCATCATCGTCTACTGCTTCCAAACCCCCATCATCGTCTACTGCTTCCAAGTCGCTACTGATGCTAACGATTTTCCATTCTCATAAAATACTCCTTCAGTCTTTGCGCTAGTCATTCAATATCCATGATTGGATGAGACAACCAAACTCATATCATCCAAAGTCCAAAGATCTGTAAGTATTGAAGATCATCTTATAACATTGGTTCCATTGAACAGACTGACCCGAAACCGCTCTTATTTCATTGTTGTGTTGACACTCTTCCTCTATAATCCTATTATTTCTATAGTTCCGGCATAATCTTATTACTTCTATAGTTGCGATTGGTTTTGTTGGAGCTACGACTAACGACTTTGTCAGGGGTTTCTACTTTGGTTGTGGCACGCAATCCTTCCAAAACTTACCGAGCGTAGATCCTGTATTTATTTTGGGATGTAAGGGATCTACGCTCGGTACTTAGCTTTGGCGTTTGTAGTCTGTAATCTCAAATAAATGACGTGAAGTGGCGCTGCCGAGGTTACTGATCTATCACGGTTTTCTGCAAATTTGATCTGACCTTTCTCCCATATCCTGATCTCTCTGGAAGTTGTTATAGTCCATTAGTTCTCTGGCAACGGGTAGGTTTTTTGATCTTCAATCCTCTTTCGTGGTTAGTTGAAGTGCAGGGATCGTGTTCCCGACGCAGATTTTTTTCATTTTTGTAGCAGGAATGGGTTAGTATTGCCTTTCTCTTAAGTTGTCAACTTAAATCCCACGAAACTAGTATTCATTATTCAAGAGACTAGCAATCCACCCACATAGCAAGCTTCAATGATCTCCTCTGTCTCCAGGGAGAACTGTCTTGTCATAGTCGTTTCGAAGCATTACAATTTGTCAAGTATTTGAGCGTCAAACTCTTTCCATGGTCCTTCCATGCCGTTGGATCTCGTTCGTTTAGATTTTGCAGAAGTCTTAAGAAGCTCCTCAGTCTTTTTGGATCACTGGATTTGGCCTTGTCCATGAGAGATCGAAAAGGAATTAAGTCCACCTTGCAGATAAAGAATCATCCACGGGGCAGTTAATTTTGGTTGGCTTTGGACCGCTGACTTTGTATTAATGAGCTTCCCATATTCCAAGGAGAGCTGTCTGTCTTGTCGCCAATTGGTGACGAGATTTGAACTCATAAGCATTTCGAAGTTTTGTAATTTTCGGTTATTTGAGCGGGAAACTCTTGCTACGGTCCTTCGATGTCGTTGGATCTCTTAAATCCAGACTCTGCCGAGGCATCAACAATCAACTCAGTGGTCCACTTCGGGGAGCACTGGAATTGGTTTTGGTCATGACTTGCAGATAGAGAAACATCTATGAGGCAGTTGATTTTGGTTCTTTGGACCGCTGACTTTGTATTCTTCCAAATCCTTAATGAGCTCCTCGTATTCCAAGGAGAGCTGTATTGTCCACTATTGGTGATGAGATTTGAAATAACTTGGATCTCTTACGTCCAGATTCTGCCGAAGCATCAACAAGCTACTAAGACTTCAGGGAGCACTGGTTTTGGTCATGTCCATGACAGATCGGAGGGACGTTAAATCCATCCATTTTATCTACAGGACACTATCAAAATCCCCAATTCAGTATACCAAAATGTAATTCCTCAAAGCCTCTGTTATTTTTCTATTTCCTTCTTCATTGTTGTTTCGCCATGTAATTTTTGACTTGAACCCCAGTTCATTATAATCTAATTTGAAATTTCCCTTCTTGGCCAAACAGCAACGTAAAGAAAGCGACTATTAGTCTAAAGAATCGGACAAACACAAAAAAAAAACGAAAGAGAAAAGGAAGAAAATACAATAGTCATAAAGTAATCAAATTATGGTTAGAAAGTTGAAAACAAACATAATAAAGTGTAATTGTATACTTGTGATGCATTTGAGAGAAGAAAAGACAGTGTGTGTGTGAAAAGAAAGAATAGGATGTCCGGACTTAACACCTATTGTTCGAGATCTTAAGCAGCAACAGCAACAACATCATCATAGACACATGCTCACGGCAGCAAGATGATAACCAAGAACATGTGCTAACAATAGACTAAAACCTCGCTAACCTCAACATTAAGCAGCACTTACAGACAGTGAGACGAACTGACTGAGTGACTGCTCTACCTGCCGGTTGACTGCCGAGGCTTGCCAACAACCAGCAGCAATCAAAACAAAGCTTTAAGGATTCCCAGTCGTACTTAACACTTTTGTCCATAAATGCCAACACACAACCTTAGCTTGGTATGAGGCAGATATGATAATTCGGTTAAGAAAGAAACGAAGGGACAGTTTTTTATGGAACCCAGCCGAATTTTTAAATGTTAAAGTTCCTACAAGAAATCTCTACAAACCTCGAATCACTTCTATGCGACACTTTAAAGTTTTCTGGGTTTCTAGAGTTTTTGTTTACGTGGCCGCTCTCACGGGAGCGTCATTCTAGTTTTGAATCGATCCTAGAGAGTGAGGATCGGAGAAGTTCATTATTTCAAGAATTTTTCCACCCAACCAGTTGCTCGCAACACCAATGGGGTCCCTTGTTTTTTTTTAGCATTCCAGCTGTTGAAGCTTTCGATGAAATCGCTCAGTAACTGGAACGAATATCCGTCCTATAACAGTCTTAAGTTTTTCAAAGTAATCAATCCCGAGAGGATCCAAAAAATCTTCACAGCCGCACTTTGTTAACCATCTGCAATTCAAGTTCGTTCAAAGTCCTCTCACCGGCTCGTTGCTTTAGATTCGGCGATCGTTCGTAACCTTGGCGTGGATTTTTGATTATTTAACCGTTTTGGAACTGATTTGAGCGAGATCAGCGGTGTACGTACTTCCACAAGATAATTCTTAGAACTATTCAACATTTTAGGTGTCTAAACAGGCCTTAAAGCCAGAACGACGTGAGATTTTCCATCCACACACTACAATTCAATCAGACTCTTAGTTAATTTAAGTGTAAAGAAGCCTAATTGGTATATAAATATTCAAGATCTTTCAAAATGAGATGCCAACGACCCTAACTTTTGATTCGGCGATCGTTCTTAACCATGGCGTGGATTTTTAATCGACGTGGACCTGATTTGGATGTTGCAAATGGTCGTCATGTCCGCATGAGAATTCGTAGAACTCTTCAACATTTTAGGTGTCTAAACAGGTCCAAAAGCCAAGAAGAATCAAAAGTTTCCAGCCACACACTACAATTCAATTCAATCAGACTCTTAGCGATTTTAATTAAGTGTAAAGATGTCTAATCGGACTATAAATATGCTCGCACACTTTTCTTAAGCATTGGGAAAACAAAGGAGACAATCGTAAAATGACGCCGTCATTAAAAAATTGTGTGCTTAAGCAGCATTCACACCGAAGCGTCATGTATGAAATTCATTAACTCTACGCGTCTACGTCAAGACGCACGCCTCGGTGTTCCCAATGATTTACTTGAAAATGTGAGACGCAGCAACTGTGACACGATCGTTCTGTGTGAGCTTGCCATCGAAAATGAATGCCGGATTAATCCGAAAGATGTTCTTATTTGAAATATCCGATCACAAGAGAATCCATAGAAAATTTCAATACTTTCGGTGTCTGCAAAGGTCTATGTTTTGAAGTAAATCCTGTCAAATTGTACATAAGGTTAATTTACACAAAACTATTCGAGAGTTTTCATCCGCACACTCCAATCTCCATACGATCACAACACGTTTAATTCAGTTTGATATAGTGTAAAGGGGCCTCATAGGAAGATTAGCGTTGTGTGAACAACGTTTAATAAATGTAAACATTTATTAAACGCATATTACGGTCTCCATTCGATCAGACCACGTGTAATAAAGTTTGATAGAGTGTAAATGGGTCTCATAGGAATATTAGCGCTGTTCACACGTAAACATTTATCATAAGCATTTTTCAGTCTCCATGCGATCAAACCTTGTTTAATCAAGTTTCATTGAGTGTAAAGGGGCCTCAAAGGAAGATAATCGCTGTTCACACTTTGACATTTATTATACAACTTGGAAACCGATTCCAAGTTCCTTGAAGGGGTTTCCGATAAAAAATATGTTATAAAACATATTTTCCATCGAAAAATGCTTAATTTGTTAATTTTTTTCGTCATTATTTATTTTCAAGTTGTACAATAAATCTTAGAGTGTAAACATCACTAAAGCCACATAATTATAAATGGGCTATGGGGGAGTTTACACTTAATGAATTGTCTACACTTTGAAATTAGACTTTGGTAAAATCTTAAAAATGTGATTTTTATATTTTGTTTTCGTGCTGTTTTCATCAAAAATTTCAGCTTTTTCTAGATTCCTCCAATTCTTCTTAAGGTTCCTATCCTTAAGTTGCAGATAAAGCTTATTTTTCGTCGAAAAATGGTAAATTTGTTAAGTTTTCGTCATAATCTATTTTCAAGTTGTACAATAAATTTTAAAGTGTAAACAGCACAATCACTCTTTAACGAGAATCGTGCAAACGGGAGACGCAATACGATAATCTCGCCGGATTGTGAATGACTACATCGAACCCTTCGAATGAACCCTATGTAAAAATTATGATTCTAACCTTAACTCAATGTTTTAGAATTTTACAAGAATTATGGCACTGCCCTCGAAGTTTTGCAATTTTTTTCGTTTCCTTGTTGTTGCTGGATAGGTGGAGGAAGAACAAACTACAAATGAAATCTCTAAAGAATGTTAATGACACGTAAACTAACAACAAAGAAAGGTGCAAAATTGTTTACCTTAAACAAACATCATCGCCACCACCACCACCGCGCCACACCATGTCATCCGTACACCCTCAAACACCACAGCACGAATAGAGAGTGCCAAAAAGGTGCGAAAAAGTAGGCGTTTGCCTATTTACTTTAAGTAAACACCAGACCTCCTTCCACGTACACACACACACACACTTCCCTCAACAATCTAAGTAAGAGCTCCGAAAAAGGAACGAGCAGTGTTAGCAGATACTTACGGTCACACTACACCAAAATTATACAAGAGCAAATATGACCCTTAGTGAGCAACAACAATGTGTTACGAAAAACCTAAACATGAGGAAGAAGCTAGTATCAATTGTTTACCCTGGTACTCTGCTCGTCAAGTGGTGGTGGCTAACAAACATTACCCACAACCAAATAAGGCAGTCAAAAAAAAGGTTCACACTTTTCTTTTTGGCCAAATTTCCAACGAATTATCCTGTTTTCTTTTTTCCTCATTTCAAGAAGAGGATATTTGTCAAGTGCTGTATGAATACGTTTGGTGTGTTGTGTTATTTACGCTTGAAAGTACTTCTCGTTCAAGTAGCATTTGCTACTGTCCCACCGCAAAAAAAGGTATCATCTTCTAAACGAGAGAAAAGGAAAAAACGAACAATTGCTTAGGGTTCCTGCACGAAAAAAGTCAATATTTTTCTTGTAATAATCACCCATTTACACACACACACATGTTACGGTTAAGGACGACCATCAGCAAGCAATCCATATGTTTTGGGTGATTTTCCAAATATTTTCACACTTTTCAGCCAGGAGGGTAAATGAAACTATCATTAACACCCCGAGAAAAGAGTCCTTGTACATTTTGTGCATAAGGAAGTTAGGCTGTAAATGGTATTGGTTGGTTGCCTTTTGTTTGGGTTAAGGTTTTCGTTCTCAAGTATTGCTTGGTTTTTGCTGTCCATCTCCTGTGTGTGGTGTAGTTGGTTTGGGTGGGGTTTTAACACAAATTGACCAATTGACATCAGACAAATTGTAGTGGAAAACTGGGACGTGTGAAAATAATATACACAATAGTTTGCAAAAAAAATCAATGATTGTGGGGTGTTAGAGAGTATGTCATAATTTTTTACATTAATTCAACAGTATTTTTTTCTTTTTATTTCAATTTACTTTAACGGTTTCCCTCCACTCTTAGATTAAAAAAGTTTGCGTACTAATAATCCCATTTTTCTTTTTATTTCAAATTACTTTATCAACTTGACTCGGAATATACTCTAAGGTATAATTCGTTATATTTAATTATTTTCGTAGAATGGTCTATCATTCCCCGATTTCCTTGCGGCATTTGCCTTTTCAAGTGATTTATCGATTATGAATTCCACACACACACTCTTCGCGAAGCTCCCATTTTCTTGCATCTTTATATTTCTTCGTAAGTGTCCGATTTTCTTGCCTATCTTAAGTGTTGGTATCATAGAATTTCTCATGTTGCTTCACATAGAACATTTGCTATCTAAACACCGGGCCATTTCGGCTTCGGTACGCTCGCATAAATCCATATATTCTTTGATAATGAACACGATTGGCCAGTAATAATCTCTAATAGGGCCCAATAAGGATCGGTTCATATAATTCCACACTCTTCAAATCTTAAGGAATACCCTTAATCCGCAATCTACCGCATGTTCTCTCAGGCAATTCTGGATGTTGGAGGATGTTTCGTTCCGTTGTCGAATTCAAGGATTCCCATAATTTCAACTCCAAAGTTAATTGCAATCTTGGACTTAAAAAAAAACAATCTAACTCCGGCAATTCTCCCTTAGTGTATTCAGAAGGTTGAGGTGGTAATTAATGTGTTATAAGCCGAATAAGTCATATATTTTTTAGCCAGGCAAATGAGTTTGTAAACCAATCTTTGTTTTATGACAGTAGATCCGAACAAACATATATGTCACGAAGAATCCGTCAAAATACAACATTTGATGACTCGTCGTCTTCTGCAGTTGGTTGCTTACATTAATTCAACAGTTCAACAGGAGTTGAGGTTCGTCGGTTCCAGAACATTTTTTTTTATTTCATTTTACTTAATTGATTTAATAAATCCATATATATAATTGGGCTCAATAAGGACTGTAACATGTAACTCCACATTTCCCTACACTCTTAAACTATTAAGGGATAACCAAAATCCACAAACTACCGTATTTGTTCTCAGAGAATTGTGGATGTTTGTGGTGTTTCCTTTCGTTGCCGAATTTAAGTATTCACATACTTTCAATTCAAAACTTAAGTACATTCTTGGACTTTTAAGCAATCCAATCTAAATCTGCTACATTGTCCCTCAGTGGATCCTCTCGGGCGAGGTGGTAATTAATTTTTGAGTAAGCCCTTTCTTCATGAACCGTTCCTCGACCAAGTTCTGCTAAAACAGCCGAATTCCTTCCATACATCCTTTAGTGTTTCCCATACGCTAATTGGTTTGATATATTCTTGCACTTTCCGGGAGTGAGCCGATGCTCATGAACTGTTCAACGGCAAAGTTCTGGCGAAGCTCAGGACCATTTCGCTTGCGTTCTTAGATTCTTTAAGGAATATCGTCTTGGATTTTATGGAAGAAGAACATTTCGGCCTCTGTGTGCTCTCTTTCTTTAAGAATTCTCATAATCAAATCCGCACATTCAAGTGTCTTTGAAACCCGATAGAACCAAACATAAGCAATTTTTTAAACAAGTTAACTCTTCCACTTTACTCTCAAAGAAATTCAACTTTTTTACCCTTTCAAAGAATTTTTTACACTTTTTCCCAAATAGATTATTAGGAAAAACTTAAAGAACGGACTGATTACAACCAAACGAAACTCAAGTGGCTCAATACCAACTAACCACAGGCCGACAAACTCAAGAGTGTGGGGACACACTTCCTAGAATCGTTAACATATCCAATTTGACTGTTTTTCTTTGGCACTACATAAGTAAACAACCCACAAAACCTAGTTGGCGTTGTTGTTGTTGTTGCATGGAAAAGCCATGTGAAACAATTTCTAATAATTTGATCTGTTAACGACGACGACGATGATGATGATGACAAACTCAAGTATCTTGTCCGAACAATGTACTGATCCCATTCCAACACACCAACCCAAAAAGTAGCCATGACGAAAACCTTAACAAAAAAAGTAGGACTTGTCCGGTCTTTACCACCAACTGTCAGCAGGCCCGCAGCACCCCGACTCAAGTGTTGCCTGGTGGCAGCACCAGCAGCGGCAGCCAAACAACCTGCAATCGCTCGCCAATGTGGATGAAATTCAAGAAATTTGAATTGAAAATTGTGTTGTTTATTTTTTGTAGAAAACCAATTTTCAAATTATCTCTTGAAATGTTTATTTATTTATTTTATAACGCAGCGAGTAGTGAAATAGCCAAGCCAGGACGGACGTATTGTGTGTGTAGGTTTTTTTGTTACTATTTCTAATTAAAAAATTATTAAGAAAATAATGACTTAAGAGTTTTGGTGTGGAGAGATCTACCTTTTCGATTTTTTTTCAGCCACAACTATCACTCAAGGGCTGGTTACAAAAGATGTTCTTTTGTGTGCCAAAGAACCCTCGAAAAAAGAGAGCAATTTATTTATTCCTTGATCAGTTAATCTAAAGATAAAGATCTTGTGCTGTTAATTGCCTTTTGGGTTCAAATTTCGTGCAAAAATTTGTAAGAAAATATCTTATTTCACTTCACATTTTTTGTTGGCCATTTCCTGGTCGGGTAATTATGCCCACAAACCTCTGGAATTTATTTCCTTTCCTCCACCCAATATCCTCTTGCCGCCAATTTTCACTTTTTCCAATTTCATTTTCGTTTGAAAACTCCCCCCTTTATTCGTGTGTGTGTGAGAGAGTTGAGATGGCAACTCGATAATTTGTTTAAGTTATTTTTCAATTAAAATGTAATGGATTTTGAGTGTGCGCGCGCTTGTGTGTCGTGTGGAGGGTATAATAAATTTTGTCACAAACATGTAATTTCATTAAATTTTAAAAACGCAATCTAACTACTAATTTTGAGCATTTATTGCCTATTACCAACAGTTTTATTGAAAAGTGAGAACGATGGTTGAACATACGTAGGGGGTTTTAGAAGTCAACCGAATTAGATATACCTTTTTTAAGTCAGGCTATTATTCGCAATTCATTCTTTACGTGTTTTGATACTAGAACAACCAAACAAAGAATCTCTCCAAATAAAGTATTTGATGACTCGTCTACTTTTACTACTGGTTGCTTACATAAATTCAGCAGTTTGAAGGAAGGAATTCGTTGGTTCCAACATTTTTTCTTTTCATTTCCTTTTACTTAATTTCATTCTTGACAGTTAACTTGGCAAAATTTTGTGTTTTGACCATATTATCGTTTTTTTCTTTTTATTTCAAGTTACTTTTTCAAATTTCGGCTCACAATCTTCATTATGATATTTTAAATCTTTTTAAATGAATTAGGAAAAAGTTCTTCAAACCCATAAAAATAATGTATAAGTCTTAGTCGACCTCACTTCGGGGTTTATCTCTGCAAATCGTATTTTATTTTTATAATTTCCATAATTAATTTCCACATAGGCTATGTTCAATTTTTACATTAATTCAACATTTTGAAGGATGAATCTTAACTGTTCCAAAGCCTGTTTTCTTTTTATTTCAATTTACACTCTTAAGATTAATTCATTCTTACTATTTTTATTTCAAGTTACCTTATCAAGTTTCCGCGCTGAATTCCGATTGTGATATTTTAAATCCTTTCAAATGATTTAGGAAAAAATCTTCAAACTCACTTCGAACACACAATTTTTACCTTAATTCAACATTTTGAAGTAGTTAAGATTCATCTGTTCCAAAGCATTTTTTCTTTTTATTTCAATTTACTTAATTAAAAAATTTAATTAATTATTATTCCCCTTTTTTTATTTCATCAACTTTACGTGCTGAATTCTCATTATGATATTTTAAATACTTTAAAGACTTTCACACCTATAAAAAATTCTCTAAGTCTTAGTCTAACTCACTTCGAACACAATGCATTTCCACAATTTCAATTTTTACATTAATCCATCATTTCGAAGGAGTTAAGATTCATCATACTTTTCGTCGAACTCATCTAAACAATTTCGACTTAGTTATGGTTTTAGACACTTTATCGCCTCAAACATCAATCTAAGTATCATCTATTGTACAACTCATGAATTTATTACCTTTATTTTACTTCATGAAACACCCGACGTATGTAAATCTACTCGCTGGTGCCCCTGAGGGAACACAACACAAAAATACACCCCCATATGTATGTACTCATAAACCCATACTACATTCAGGCCGGAGTGATACATATGACTTTGAAAAAACAATCCATATAAGTTTTTATTTAATCCCGTAAATAAATAAGATGAGTTTCTTTTGCGATTGGGGGTAAAAACTTTACAAATTTGCCTGTCAAACCTTTTCCCTTTTTATTTTGCACTCAATATCAAGCTCGTGCAAATTACCACCCTGTATTACAGGTTTACACCTAGTGTGTGTCAAATGTGTGGTGTGATATGGAACGAATTGTATATTCGGTAAAAAAGGGTTGATTTCGCATACATATACACAGAGACAAAACACACAAACATATGTTATGTAGATGCTTGCGTGTATGTGTTTAAATATTTATTAACCCATTAAATACGTGTTAAATTTACCAAAAAGTCAGATTATTGCATGAGCATAACGAATTTAAAATAATTGAAATGAATTGAAGACAATTTTTATGGAAATTTAATTTGAAAATTTCAAACGAGTCCTTGGGGAGAAAGTGTTATATATAAAGCGTTCTCATTCATTTGGTAAATGCTAGGAATTTGGTTGACTTGGAACGCCACATTCATTGGAAAATGCTCATCGAAAATTTAATTAACCTGTTTGTTTCTCGTGTTGATTTAATGTTCGGAAACACTTGACCAACGCATGCGCCTTATTTTTTCTTTTTATTTCAATTTACTTTTAAGCTACTAAATGTTTTGGTATTTAAATTTCTTGTAATGTCTTTGTACATTTTAATGAACCAAAAATTTCGATTCAAAAATGATTTGTTATTGGGACAAAATACGCATATGACCACTAAATTTTAGCCGACACAATTCTCCTTAAAAAACGTTGATCTTACTGAGATTAATTAATTTCTTATTCATTCTCAGAAATAAATAAGAATTATCTAAACCATTACATGCACTTCATTTAAAACTTGTTCAATCTCAGAAATAAATAAGGATTATCTAAACTATTCCGTGTGCTTAAATTATTATAACTATAATTCAAAAAAACTTCATTTCGATTTCATTATATCAATCATTATAAATTCAACTCACTCCGTTAGGGAAGCCATTACCTATTTTTAAATTTTTGCCAATTGGTGTCATCGGAATGAACAGTAAATTTTTATTGGAAAAAGTTGCATTAGGACCTTTTGACTTCTTTATTCTCTTCGTATCAAATTTAATTAATTGCCTCTACGTACCGAATAATATAAGTCTCTTTATTTTACGATATCATCGCGAAACAATGAATCCCAATTTACATTCCTTCAATTCACTCAATATTGATTCCCCAGTTCCTTTTTCGATTAGTTTTTGTTCTTCTTTTTTATTTATTCACCTTTTCTTCTCGATTCATTTCGGTTTTCCTTTTCTCACCCAACAATACCACCGCCGTCAACTTCAAATTGAAAACCTAAACCTCTACAAATTATCCAATTATTTAATTTAAGCTTCACTGGCGCTATAAATAAGTCTGAATGGCAAGGAAACTCACAGCCAAACAATAGCTTTTTGAGAATACAATACATAACAATCATTAAAATGCAAACGGCAAAAATATATGTATGTATGTACGTAAATAAATCTGTAAATGGAGGAAAACTCAACTCAAGCACCAAAGAAGGAGCAAATACTATGGGTATTTATATATACATACATACATACCTCTCACTATATATACATAAATATATACGTATGTATGTATCTTGGTACATAGAGAAGAAAGCCAAAACAATGCTAGAAGAAAATTGGAAAATAAGCGTAACATAAAACCAACAATGCTTACTCACAATAGTATGTACATAGTCCTGAACTTCTTGCCGCGTCTCTCTCTCTCACACTCAATTTCTGCTTTCCCCGCTAACGCTATGTCTTCGTCATCGCCGTCTCTATGCCAAAGGAATATTATTTCCTCTATATATACTTTTTCACATCACTGAAAACCCAGGGAATAGAATAATAATGGCACAACAACACCATCTACAGCAGCACTCGAGTATCAAATGATGAATAGCTGAAAAAACAGTCATGCTAGTTAGCAATCAGTAGCTTTGGAAAATTGGCAAGCAAACAGTAGAAGAGCAAAAAAAAACGGGGGAAAAAAGAAAACAAATACTACGGAAATGGTTTATAAAAAAATTACTTTGTTGGAAATTTTCCGGTATTGTTTGCGTTCGATTTTTTCTTTTTATTTCAATTTACTTTAAAAATTGTGGATACCACGTTTTTTCTTAAATTATTGTTTACTCCACGACTAAGCAAGACCAACTAAAACTATGCACACTATTTATTGTTCTCCGAGGCCAAGAAATGTAACTCGTTAATTAACAAAATGCTCTCAGACAATGATTAGATGCTATCTGCCTGATAAACAAAGAGCAGCAGACTAATTAATCATAAAAAGGATATGCCTATACTACGGATGAGTAAAGTAAGAGTTTATGATAATGTTTATATAATATTTTGATACTAGAAAATACCACAATTACCGTGACTCATTACTGATCGAAGAGTGCAATGTATCGCTGATTAGAGGAAACTTGTTATAAGTTTGCACTTGAAGGTGTAGAATACAACTTCAATGCAGGTTCCGGATCTGTAGAGTTCTTTTCGAAGAAATATTCCATTCCATAAACATTCCTTCACTTAAATTAAAATTCGACTATGTCGAATTTTTTAAATTCGACTATGTCGAACAATATATATTTTTAAATTTTTTGATATATATATATATATACTGTTGTTGAACAATGTTTTTTCCTATTTTAGTTTTGTTATTGTTATCGCAGCCGACTTAAAGAAAAACAGGCCTAAAATAGGATTAAAAATCCAGCAGATAGATAGTGACAATAGAAATTGTGCTTAATTTGTTGGCGATAGTAAAATGAATAACCCAGTTAACGAGAACTTTGGCAACAAAACTCTCCCCACAAAGCATAATTATCGAGCAATATTTACTTATATTAAGGTCTTGCTAATTAAAAAATGTTATTTTCTGGCTTAAAGTCTGTAAAACCTGAATGATAATCGGATGCAGTCGTAGTAGCCAGTTTTATACCACAGAAAGTAATGGCACCCGCGAAACCTAAAATTACTCACTTTATGTTTGCCGATTTATTTTTTCTTTTTATTTCAACTTACTTTCAAAAATAAATAAAAAGCCCTTCAATGTATTCGTAATATTTTAAAATTATATTTTCGTATAATTATTTCACCCTTTCATATTCCATTGCTGTTCACCTTTCTTTTTATTTCAATTTACTTTTCACAAAAATAAATAAAAAATCCCTTAATATATTCGTGATATTTTAAAATAATATTTTCTTTTTGTGGTAATGCCAAGTCATTTTAACTGAACCTTCGTATAATTACATCCTTTCATCCTTCATTGCTGTTCACTTTTCGTTTGTCGCATTTTTTCTTTTTATTTCAATTTACTTTTCACACAAAATACCTATCGAAATTTGATGTTTCCTATACGGGTAAATGTCTCCATTACAAATAATTGCTCGTACCCCAGCAACATATTGGCTTGTCGCAGCAACTCTCTGCCATACAGTTGCCTTTCGTCTGCTTAACACAAACGAGACAAAATACAGCGTTAAGTTAATGCCTTCTGGCATTAAAATACCGACGTTGTTGTCATGCCTTCATCGAAAATATTCGTCGTATATTTTTTCACGTTAAATGACGACTTTTCTCCTGCCACCATCATTTGACTGTTTTCTTTACACTTATTATTCAGTCTAAGATGTTTGTAGACGTCGTTGTCGTCGCTGCTTTTTTATTTCATCCTTTGCTATTTGGTAGAACGAATAGGCGAAGAAAGAAGGAATGTAAGTAGCAGTAGAGCATACAGTACATAGTATAGTACCTTGTAGTAAAGTAGCAATAGTACTAGTAGTGGTAGTAAATACGCTTGAGTATTATTAACGTAAATGCAAAATTGCCAATTTCGAGTGTATTTCCTGTCAACAGAAGTTTCCGTTCTTTTCTGCGCTTCCCTTTTTAAACCGCCATGGCGCTGTGTACACCTACCGTTGGTATTTGTATTTTGTTATGAATGAAAATAGAAAATGACACGGGGAGGCAAAATGGTGGAAAATTACTATGTAAATACTAAGGTTTATGTAAATTGCCTTTTAGGTATTACGACGTTTTTTTGTACAATGTTTTTCAGTTTTGCTGTTATTGCTTATAATTGAAATGTCTGCTGATGTTAAAATGTTATGGGTAATTTTCGATATTAAAGAAATAATAAAGAAAAAATCGATAATTCCTCTCAACATCTCACTAATTACGACAGCAGCAGCACCCATCCACCTACACTTGTTTACATTTCAACACTCCAGTGAGTACTGAAATCATAAAGTTCAATGCTCTAATTAACGTTGAAAAGTAGCAAAAGCTTGAAACGTACCGAATTGGTGAAAAGCTATAAATAGTAATATCGAGAGAATTTGGATACTGAAGCACTTGACGTGCAGTTGGGTTAATTTACCTAAAAACGTTCGAGATTCATTCAAGCATTGCCTTTGATGTTGTCCTATGTCTTTCCATTCTTTCGGGCTGTTTTCCTCATAATTGCTAATAATCCTTCAAAACTAATTAAACCATTTTCCTCTTTTGCTGCTGCTACTGCTGCTGCCACATTGGCGTGGTAGATGTATTTATGTATATTTTTTCAACTGGCCACTGGCCATCATCGTCGTAGTCGCCCTCATCATTACCATCATCAGCATATTATATACACATCAATTAACAATTATGTTTGTTGCTTGCTGTTGTGGCCGGCAGAATTCATCAACCCTCTTTCATTTTTCCCGGACTAATTGATTACAAAATTGGTTTCACCAAAGATACCAGAGCATGAGGACCTTTTGCCACATCCACCCATGCTTGACATCGCTCAGCCGGAACACTGACCCTGCTTCTCCTCTCGTCCTGTAAACACTGGACGAACAGACGGATGTGTGTAAGTCTAGATTGGCATTGTGTCCGAATTTATACCTTTTATGGGTATTAATTTCATATTCCATATGCTCGGAGGTTCATTTTAAGTGGCGGGAAAGAAAATGAAAGTTTTGTGCCAGTTACTTCTTTGATTTTGTGGTCATGCGATACTTTAACAAGTTTGCTGTTGATTGCATTAGTAGAACAGTAAAATCGTTCTAGTGATTTCTTTCTTTCTTTCTTGGCATTCATGAAAATTGGCAAATTAATTGTTCAATTAAGTTGACGAACCTATTGTTATTAAATTAACCATTGAGTATTGTCTGGGCTGTGAATGAATACTTATACATATACTATATTTCGGATCATATTACCAAGAACCAATGAAAGTGAAAAGGAAATGCAAAGAAAACCGGATATGCTGACAAAGTACAACATTTTCTTGTGAATGAATTTGAAAATTTTAAAATCTTTAGATCGCTTTATTTTTAACTCACTACAATTTTAGTTTTTTGTATGAATTGATACGGCTTTATGACATATACATTGGAAGCTGTCATGCTTTAAATCCTTGAACCTAAAGATCCATTGTATAAACGCATGCTATGCCATTAAAGCCGTATTGCGCTCCACTATCTTTAAAATACATATCCATTTTCACGTGTCGAACTATCAGCTATCTATATATTTTTTCTTTTTATTTCGCTTTACTTATTCCAAATGCAGGATAATTTCATAAAATTCAAATGTTTTCCTTCCGATTTTCAATCTATATATTTTTTCTTTTTATTTCGCTTTACTTATTCCAAATGCAGTTTAGTTTCATAAAATCAAAAAGTTTTTCCTTACAATTTTCAATCTGTAATTGTTTTCTTTTTATTTTGCTTTACTTTTTCCAAATTCAGGTTAATTTCATAAAAGATTTTCCTTCCAGCGCATGTATTTACTTTAACGCATGTATTCGAAGAATAAGAACATCTTGATTGATTAATAGATAACACAAGGTTATATTTTTGTGTGCCAACTTTTGAGATTTTAGACACAACTGAAATCTTCAGCGTCAGCGACTAAAAGTAATTAGTTATTAAAGAAATTGATTTCATTTATAATGAGTTTCTTGTTCCAAAAAGAATCACACTCATGAAGGCGCATTAAGTACACTCAAAGTTACAATCTTGTGTTCCATTTTAATATCTTTCCTTTCCTTTAATGGCTTCTAATTTATTTAATTCTAATCCCTTTTTCCTGTAAATACTTAATCGATCTTAATGCCATTTTCCACCTAAATATCACAACAATACACCCATTTAAGAAACGCCTCCTGACCTTTTCATGTCCTGCCACAAACTACCTCAATAATTGCCTTAAAATTCCATTTGAAGAAATAAAATTCATAATTTTCTTAAACTATGCATTTCAATCTCTGATCGGTCGGATTGATTTGCCAACAATACACACTCACGGCACTTGAATGAAAAGATTTTTCGCACCTTTCCTTTAAAACTGTCAAAATACACCGCACCCATGACACACTAGAAAAACCGAAATTCAAATCGGAACAATGGTGAAAAAAGGAAAAACGTTTGAAGGATCAAAGCCATCAACAATAATGGCACGTTTCCTTAAACACATGTATGTTATTCTAAACCGAAAATTCGCCGTACACAAAAAAGAGCAGACGTCGTCATCATCGTCGTCGTATGTGAATGGTAAACCTATTTCCTTGTAACCAAAATCCCCATAAACAATAAATACCTTAAAGATTTTTTTGTGTGCGATAAGAGTTTGGCAGAATGTAAGGATTTTTGACAAATGTTTTCAGAAACATGAGTAGGAGATTGATAAGTTACTACGTATTGGGCTGTTGAAATGTCAATTGTTGGTGGGTAGAAAGGCAACAATCTGTCGTCTTAAGTAACGAACAAAAGGGTTAAAAGGGATTTTTCTCACATTTGTGGTCTTTAAAGGTGTTTGTTAACAAATTAGGAATTCAATTATGATAAAGTATTTAATGATATTTGTTTTTTTTTTGTACTTGCAGACCAAGCCGCTCGGGGCAATACGGAATATGCAGGATCTCTAAATAATAATAACAACAATGGCAACAACGACGAAAACTCTCCTAGCAAATCCAGTTCAGCGTCAGCGAGTAGCCAAAATAATTCCTCATCCTCCGCCACAACTACACCGAATTCAACGAATAATAGCACAAACCAGCCAACCACCCCCACCAGACCCACACTCTCGCCGGCCGAACATGCAGCAGCCGCATTGGCCCACCATGCTGCAGCGGCGGCTGCGGCCCATCATGCCCACTCACACTCCCAGCATCACGGCCACCCGATGACGGCGCATCATGCGGCGGCCGCCGCTGCTGCTGCACACCATCATGCACATGCCCATGCCCACAATCCCGCCGCACACCATGAAGCTTTCCTGAATGGTGCAGCCGCTGCTGGTGCAAATGGCCTGCTAGGCCATCATCCAGCCACTGGCCCAGATGGTGTGCTACTGGGTCCCGCTGGCAGCAGTAAAAAGAAGAATAAACGTCGTCATGGTCGTACCATTTTTACGAGTAATCAATTGGAAGAGTTGGAAAAAGCATTCAAAGATGCCCATTATCCAGATGTCAGTGCTAGGGAATTGCTATCAATGAAAACTGGTTTAGCCGAAGATCGTATACAGGTAAGGTGATAAATTTTATGAACTTGAATTTATTGTCTTGTCAGGCAAAAGGAAAAAAAAGCCAAACGACAACGACAAGGAAGAATAATTTACAACAAGTTGTTGGAGATAACATTCATACTGGTAGTTTATTTATAGAGATTGATTGAGACTCACAGGATGCACAGGAAATGACTTTCATTTGAAATTCTATTAAAGAAGTTTAGAGATTGCTGCAGAGGCTGTAAAGCGAACACACATAAAAGTATAGATTTAGAAAATTAAAATGTAGAAATTTAATGATGCAACAGCTACAGAAACAAAGGACAACCGGTCGAAATAAGGCAACTTTAAGGACTTTTCGAGTGAGGATTAATTAAGAAGCACCACACGCTTTAGAACTTGAACAGCTCTGCAAAACTCGTGGGATTTCTTAAATAAAAAATGCAACGTTTTTTATTTTGCATACGCGCTTCTCCTTTTTTTTTGTTTTTGTTTTTGCAATTTCTTTACCCAGGCCACTTATAATGGCAAACTGCATGAAGCAGCCATTATGGCCGCACTTCACCCATTATGTGACATCCATCCATCCATCCACCATGAAAACGAGAACAATGCCTACGTATTCAAAAACAACTGCATACATTATGGCGGTGGCAGTAGTAACAAGTATTTGCCGGCGAACATTGAAAAATTAGCAACGCCTTCATAAAAGCAAATTGCATGAAGCCGAACCCTACTGTTTTCCGCAAGCAAAAAAAAAACATGAAATTAAAATTCAATTAACTACAACAATTGCCAATATAGCACTACATCACAGATGAACTTGCATCAGGCGCGCATATACATATATATCTACTATACATACTACGTGCATGCCGTTCTATATTCAGGCATGCTTCCATTTCAAATACTCTTCAATTAAAAATTCTATAGATGCCAGGCAAAGGTTTTGTTTTGGAATGACAATTTTGTAAAAGAAACCCCTTTTTAGCAAAAGCATACCGCACTCATACACACGTTAAGTTTATTGAGTTTCGAGTTGCCTGTATTTTGAGATTTTATTGCCGCAGGGCGTTGTTGTTGCTTATAAATATACAAACATTCATACATACATATGCATGGGTGAATGTATGTGCGTGAGTGTGTTTGTAAAAGTATGGCAAAAACGAAACGAAAAATCAGCCATTAATTTGTACGTTCGTTCGTAACACAAAAGTTTGAGTGGTTTTTTAACAAGTTTTCTTCCCTGGTTTTCTGCGTAAAAATCGCAATTTTTCAAGGATAACTGGAGAGCCCAGAAAGCTGTTTCCTTTCTTGCGTACCGAAATACTATGAAGAAAAAAAAAACAAACATGGCTGTCTTTAAAAACAACAAGCTGCCGTTACTCCCTGCTTCGACAACAAACAACACAACACCAGCATCTCATTCCCCCGTGAAAACAAAGCAAGAAAACGAAAAAAGCGCGCCTGTGCAAGTTCAATGAAGAGTACGGTTGTTTTTTTTTTATTAAGACTATAAGAAATATACTTACCAAACAAATTGTAGGAATTTAAATTATTGGCATTTGTTTTTTTCTTTTTATTTCGTTTTACTTTGGGAAAAATGTTGAAACTTTTGCGAAACACTTGACTAGTTTTAAACACACGTGCTTGGCTGGCTGGCAGGCCGTACAGCTGTTATGTGCACAAATACATGAATGTATAAGAAGAGTGTATGCGAGTGAATCTTACAGTGCAGTCTTTATTAATAACTACGGCTATGCGAGTTTAACACTGCTGCCTGTTAACTAAGCAATGATTAATTTAAAATTTATTTCGAATGGTAATTAAATTAGTGGGTATTAAAATAAAATGTAATATATCTAAATAATAGTTACAAAATGTATGCAATTTGTTGTCCTTTACAGGAATGTTTATAGCAAACAGTGGTGACGTTTTCGTTGACCCATACAGATATATATGTATGTATGATATGGATTCAAAATTTGCATGAAACGTGCTTTTATTCCCAATGCGTGCAACATTGTAGAAAATGTTCAATAATTTCCCACTAAAAGCCTTTGCACACTACATGCGAAATCTAGCTGAATTTTTTACAGATTCCATACAAATTTGACATTTGTTAATCGACCTTATGTCATTTCAGCTAGATTTCGCATGTAGTGTGCAAAGGCTTTTAGTGGGAAATTAATGAACATTTTCTACTATTTTGCACAAAAAGTCGAAATTTTTCGTCATTAGAACATATCCCCTGTGTTTGTAAAACCTCTCGGTATTTTCTGTACATTTTGTTATTGTTACAAGAATAATTTACACAGAAAATAACGCGAAAGCACGAGTTTCAGCGCAATTCGAAGTCCGACCGTATCAAATTGTTATAAGTGGAGTTTACACATAAAGATTTGTGATACAACTTGGAATTGGATTTTGGTTGTGTAAAGACCTTTCAGAGAAAAATAGTGCATAATATAGTAGATATAATTCATTTTGTAGCAGCCTTTTCAGACTGCATGCGAAATCTAGCTGAAATGACAAAAGGTCGATTTACAAATGTCAGATCCCACACAAATTTGAAAATCGGCCTTATGTTATTTCAAGCTAAAATCGATTGATTTTGTATGCAGTCTGAAACGGTTATAACACTCAAAGCTAAAGATCGATTTACTTTATATATAGATTTACTTTCTTTTTGTAACAACAAAATGTACAGAAAGATACTAAACATTTTAATTATTCATTTGCGAACTTTTTCGAATTGCGTTGCCATCCTAGCTTGTGCAATACCATGACAGACATTTCAACGGAAGAAGAAAACAATATCGAACTTTATCAATTAAATAGAAATTTAGCTACATATTTCTATAAAAATTTCACCGTTACATAATTAAAAACGGGAAATCAATCGATTTTAGCTTGAAATGGCATAAGGCCGATTTTCAACCGTCAAATTTGTATGGGATATAACATTTGTTAATCGACCTTATGCCATTTCAGCTAGATTTCGCATGCAGTCTGAAAAGGCTATTACATTTTATTACAAATTTTTTGATAGTGATCTGTAAAAGTGTTATTTTGTATAATAAATGCAACCCAACGCTCAATTTACATAAACCCATAATATGTAAATCAAGCGTAAAAGTTGCAATCGAAACGAAATATATTTGTTGTGACAACTTCAATTGAAAGTAAAATATAAAATATAGAACTGAATGATGTATTTTTTTCTAATTTAACAATAATTAACCCTTTTCGCAGCACTGCCTTAATGGATGTGAGTGAACAAGTGATTTCTTTTGAATTTGTGCGCTTTATTGAACATATTCAAGGAGGCTAATTTCAGCAGGTTGTTAACGATAAACAGATTTTAGGGTGCATTCGTTCAAGCATTTCACATTTTTTTGTTTTTTTATTATATTTCAATAATACTTAACCGTATGCCATGAAACTTGTGGGCTGTGGGTGAGTCTTTTGAAGTTTTCGACAAAAAAATGCATTTGAAAATTCAAAATCCGGTCTTTTATGAACTCCAATGCATTCGATTTAGAGTTCTTTTTGTTCGAGATTTCCTCGAGTTGATTTTAAGTAAAATTATGACAAAAATAAAATCTTATTGTTTTCGAGGGGATTTTGAAAGGTTTTTTTTTGAGAGTTCCACATGCACAAACCTTTATGGTTTGTCCTCTGCTGAAGATTTCCTTAAAAAGCAATCATGAAAAATGCAAAAAAAAAATAAAAAAATACTCCTTTATTGAATTATGAACCCTTTTCATGCAACATTTACATTTAATATTTGAAAAATGTAAAAAATCATTGTCAACTGGCACAGAAAAAAACTTGTTCACAACGCGAGTGCTTAACAGCAAAGAAAATCTGCATAACAGGATAATAACATAATTGTAATTATAATTGTTGATGCTGTCGTTGTCGCTGTCGTTGTTTTGCATACTCCTTTCACTGTCGGCTACTCTTTTTTCCAATGAATCCCGACGTTTCCGTTTCACTGCTGCTTCCGGCGAGCGATTCTACCATTAATTATTTACTTTGGTATTTTGCATCAATTTGTATAATGAGCTGTTAATTTCTGTTTCAACATTGGCGCGCGAACACACACAAAATGAGAAACAAGAATTAAAATTGTATAATTATGTAATTAACATTTAAAGCAAAGCAAGAAGAAGAAGAAGTAGAGAAACGAAACACAATAAAAAAACTCTCAGGCCAACAAAGGTTATGATGAAAATCTGCAGTCAAGTGTAACGCAAAAAAAGTATAATAGCCATACGAAATTTACATTAAAAAACACTTGTTACAAATTTTTTTTCGGAACGACAATTTAAAAGGACATTTATCATAAAATTAGATTTTCAACAAATGTTTATTTCGCCCGCTGCACACAACACACAAAACAAACGCCGTGCCGTTCATTGTTGTCGTCGTCGTGTGCAAGGGATGCTCAATGTTTACTGTTTACATGAGGCCTACAAAATGCAACACTGTTTCTTGTGTGCTGTGCTAACATTTGCAAGAGTGGGTGGGGTGGGATGTTGTGATGGGCCGCCGCTGTTGAAGTGTTGTCAATTCTAGTGGAAATAATTTAGTGCCGTCATAGTTGTCTGTGTGTGTGTGTGCGTGCGATAAAAAACCATAAATGCAAATATTATCACCCCATTATCCTTAACGCGACTAGTAGTTGTAAACCCTCACGTAAAGCAACCACACTTTTCCCGGCTTCTTGTCATGGTCGTCCTCATGATTATTACGACCTTTGAAATCATTACAGTTGTTAGCCGCCGTAATAGACTCTGATTCAATTGTTTTTTCCGTTGTCTATCCTTTTTTTTTTGCTTTTGTTCGTGTCATCAAAAGAAACTCTCTCTGACTCTCTTGGGTATTTAGCCCGGCAACAAAGGCACGCGTTTACACTTGAAATTGTGGGAACCAGCCCAGCTTCCGTTCGTTTTGTTAGTGTACACACAACACAAGATTAAGTTGTCCCCAGGGATTTGGTAGGTTTTTAAGGTTGTCTAAATAGAAATGCAACAAATTGAAAATTGACCGTTTAATGTCATGTCAGTACTCGTACCAGCTACGCCTTCGAAGCGGCGCGTGAGTGTGTGTGTCTAAAGTTAAATTTAATGTAATTAGTTTTGGGAATTACCAAGTTCACTTATTTGTACAGAACAGCTATGGGTTCTAAGTTCATTGTGTTTGATTTTGTTTTTTTTTTTGTTTTATAAAAACGCTTAAAATAGTGGGCGTGTTTGTAGCCGTCATGTTTTGATAAATTAATATGGGAAAGTCTAATGGAAATACATTAACGTGAAATTGTCAAAGCAGCAATTCAAAATTTTTGTAATGCTTCTTAATGAAGGAATCAGAAAGCCAACAGGATTTCATGAGAAAATTGTCATTTTACTGGTATCCTCATTTGTGTTAATGCTGATGAGCTGAGCAACTAAAATAAATTATATATTTTTTTCACACATATGTATGTATAGACAAACAAAATTTAAAAAAAAATAATTTTAATAAAATGAATTTGTATTAAAAATATTGTTATTAAATCCTCTACATTAAAAAGGAATTTTTGTTATAGCCTTTTAAGACTACATGCGAAATCTAGCTGAAATGACATAAGGTCGATTTTCAAATGTCAGATCCCATTCAAAATTGACATTTGAATTCGACCTTATGTCATTTCAGCTAGATTTTGCTAGGCTCTTATCGGGATTTTTTAAATCGAGTTGTACAATAAATCTAAAAGTGTTAACATCCCAATGTTCTTACCAAATCAAAGAAAATATATCATTAAGGGTAATCACACTTTATAGGCATCTGTTTCCTCTGATTTTAGTCAGTTTCCCATCAAGAGTGATTTCCCTGATTATTTTAATAGCTTCTGTGTTATAGCATTTCAGACTGCATGCGAAATCGAATTAACATGACATAGGGTCGATTTGCATATGTCAGATTGCACACAAATTGACAATTGTAAATCGACTTTGAGCTGAAATCTAGCTGAAGTGGCATAAGGTCGATTTATAAATGTCAGATTTCAAACAAATTTGACATTATGTCATTTCAAGCTGAAATCGATTGATTTCATACATATTGATTTTATACATACCAAATATTTGGCCAAACTCTGAGATAATACTCTACTGTTTTGCAAATATTTTGAACATCTAAAAATTCCGTATGAGTCGCCTCGATATTACTTGCGTCGAGCTGAAACCGATTTAATCTATTTATAAACATTGTGTAAGAAGTAATAACCTAGCATTATAGTCTTTTTACACTACATGCGAAATCATTCGAATTCGGCTTGAAATGGTATAAGGTAGATTTTCAAATGTCAAATTTGTATGGAATTTGACATTTGTAAATCGACCTTATGTCATTTCAGCTAGATTTCCCATGCAGGCTGAAAAGACTATATATATAACCTTTGACCTAATGTTAGCACGAATGAGTTTTTAATTTTTAAAAACCGTAATATGAACAAAGCCCAGAAAGAATCTTCACAAAATTATTAAAGTTATCTTAAGAATTATGACACTGTCTTCCGCCTTTAGAAATTCCTTCCCCAATTATTTTTTGGGGTACGATGTCCATGAAAAGGCCAAATCACACAAAGCAAACAAAACGCGCCAGAGGACAGGACGAACCGAACCGCAAATATCGAAAAAAACACAGAAAAAAGGAACAAACGAAGCTCGTTTATAAACACAGCAGAACAGATATAAGACCAACAACAAACTATAAATATTTGCTCAATATTTGCACTGACAATTTCACAATAAACACATATAATACCCAAAATATTTTTACACATTTTGGGTGTGAGAAGTGAATTGAAACCGTCTGTCCATCCCCTGACCGTTGGTTCGGTGACGACCATGATGATGATGATGGTCCATTTGGTGTGTTGAAAAGCAGGCATTGTGCTGTGAAACATGAGCGTTTTATAATTTAATTTAAAAACACAAAAAACATGAACATGTTAAGCCGCACATCACAGAACATACATACATATGCATATAATACATACGTACATACATATATACTGTGAATCCAATGAATGACCAATTGCAGAGACAAGCGGGTCAACGAGGAGTGAATGAGAGGCATATTTACCCAAAACAGGATATAACAAGGATGAAAACAACATTCATTCACACATGCACACTCACACACACCCGATCATATGCTATTTGAAAATGTATAATTTATACATGTGTATTTGTATATAAATGTATCTCTCTTTTCAAGTGACCTTTATACAAATCCATATGAAAGTACATAAATTCCATGTTTCATTAATATGAATGAGATTTTTATATATTTTTATAAAAACAACATTACTTTTTTCACTTAATTGAATATCAAATTACATTGTGTGAGTGGAGCGTGATAGTGTGTGTGTGTTTATTTTTTTCTCACAAATCATGTGCACTCATAATTGTATGATATGATAATGACCATATAATTCATACAGTAGTTGCACATATATTCGTTCGTTGGCATTGACAACACGCATAGGCCACCACATAATCCTTGCGATGAGTTGGTGCAAGGTTATGGTGGTTTTCTGTGAGGGTAACCCTGCCAGTAAGCAAGCTAAATAACAACGCTAAACATGCGGGAGAAATGAGGCCGAGTCACCGGATCGAAATGTTGTTGATTAGGATCATCCGATGAATTCGTCTGTAATTTTTTTCTGTGGAAATTCCTTTATAAATATTTTTTTATTTTTCATGCAAAAACACGAGAAAGCCAGTGTCATATGAGCTTAAGTTAATTAGGGTAATCGCTTTGAATAGGAAACTTAAGAAAAATCGGAGGAATGGTGAAAAAGTGGAAATTTTTAGTGGAAACATCAAGGAAATGTAATAAAATCCATATTATTACGATTTTACCTTATTCTTTTTTCAAATTGTAGACAAATCGTTAAGTGTAAACTGTCCCATACAGTGTTGCATGGATTTATAATAATATGGCTTTAGCACTGTTTACATTTGAAGATTTATTATGCAGCTTGAAAACAGGGTTATGACGAAAATTTAACACATTTATATGTCAAATTTATCTATATTTCATTTTTCGATGAAAAATAAGTATTATATTTTGTTGTTTAAGGCATAGATCTATTAAATGATACAATATTTTTATCTGAAAACCCTACACAACTGGTATCGGATTCCAAGTTTTACAATAAATCTTTATGTGTGAACAGCGCCTTAGTCTATTTAAGATTATAGGCGAAATGTTAAGTGTAAAGTCCCCCATACAGAACGTATTGCACGGAATTAAACGTCTTGACATAGACGCGTACAGATCATCACGCTTCGGTGTGTTGACTGCCATAACCACACGTATACACAATTTTTGTAAGTCCAAGTAAAGCGTAAAAGAGACCTTGGTGTGGCCAATGCTTTTTAATGATGCGGCTTTCATTTGAGCTTTAATCTTAACACTTTTGATGAAAAATAACAAAAACACTCGAATCTGATTCTTCGGTTTAAAGGCCCGCGCACATTAAAGCCTTTTATAGAGGCATGTCACAGAAATTTTACGGAAACGATTTAATTCGCGTTTTCAAAATCGTAACGTTTTGCTTTTGGTTTTTCATTTATAAATCGAAATTTGTTTACGTTTTTCGATTTGTACAAAAGCTTAAATCGTTTTCATTTTCGTACGATTTGCATTTTTTTCTATCTGCGTTGGAAGTTTTTCTGGCGACGAAATTTTGCACAGGAAACATGTGAGGTTTTCTGTCTGTGTAATACCACTGTCACACTGCATACGAAATCTAGCTGAAATGACATAAGGTCTATTTTCAAATATCAATTTTGTATGAGATCTGACATTTCTAAATCGACCTTAAGTCATTTCTGCTAGATTTCGCATGCAGTGTGATGAGGCAAAAATCCTTTGGTTTGGTTTCTTATAGCCTATTCACACTGCAAGCGATATCAAACGATTTCAGCCAGAAATGACATAATTCGATTTTCAAATGTGAAATTTTTATGGAATCTGACACTTGTTAATCGAAAAGGACATTATAAATAAAAGTCTCAACCTTCGACTACAAATAGGTACAGAAGATCAAAACGAAGATTTCGGTTCATCATCAACCCGACCTTCCTACCATTTAGTATTTTAGTGGCCACACACTATCATAAATTGTCGCTGTAAACCTCGTATTGCAGGATGCAACATTTCGGTGGTTGTTTCCGTTCGGCGTGCCTTTTCCGCATATTTCCTGTGTTTGCGAAATTATGGAACTTTGTTACTGTAACATTTACCACCCGTGGCTTGAAAACGTGCAACGGCCGTTGGTTGAGACTCACAACAAACTGAAGCCACTAAATAATTAAAAAATGGCAACTTGTATACTAATTAGAAACGACAATTCCCCTCTTCACGCCGAGCCACCAGATTATGCTTTAAAATAGCAAGAAATGGGAACGCCTAAAGGTATGCTCTTAAAATTACAAAATACGAATATTTTGGAACTAGAATTGAAATTTAGTGTAAAAGCAAGAATGGGGGAAATGGGAGGCATTTGTACATGGAATTTTACTACAAATTGCTTTCACTGTCATAAACTTTTGTAAGATTACAAGACGAACTCACAAGGGTATGCTTTAAGTTACAGTTTAACAAAGCCTAAATGTCGATAACTTTTCTCAAACCACTCTCTTCTTTTGTTAGTTTCCTCATTGCTGTGCTTCTAATTCTAAACTAATCCCTTCATTTCCCTTCTTCTCATTGCAGGTTTGGTTCCAAAATCGCCGTGCTAAATGGCGCAAAACCGAGAAATGTTGGGGCCACAGCACCAAAATGGCCGAGTACGGCCTGTATGGTGCCATGGTCAGACATTCGCTGCCCCTGCCCGAGACCATTATCAAATCGGCCAAAGAAGATGAATCTGTGGCGCCCTGGCTCTTGGGCATGCACAAGAAATCTCTGGAAGCGGCCGAAGTTCTTAAGTCCGATGACAGCGATCGTGAAACACCCACCTCCGACGACACGAATACCTCATACTCGGCTGGCAGTACGCACAATTCGCCGATATCCTCGTTCTCGATATCACGACTGCTCTTCGACAACACCAATCATCATCAGCACCATCATCATCATCATGGCAAACATAAAGGGCAGGCGGGTCTGGCAGCCGCCGCCAGTGGAGTGGTGACGGCACCTCACGACCTCATGACAAATGCCCATCACACGGCCATGCAACATCATCCGTACAACCAGCAGCAGCATTTGCACCATCTGCAGCAATTGCATCAACAGCATCAGCAACATCAACAGCAGCAACAACAACAACAGCAGCAGCAACAACATCAGCACCAGCTGATGATGGCCGAGGCAGCAGAGCTGCACCGCAGACGTCAAGAGGAATACCAAAGAGAACAGCAGCAGCAACTGTCGCAGCACCAGCAACAGAAAGCCTACGACGATGATGATCTCTTAGCTGATCCCGATGTGGATGCCGAGGACGATGATTGTGATAAGGAGGAGATCGATATTTGCGATGATCCCGAGGAGGATCAAATGAAGGATATTAAAATGATTAAACGCGAAGAGGCGGAAAACAGATGAAATTTATTTATTGACGTTTTGTTGTAAATGTCGGGTTTTATATAAACACAAAAAAATCTACACTGAAAAAACTAAACGTACAAAACTTTTAGAGGATTCCAAAGAGGAAGTATAAGAGGAAACTTGAAATCAAGTGGGCTGGAACCCACCCACCAAACACAGAAACACTTTAAATTAGCGACGAACACAATTTTCGTACTTAATTGCCTTTGTTTTGAGAATTTTTTCTCTTTCGTTTGTAAAATAAATGTTGCCCTTTTCCACTCTCCATGAATCCATGTGGGGAAGCGCACGTTTTACACTTTTCCACAGCAAGGCCTTTAGAAAAGTGGAAAGACATCTTTTCGTTTCCTTTTGACCACACAAGAGCTATATATAACGTTCTAGGGTAAAGGGTAGGAGAATTATCTGCCAGTAAGGAAAATTCTCTAATAGCCTTTTCAGACTGCATGCGAAATCAAGCGATTTCAGCTTAAGGTCGATTTACAAATGACAAACTTGTGGCAAACTCTGGCATTTGTAAATCGTCCTTAAGTCATTTCAGCAAGATTTCGTATCCAGTCAAATAGCCTTGTCACACTGCATGCGAAATCTAGCTTAAATGGCATAGGTCGATTTACATAGCCTTGTCACACTGCATGCGAAATCTAGCTGAAATGGCATCGGTCGATTTACATAGCCTTGTCACACTGCATGCGAGATCTAGCTGAAATGGCATAAGGTCGATTTACAAATGACAAACTTGTACGGGATCTGGCATTTGTAAATCGACCTTATGTCATTTCAGCTAGATCTCGCATGCAGTGTGACAAGGCTATAAGAATGTAGTCCAAAGTATTTACCGAAAAATAAGGACATTTTTATGAAATAACACATTCTTTATTAAAATCAAAAAATTTTATACTTTTTTTCCGAATTAAAGAAAATCACATCCGCAAAGACATGAGTACATTAAGCACAAAATTCCAATCACCAAACGAACACTATGAAAATTCACTAGGAAAAAAGAACACACAACGAACGAAACTTTTTTTGCAAAACACGGATAACTCAGAAAAAAACATTTTTAAAATTTTGTATATACGATTCAATGTAAAAAATCAAACTAGATTTAATTTATAAAATATATATAAAAATATGTTAAAAATATAAGTATACATTTTAATCAGCTCATTGTGATTTTAGTTTGTTAATTAAATAATTATGTTTTTTTGTTTCGAAATGGCAACAATCTTAACCCATTCGTACAACCACCACAAATTGATCCAGTGCATTTAAACTCTTTCACCTTTTTTATAATCGAGAATAATTATTTATTTAATTACGTATATTATTATTATTATTTAACTTCAAATCAAATGATATTATAAGCATATTAAGAAAGAATCTAAAAAGTTGTCTAACTTTTTGTCTTAGCTTTTAACGTATTAGGTATCTTAGGTTTAGCTTATATGTAAGTAAGTGGTTATATTTGTAATAAATATACGATTGTATTATTTGTGTAATATAGTTTGTCTAAATATAATTAAATATAATTAGTACTAATAATATAAATATAGAGATATTAGAAAAAGGAAAACAAAAAATATAAATGAACAAACAACAATATATACATATACACATATATGGCAATTATTAAAAGAACAACCACTATTTGTTTTAATTCAAGGCTTAAACTGTTTTAAGAGTTAAGGCCTAAAAGTAGGCTGTATACTCGAAATTGTTGGTAGAGCCTAACCATCGACATTCTCCCTTATAGCGAATAAAAGGGGAATTTATTCACGTGGAATTTACCCCGACTTATAAAGGTTTTTGCGAAATCCGTACTTTTAGGGGGTGAAATGGGAAAAAAAGCTAGAAACATGAAATTCGCTGTGTGCCTTACACTTACCATGCAGACGAGCTACAAAAACGGATTTTTCGAAATTTTTACTTTTAAGGGCGGAAAGAGACCAAAAGGGATAAAAAATGGTACCAATTTAAGTGATGCAGCTATATTCGTGAAACTCGATATTTACATTTCTCTGACAACGTAGACTTGCAACATAAATTGATTTTTCGAAATTTTCACTTTTAATGCCGAGCGGGACAAAAAGGGATAGAAATGGTACCAGCTGAAGTATCGCAGCTAGAATCGTGAAATATGATAAATAAATTGCTTCTACATGGTCAGTACAGTAAAATTGGATTTTTCGAAATTTGTACTTTTAAGGGGTGAGCGGCACAGAAAAGGATACACATGGTACCAATTTATGCATTACAGCGATAGTTGTGAAATGTGGTGCGCAAATTCCTCTGACAACGTAGACTTGCAACATAAATGGATTTTTCGAAATTTTAAGGGGCGAGCGAGACAAAAAGGTCTAAAAATGGTACCAACTGAAGTATTACAAACAGAAACGTGAAATTTGGTATGTAAATTCCTCTCACCGATATAAATGCAATGTAAATGCATTTTTGTACGGGACAAAAAGGGATAAAAAATGGTACCAGCTAAATTATTGCAGCTACAATCGTGAAATTTGATATGTAAATTCCTCTGACCATGTAGAAGGGCAGTAAAATCGGATTTTTTTGAAATTTGTACTTTTAAGGGGTGCACGGGAAAAACAGGGATAAAAATAGTACCAATTTAAGTATTTCAGCTATAGTCATGAAATTTGGTGTGTAAATTCCTCTGACAACGTAGAAGCGCAATCTAAATGGATTTTTCGAAATTTGTTCTTATAAGGGCTGAGAGGAACAAAAAGGGATAAAAATGGTACCAACTAAAGTATTGTAGCTAGGATCGTGAAATTTCGTATGTAAATTCCTCCGACCACGTAGAAGCGCAGTAAAATTGGATTTTTCGAAATTTGTACTTTAATGGGGTGCGCGGGACAAACAGAGATAAAAATGGTACCAATTTATGCACAATAGTTGTAGAAGTGCATAAAAATTGGATTTTTCGAAATTTATATTTTTAAGGAGGATGCGGGTGCGAAAAGGTACAAACGTGGTACCAAATAGAGTACATGCTTTTAGGGGAGGAGCGAGAACACATGTTACGTATAGTGATTTTTGAAAATGTGTACTTTTTGGGAAGGAGGTGCAAAAAATGGCTGGTTGCATCTAGAAACATGAGATCGAGGATATAAAAAGCGGCTGTAATTTTTTGTTCGAAACCGGGTTGAAAATGATATAAAGGGAGTTCATCTGAAACAAGCACATTTCTTTGACTCTGCATGAGTGCTACCTAATGGGAGGTTTCGAAATTACTATTTTAGATTTATCTATTCAGAAGAAAATTCAATAAATACTATATAAAAACAGAGATGAATAAAGCTGATAGCAAATAATTGGCAAATTTACCATAAATGTCGATTGGAAATTTAAGGGAACAATTTATTCCCTGGGAAATTTTATTGGCGTAAGGGTGATTAGCTTGGTATCGGATCGATGATGCCATGGTATACTATGGTGGCATCATCGATCTGTACTTCTTCGAAAACGATGCTGGTATTGCTTTCACAATCAACGGAGAGGGCAAACGATCGATGTAAAAAAATAGGAACGATACGAGGTTCCTACGTGCCACAGTGGAACTTCAGTATTAGCCGAAGACGTGAAGTGGCCACCGAGATCATGCAATAGATTTTTATACCCTCCAACTCCATGATTCCGTTTGTAACACCTTGAAATATCGATCTGAGACCCTAAGACCCTATATTCTTGATCGTCATAAAATTTTAAGCCATATCCGTCCGTATGTCCGTCTGTTGAAATCGCTTGCTAGCATCTAAACGAAAGGAGCTAGGACGTCCAAATTTTCCGTAAATTTTTCGCAGATTGTTGGGTTTGCAACTGGGCGAAATCGGTCCTAAGGGAAATTTTTTTCCCTCACAAGGATTGAAAATACCCCTAAAAACCCTTAATATTTAGACTATTTCATCATGTTTTTTGAATATGTCTGCTTGTCCTTAATTGATATTTGGTATGAGCATTCGTAGGGAGGGGGTGAAATGGGGCAAAAAGGGATAAAAATGGTACCTATCAAACGATAACATCTGGAGACACGAAATCCGATGTGTACATTCATCTATCTGAGTAGATACATAATATGCAAGTATTTTTTTCCAAATTTGTACTTTTAAGGGGTAAAATGGGACTAAAGGGATAAAAATGGTACCAGCCAAACGGCTGCACCTAGAATAATGAAATTCGCTGTATACATTCCTCTGATTGCGTAGACACGTAAAATAAAGGGATTTTTCGAACTTCCTACTTTTTGGGTTTAAAATGGAAAAAGGGGATAAAAATGGTACCAACCAAATGACCGCAGCTAGAGTCATGAAATTCGGTGTATACATTCCTCTGACTGCGTAGCCACGAAAAATAAAAAGGTTTTTCCAAATTCGTACTTTCAAGGGATACAATGGGAACAGAGGGATAAAAATGGAACAAACTAAACGGCTACAGCTACAATGATGAAATTCGGTGTGTACATCCCTCTAATTACGTAGACACGTAAAATAAAGTGACTTTAGATAGTCGTACTCTTAAGGGGTTAAAGGGATATAAAGGGATAAAAATAGCCGCAGCTAGAATCATGGAATTCCTCTGACTACATAGACACGCGAAATAAAAAGATTTTCCAAAGGATAGAATAAGAACAGAAGGATAAAAATGGCACCCACTAGACGCCTACAGCTACGTGTCTACACCTAATGGTTTTTCAAAAATTGTACTTTTGGAATTAAAATACTATCAACTAAACTGCTGTAATTAAAATGCACCTCCTATCCCCCAATATTTGGGTATTTAAGCTTTTTAAAAGAATGCTACTTTATACATGAGTCATTCCATGTCAAGCGGTACGGTTTTTGACCTCGATAGCTGCGATTTTTTTAAAGTTTATGTATGTATTCTTCTCATTAAAATTGTGTATACGTATTTATGAAAAAAAATAGATTTTTTTTCACGAATTATGACCAATTTAAGGATAGAAAAATACATTTTTTTTTCAAAGAGGTGTGTTCATTCAATCAAGTCTGTAACTCCTGAAATACTTAACCGATTTTGATGTACTATACCTTGTTCTGAAGGCAATTTCAATTACTTTTTAAATATTGAAGCGTTATATTTTTTAAAGTTTTTACAATTTTATTTTCTTTTAGTTTTTTCGTTTGCATTTTTTTGGTCTGTAATCAATATTTGATTTGAACTGGGATTTTGTCCTGGCTCAAGACCATTTTGCTTCTATATTTAATAGAATGCAAATTTATTTACAAATGGCATGGTGACACTTATTACTTGGCTGCAGACTACCACGATCATGATTTCGACCATGTCAAAAGTCTTTTCAAGTGGCTTCGCAGCGACTTTTCAACATCAAACCCGGCCTCTATAAGGAGATGATTCTCACAAACGAACGAGAATCACAACTCACTTGCAAATTAGGCGGTAGTCTGCAGCCAAGTAATAAATGTCACCATGCCATTTGTAAATAAATTTGCATTCTATTAAATATAGAAGCAAAATGGTCTTGAGCCAGGACAATATCCCAGTTCAAATCAAATATTGATTACAGACCAAAAAAATGCAAACGAAAAAACTAAAACAAATGAGCGTTGGCACGGCAGAAGTATTGCTGGGTAACTATACCTGCATATACACATACTTACATATGCAACTCAATGAGATGCTTGTAAGATGGCATGTGTGCTTTATTACTTGGTGCGATTTTTTAAACGCAAATTCGGCAAGTGAGTTGTGATTCTCGTTCGTTTGTGAGAATCATCTCCTTATAGAGGCCGGGTTTGATGTTGAAAAGTCGCTGCGAAGCCACTTGAAAAGACTTTTGACATGGTCGAAATCATGATCGTGGTAGTCTGCAGCCAAGTAATAAATGTCACCATGCCATTTGTAAATAAATTTGCATTCTATTAAATATAGAAGCAAAATGGTCTTGAGCCAGGACAATATCCCAGTTCAAATCACATTTTATTTTCTTTTATTTTGATTTCCGAAATGATTAATCCATTTTTTTGAAACTTTAAAGTAGTGTTCTTAGATGTCTATTTTAGTGACTGTGTGAGTTTGGAAGTGGTGAAATGATGGCTTCTATTTTTTACTATTTTTTTCTTACAAAATCACCAGAATATAATTGAAAAATCTTGGAAAATCGGTGGAATATTTTGTTTATCAGCGCTTCTCATTTGTCATATGTGACCGCTGGTAATAATATGAACCCTGATTTAAGTCAAAGACATACATTCGTTGCGAAAGTTCTGACGAGATGGGGTAGCGCCCATCGAAACTGCGCAGTCAACTTTTAGCTGTAACAATAAAGGTCTCAAGTAGCACAAGCACAACCTTTGGTCTTAAACCAAAATAAATGACAACACATACAACATAACAGACCAACTATACATAAAAACAACAACAATACACACGAGGTACAGTGAAGACGGGACATACCGTACAACAACAACCTTTGCATTGTTGCGAGCGATGCGAGCACATGCATAACATTGAATTGGCAAAGTGATATTTTTAGTGTGTCGACTTAGTTCGGTGGAATATTTTGTTTATCAGCGCTTCTCATTTGTTATATGTGACCGCTGGTACTAATATGAACCCTGATTTAAGTCAAAGACATACATTCGTTGCGAAAATTCTGACAAGATGGGGTAGCGCCCATCGAAACTGCGCAGTCAACTTTTAGCTGCAACAATAAAGGTCTCACTTTGCCTTTTTGCTAATTTTTTCCGTCAACTACTTTTTCTTTGATTGTTCATCTACCTCAACTCTTATAATCGCTCAAATTTAATCTAGTGAAAATTGGACTTCCCGAATACCTAACCGCCCCTATTAAAAAGACCTTCTCCATTTTGTAGTTTCCCAAATTGTTACTACAAACTCAGGTTCTTTGACCTGACCATAGGTTTTATTTTCGCAAATTTCTGCTTTAATTAAGTAATTCGTTCCACGGAACACATCTCCCCAAAGCCGAATCGAACAAGTTGCCAACACCGCAAAGTACCAATTCAGCGGTAACAGTGTCAGAGACACACACCCAGTAGGATCCGGTATCCAAGAAATTACGAAACGGCATATTCAAATTGCTGCTGCTGCAGGTGGGTTGATTGTTGCTGTCCGGGTTACAAGCCAACACACCGACGATGAGGCATGCCACAAAAACAACTGAAAAATTGGAATGGAAATAAAATTAACGATAAATTGTTGTTCCAGGAAAGATTTTTTTACAGATTTTCATGTTGTCGTGGATGGGAATTCTTACACTCAGAAAAATAGCATTCTTAAATCTGAGTAAAACGATACTTCAATTTAGTTTAACAATTTTACTCCAGATTAGGTAAAATTTCCTTACGATAAGGAAAATTAAATAGATATGAGTACACTTTCCTTATTTCAGAGCCAGAAAAAAGGGCACATATACTCAAAATAGTGTAGTAAATTTATTTAAAAACATTTTTTTGGATCTAGTAAAAACTTCTTACAATTAAGTATATTCATACTTGTGCGGAAGAAAATTTAATAGCGTTTAAGAAAGAAAATAATGCAGAATTTTTTTGTATGGAAAAATTCCATTTAGGATGTTTTTACTTAAAAATGTTTTTATTACGTCAAATAAAGTAAATAAATGTAATCGAATTTATTCCAAGTTCCAAGTATAAATTAACTTATAAAAAATACTTCAGAGTGTTTAGAAAAATACATGAATAGTAGTCTAAGAAGCAATTCTCGTTCGTTAGCCGAGACTTTCTTCATAAGTACTTCAAATATTACTCTAAACAATCATTGCGAACGCACCTACCTAGCCTCCGCAGCAGTCATGGTCAAATATCTCAACTCTTTATGGTATAAGTAAGATGAAACGTTTGAGAACTATACCATGTTGTCATTTTTAGTATAAGTGTTGCATACTCTGAAGCGAAAAAATTTATTTCAATTATCAAGTATAGTCGTAGTCAGGCTGAATACAGATTTACTTGGTTTAAGGAAAATCTTAGTCAGGCTGTGTACAAATTTACTTGATTTAAGGAAAAAATTCCGAAAATTTTCCTCAGATTGAGTATAAATTTACTTGGCATGACTACAAATTTACTTAGTTTGAGTAACAATTTACTTGGATTGTGGGAAAAAATCGGAATATTTTCCTCAGTTTGAGTAAAAATTTACTTGATTTGAGTAAAATTTCTTGAAAAATTTCCGCAGATTAAGTAAAGATTTACTTGATTTGAAGAAAAATTTTCCTCAGTTTGAGTAAATTTTACTTGCTTTGAGGAAAAGTTGAACTGGAATCAAGTTCAAATCATGTCTTATTTTCAAGGAAAAGTTTGTACTTGATGTAAGAAATTTATGTCTTAGCGCTGTACGAAGTTCAATTTTCCTCAGTTTTAGTACATATTTACTTAATCCGGATTATGGATTTTTTGTTTCGCACGTGTGAATTTGTCATTTGAAATCGAGTTAACCTCGATATTCATTTTGGTACTTCATTCACGCATGCACAATTTCGACCAAAACTCAAAAAAAATCGAATAGAAAGTTTGAACATGACTCAATTTAGTGATACATATTAAAATATCCCTCTTTAATTATTTTTCTGCCTCTTTACTTTAAAAATTTTTGACTTTTGCTTTCACAGTTTTGATTTTTTCAGCTTAGAAAATGCAGTTAAGTTAAGAACTACAAGCGATATCCTCCTACTTCAAATAACTTTAATTGTACATAAATAGAACATCCAAAATTAAACACAAGAGCCAAAATTAAAAGTTAAAATTTCACTCAAAATAAAAAAATATAAAATTTCCACTAACAGCAATACAAATGTTTGTGCACTTAAAGAAAAAAGTCTGTTAATAACAGCAGCGATTGTCTGCTGCCTATCAGCAGGCAATTATCTGCTATTACAGCAGTTTTTCTGCCATAACAGCAGTTTTTCCGCAATCTTGCATCAGCATTCGCACTGCTAAAGTGTTTGCAGTCTGCTAAAAATGGCTGCTGATAATTAAATTATAAAAATGGATAAAAAATAAGCGTTTAAAGCCTTTCAGATTGATGGCGAAAACAAATTTAGCTCGAATTTCGTTTTATATTAGCTTGGGGCAATACGCATATCATTAAAAAGACAATCACAATATTTTTCAATGATAATAAATTCCCTTATAATAACATTTATTCGAAAAAGTGTTGTTAATAAAATTGTTAACTGGCTATATTGTTCTGTACATATGCTTAAAGTTTCAAGAAAACGTTTTTTTCTTTATTGCTAAAAACCGCAAACACCTGTTTGCTATTTCAGCAGATACAAATCTGCTAACTCTTTTTCAGCAGAAAATCTGCTCTTACAGCAGACTTTTTGCTTTCTTTTACTGACAAATTCCTTTGAGTGTATGAAAACAAATTTTGAAAAAATAATTGTGTATTAAAAATTTTGGACTTAGCCTGGATAATTATCCAGTGTAAGTAAAATTTATGGTTATCGAGGCTAAGTCCAAAAAAGTCAACACAAAATAATTTTTTTCAAAATTTGTGAAATGTGATAAAAGAATTTTTTATTTTGAGCAAAAAATTAAATTTTTATTAACGTTTTTGTTATCGCAGCTTGTTATCCTGGCTTAAAGAAAACAGCCCTTATGTGGTCATTGGAAGTAAGTTGATGTCAATCACACTTCTCAAAAATTAAGGAATCATTGCAGCACATGAAACTATATCTATAATATAATTTAAGTACTTCAGTGTAGTTTAATATTTTTATTATAAATTTTGTTCACCGATAGCTACTAATACGTTAAAGCTCCATCCTTAATAGTTAAAGCAATTCAGATCATCAATTTGCGTGCATTAGATTAATATACAGTAAAACTAATACATACATTGGCGCCCTCTTGCAGCAGTTAGCAGTACGAATAAGCAGTTAAAGTGTGGTGAATATAATGTTAGCGCCTAAAAATATGCTACAATAATGCCTCTTGATTTGTTCCAATAAAAGTCACTGTTAATAAAGTCGATAATAGTGTAATTTTACATTTAAGTGGTCGTAGTTACACTACGGCATACGTATATTCACAGTGTTGCCAATTTCGCAATTTTCCGCTAAATCTATCGTTTTTCATTTGGCTATAGATTTTGTTTAGCCGGCATATAGAGTGAGACATTTCAAACTTTAAATTAGAATCTGCTAAAAAAATTACTGATTATTTTCTCAAATTTCTGGTTTTATTGGAATGACTGAACTTTGTCATTTAATAATGGAACACAATAGGCCTGTTCGATCATTCTTGTTAAGCGAGTAAATTCCATACAAAAATTAAGCTAGTAAGCCCAATCGAACAGGCCTAATATCATTCATATGACTGCCACGACTAGCTCGCCAGTACCTCATCCGATCAACCCAATTTTTCAATATGGCCCAAAATCCACTCCAAAGTGACTTGTTGTGTATGTATTGGCTTTTCAATATTCACGTTTGGGTTCTCTGAACCCCTTATGCGGCAATTTTGCTTATTGACATAGCCACCGAGATGAAAATGTGCTTCAGAGGGCTGAACTGAATTCAGATTTTTTCTCGAAAATTGTCCACGTAAATTTCTAACAGTTTGCGTTAAAAACTCAATACTTTGGAAGTAAGTTTTTAATATTTCTCAATTTTGTTCGAGCGTATAGCGTCCCATTTAGCAAATGTCAAACATAACCTGAAAATAAAAATGAATGTTATTCTACCTTTCAAAGCCAAAGTAATCGGTAGTTCAAATTAAAATTTTAAATGGTCCACCCTAAATCTAGTCTATTTACTTGTTTGTATTTTAACCTCTCATGTCCGAATTTTCTTTTTAAAAAATATATAAAATTTATACTTGATAAAGTATGGATCTAAACATGATTTCTATAGAGTTTTAGGGTTCTAATTCATACAGAACATAAGTAACAGAATGTTTCTTAAAATTGTTATGCTGCTGATATCGGTTAAATAAAAATAATATTTTGAAATGTTTCTTCATTTCATAAATCTTTACTACAGAAAATCTTTATTATTAAGAAATTCAAAACAATTATAATTACAAGAAACTCAAATAATTGAAATTTGAGGCTTCACTTTTGTTTTCGTCTCCCTGCGTAGAGGCAAGATACCGAATTTATTGGTTCTCATTTGAATAATCTTTTATACGCGAAATATGTACACAAAAATAAAATTTATTAATTATACAAAAAATTGAATTTTAATGATTTTATATAACATGGGACATGGAATGGTTAATTATGAAAGGTTGTCTTAATAATTGTTGTCTTGTATTAGTAGGCATGTTCGATTGGGCTTACTAGCTTAATTTTTGTATGGAATTTACTAGCTTAACAAGAAAGTAGCTTACTACTCTCTTAGCTGTGTTGCCAGATTTGTTCTGTTAATCCATTTACGAAAAACCAATGTGTAGCAACGTTGCCACCTTATCAAGTCTCTTAATTGTAAGCTAGTAAGCCCAATCGAACTGGCCTAGTAATGAAAACAACGTCATTGACTGGTGGAATATGATGAAATTAAATTAAAGGCGACGAATGAAAATATACCTCTGATTATGGCAAATCGAATTTATGTCAATGGGCGGCAATTCTTTAATCTTAGAGAGCTGCGATAACAAAAATTTGGATTGCATGTTTCCATGCCAGGACGACTTGTAGAAGTAATTATGATGTTCTGGGTGCTCATTCCCATTATTAGACAAATTATTTTCCATAAATGTGTTTTATGGTTGCAGATCGGTGGGGATTGAAAGTGGGCGAAATAGGCCCAGAGGGAAAAAAATTTTCCTAACAAGGACTGAAAATACCCCATAATATTTAGATTATTTAAGCAAATATTTTGAAAATTTTTGATTTTTATACACCTGCGGGCATTCCTTTACTAGCTTAATATTTGTATGGAATTTATTCGCTTACTTATCTTACTACTCTCTTAGTTACCGAGTAAGGTGGTGTTAGATTTTTATCTGTGATTTATATAGCTAAAAACAATGAATAAAAATGTTGCCACCTTATCAGGTTTCTTAACTGTAAGCCCAATCGAACAGGCCTTTTATTTGAATAATATTTTGATGAATTTCTTCAAAATGATATATGGAAGATATTGACGCAATATCTTCTTGGTGATATATCTTCCAAATTCCATCGAAAAATACTAAATTTGTTATGTTTTCATCATAATCTATTTTCGAGTTGTACAGTAAATCATAAAGTGTAAACAGTGCTTTAGTGACGACGACACGACAATCGCGTCAATCTGCTATACAAATACTACGAAGAGTTTTCTTCATTTATTATTATTTATTTAATTTTCAAGAAAGATTTTCAATTTTGTTGTGATCCCAAAATTTGTTCAACAATAATTTCACCATTATGTACGTTACGCTTATACGCCGTCTCACGCCACACAGAACGGCTTTTGATTAGGTCGCACCGAACGTTTTTATGTGTTCGAAATATTTGACAATTCGCGAATTTTTTTACATAACTGAAACATAACCTCGAATTTGTTGACATTTCAGAAAATTCTTGTTCACTGAGAAAGTAAGTCTGGCATTAATATTTTAGTATTTTTTCTTAAAAACCAAACTAATTATTTGTATTTTATTGCACACAATTAAAGGAAATTTTCCAATTACAACAATGGCTGAAGAGAAATTAACCGGTTTGTCGAAAATCTTCAATGGAAATACCACTGCTGGACGTGCTAATGTATGTATAAATCATAAATCTTAACATGTTATTCAATCAATTCAAATGAGAACAATTTTTATTTTCCCTCTTCTTTTTAGGTCGGCAAAGCCACTTACGCCGTCATCGGTTTGATCATCGCCTACAACATGATGAAGCCCAAGAAGAAGTAAACAACCATCCTTGTTTCTCTCGAAACCCCCCATGTCTATGGCAATACTCTTATGGCTGAAGGAGGATGGCTGCCGGTGGTTTCATCTCTGATGCTGCATTAAATTGTTCGACAATTGTTTTTTATTTATAAGAAATCCGTTGGAAGATTGCGTGCTACGAGTGTTCTATGGACATATTTTATTTTAATTTTGGTTGCGTGAGCCATGGAGTTTTTTGTGTATTTTAAGTGATCTGCTTGTTTCCAAAAACGGTTATGATGAAAATAAAGTAGTTGGAAGATGCAAAATGCGTGGATTTTCATTTATGTTGTACATAACGTCCCCCTTGTTCCAACCGGAATGATTGCTAACACGAAAAATCCCACCTACTAGGCTATGTGTATGTGTGATGCGTTTCGGAAAAGGTCCTGTATGTTGATGTTGAGGGGCAAATGATCAATATATATATTTACTATTTGCTTGCTTTCTTCTTGTTATTATCTGCTGATTTAAATGCATGCACTTTTACATATGAGATGGCTTCTCCGTATTTTGGCGACTGTGCTTGTAGTCTTCTTCTATTCAATTTGTCGATAGTACTATTAAAAAAGCATTTATTAATAATGAAAAATCTAATCTGTTATGTGGTTTTGAAGAGATAACTGAGAATTTCTTTATATTATATATATTTTCTTTAGCTTCTCTCAATAAGATGTTTGTGATAATATTCCAAATAATTATGATAAACCTTATAGAGACTATTTTCATATGGTCCCAAATACTTACTAGCGGATTTTTTATTCCACTGAAAATTAACTTTGCATTTAGAAGTTTTATTATTCAAATATAAAATATTTGAGACCTTGTCGAAAATAAATAAAAACAAATACTTTTTTAAAATTGTCGCCAACAGCAGGAGTGTCAGATTGTTTTGTACCTCTATCGCCATATCAATTGTCAGAAATCGCCAAAAACCGCCAAATTTAAACATTCATTTATATTTAGTTCTTATCAAAAATGTATGGAATTCAGATATTATATTTGAATTGAATATTTTCAACATTTCATGATAAAGAATTAAAACATATTTTATTGGTATTTATTATTCTTAATAAAAGTTAAAAAATTTCTTAAACCGAGACCTAGTTTAGGCAATTTATAATGCAGAATACACTTTCAACGCAGTGATTACTGGTTGAAAATCTATTAACATTAAAAAATATACTTTTTCTCCTTTATGAAACAGTTTCTAATATTGAATTGACCAATGTCCGTTTTCATGGATCAATGTTTTCCTAAATATTATTTCAGGTATTTTAAATGGAACAAGAAAGAAAGAAATCTCAATAAAAGCATATAGATGCATTTTGAAAAATTTGTTTTAGTAGAAAAGTCAATGCATACATTCGTTCAAAAATAGCATTTTCGGCCGTCTACATTTATTACAGTTTTTTTAATTATTATTATTTCTCAATTCAAAAATGTACATGGTTTGTTTGTAATCGACGGGAATACGCCTATTTTTTACTTTTTAAGAAAAGCACAAAAGCCTTCATTTTTTGAATTGTAATTCTATTTTGACTTAGACTGGATAATTAACCAGTGTAAGTCAATGTTATTGTTATCGAGGCTAAGTCCAAAAAAGTCAACACAAAATATTTATTTTTTCAAAATTTGATACAAATATTTATATTATATATTGGCGACAATGCGAAAATTTTTATTTTTTTTTGAGCAAAAAATTAATTTTTTATTAACGTTTTTGTCATCGGAGCTTGTTATCCCGGGTTAAAGAAAAACACCCTAATATTCGCATTGGTGAAAGATCGCCCATCCTATGAACATAATTTAAATATAAAAGTTCATTTTACAATTTCAATTCTCCATTAGATAAACAGTAAAATCCGCCAAAAAATAATCATTAAAAAATAAAATAAAAAAATAAATGAGTCATTCCATGTCCAGCGGTACGATTTTTGACCTCGATAGCTGCGATTGTTTTGAAAATTTGTATATGTATTCTTCTCAATATTGTATAAGAATTTTTGGAAAAAATAGAATTTTTTTTCACGAGTTATGAACAGTGAAAAAATTATTTTTTTCTAAAAGGAGTGTTCGTTCGTTCAATCACCTGTCACTCCTGAAATACTTGACCGATTTTAATGTAATATACCTAGTTTTGAAGGCAATTGCAATTACTTTTAAAATATTGAAATGAAATGGTATAGTCGCCTTATATTTTTTTGTGTTTTGATTTTCGAAATGATTACATTAATTAATTTTTTGGAAACTTTAAAGCAGTATTCTTAGATGTCTTTTTTTAGTGACTGTGTAAGTTTGGAAGTGGTGAAATGACGGCTTGTATTTTTTTGCAAAATCAAAAAAAAAAACAGTGAAAAAACTTCAGAATGATATTTTTTCAGTAGTTTATTAAGACAAGGTTTAATAACATACAAATCCAAGAAAAAGTAGATAATGGAAAAATAAACAATGTTTTTTAATTTAATCTGATGGCGTTAATCGCACGCTACAAAAAAAATGGAAAAAATTCAAAATTTTCATTAACTACTTTTTCTTAGATTTTTTATTGTTTTTATACCTTGTTTCAACATACTAATAAAAAAATTATTCACTATTTCACTGAAATTCGAAAAATTTCGTAAAAATAAAAGGCATTATTTCACCACTCACACAGTCATTTAAAAAGACATCTAGACACTAATTTAAAGTATCAAAAAAATAATTAATAATTGATTTTGTGTATTGTTGACCTTTTGTTTTATTAATTTTCTTTTGTATTTGTTCAGCTAGAGGCCATAGGAAAAACTGGTGTTGTTTGTTTTATTTTATTTAAAAAAAATAAAATAAAACAAACAACACCAGTTTTTGCTATGGCCTCAAGCTGAACAAATACAAAAGAAAATTAAAAAATAATTAATGTAATCATTTTGAAAATCAAAATAAAAGAAATAAAGTTGTAAAATCTTTAAAAAGTATTACGCGGCTATACCATTCCACTTCAATATTTTAAAAGTAATTGCAAAATCGGATCAAGTATTTCAGGAGTGACAGGTGATTGAATGAACACACCTTTTAAAAAAATTGTATTTTTTTCACTATAAATTGATCATCCATTACCCATGAAAAACAATTTTCTAATTTGTTTTCCAAAAAAAAGATAAACAATATTTTTATGAGAAGAATGCATACACAATCTTTCCAAATAATCGCAGCTATGGAGGTCAAAAATCGTACCGCTTGACATGGAATGACTCCTATGCAAATACCAAACTTTCTTTTTATATTAAAAAGTTGCAAAAAATGTTAAATTAATACAAATAGAAATATGAAATTGTAAGTATTTGACACTTATTTCGGTATCCGAATTCGTATATGAAATATATATTTTTTTTGAAAAATTTTAGTCCATTTAATGATTAACAGGATGAGGAAATGAAAAAATAAAAGTGCCAATTAACTCAATTTTGTCTATAGTTTCAGGCATATAGCATCCACTTGAAATGTCGACCAGTGTTATATATAGAATATTATCTGTGTAATATATTCATACAAGTTGCAGCAAAAATTAGAAGGAATAGAGCCAGGACCTTGAAATTTTGCACTCATACATTATATCGTCAAATTAGATGAAAAACAACTTTTTGTTTAAATCCGCCCGCAACCACGCCTACCTCCATTGTAAGTTAAAATGAAAAAACATCATAAATTCTTATTTTCATATATCATTACGGCCCACAGTGGAATGTTTTCATACAACTTGCAGCAAAAATTAGAAGGAATAGAGCTAGGACCTTGAAATTTTGCACACATCCATTATATCGTCAAATTAGATGAAAAACAATTTTTTGTTAAAATCCGCCCACAACCCACTACCTCCCATGTGAAACAAATGAAAAAACGTCATAAATTTCTTATTTTAATATATTATTAAAAGTGATTTCATTTGAGTCCACAATTAAATGAAAATTGTTAGTTCCACGCACAACGCCCAAATTAAAATTTTTATTTTCATACGATTTTCAAAATTTTTGATAAAAATTATTATATTTTTTAATCGATGACAAAAGGATATTGTAACTTTATAAATATCTTAAGATTAATATCGGCCCAATATTTTTAACATGCGCTCGCATGCCGCAAAACTTTACATCCCTAAAGTATGCTTTAAATAAATTTTCTACACATACTTTAATAAAGAACAACGAAGAAAGGTATTGCTTCATTTGTGGCCTAGAAGGTTTTACCATTTCAGTAAATAAATCGATGTTTGCAGCTATAAGCAGAATATTCTTTTTAAAATGAATAAATATGGCAATAATTTAACAATAATTGTAAATGCCGAGGCATCGGTTGGTCGGCCTCGCAAATATAGTTTAAAACGGTAGAAAATTAGCAATACTAAATAAATACAACCTGCAGGTAAACCACTGTCTGAAAAGGAAAACAATAACATAATTACATTTTTTATGCAAAAGAACACCTCAAGATCTCCTATTTTTTACGAACAAAACGAAATTTCAATACGATACATGCTTTCCGAGATACATCCCAAAAAAAACTCTATTATGATGGAATTTTCAACTATATTAGCATTTATGAACTTTAAATGCATCCACAGCTAAATTTAGCCGCGATATTGGCAAAATCTTTTGGAATATACTTAGAAGGAATGTTCTTTGCAAAATTCTATCAGTACAGTCGAGATTTGGGCGCATGAAAGTTGGAAGTTTTTTTTTTGGCCCGGTGCTATGATAAAATTGTCCGTCTGTCCGTCTATTGTTATAATCAAATTACAGGTCGCAATTATAGTCCGATCTTAAGAAAAATTGGCACAAGAAAGTTTTGTGGATCAAGGACGAACGCTATTTAATTTGAGGCAAATCGTTCATATTTAGATATAGCCCCCATACAAATGTCGCTTCCGATTTGACTTTTTCCGCTCTAGAAACCACATATTGTACCCGATTTGCTTTAAATTCTGCACAACATTTTATAATCTAACTAGAAACACTTGCAATAAAAGCGTGTAAGATCTGTTCAGATTTAGATATAGGCCCCATACAAATTTCGCTCCCGATTTTCTTTAAAATTGGCACAACATCTTATAATCCAACTAAAAACACCTATGGTGAAAGTGGGTAAGATCGGTTCAGATTTAGATATACATTTATTTATATATGGGCATTTTCGCAGAAAGGTCCACCAAGACCAAAAAATTAAAAGTTCTTGTAAACACTTTGTTTTATCATATATTCATAGAGAAATAATCAAATTTAACTAATGTAAAAAAAATTTTACATTAATTCAGGATAGATAGGATATCTTGAGATATTCGAATGCAAATTCGCGCAAGTGCAACTTTACTCGTCTGAATATTTCTTTCGCATGTTTTGTTTTGATAAAACTTCTTAAAGAGAGGCATTACAATTTTGACTTTTGATGTCTAAAATCTTTCAGGGAGTATAAAGATTCAAAAAAGAAAGGATATGAAGTTATACGACTGATATTTACTGTAACTTTTTGCTTTGCATTATCTCATATTTTGTTGTTGCTACTGTGTCCAAAATACATGCAGAAAGATCATAAAATTTTTTGTACAAACAGATATTTTTATACAATTTAAATAAAAAACATTAGGGCTGTTTTTCTTTAAGCCGGGATAACAAGCTGCGATAACAAAAACGTTAATAAAAATTAAATTTTTTGCTCAAAATAAAAAAATATTTTTTCACATTGTCGCCAACTACAATATAAATATATGTATCAAAAGAAATTTTCAAAAAAATATTTTGTGTCGACTTTACTGGACTTAGCCTCGATATCCATCATTTGACTTAGACTGGATAATTATCCAGGCTAAGTCAAAAAATTTTAACACAAAATTATTTTTTCAAAATAATATTGCTTTTGGCGACAATTTTAAAAAAGAATTTTTTATTTTGAGTGAAATTTTAACATTTTATTTAGATTTTTGTTATCGCAGCTTAGTTAGCCAGACTTAAAGAAAAACAGCCATATTATTGGAAAATAAGAAAATTCGTGACCTTGGTACTTCATTAAAGTTGGTCACGTGCGACATCTTAAGTGTGAAAATTAAAAATTTGAAAAAAATTCTTACTTCAATAATTTATTTTTGTAACAAAATACTTTATAATTTATTTATTAGCAAAAACGGAGGCGAAAAAAAGAGAGCTGAAAACAGCGGTGAGAAAGTCGAAAGAAGATCAGCTTAAATTTCAAAACAATAATTGATAAACAAAATTTAGTTTTTTTGCTGTTATTATTTGAGAATTACAATAAATACATATTAGGCCTGTTCGATTGGGCTTACTAGCTTACAATTAAGAGACTTGAGAAGTTGGCAACGTTGCTACACATTGGTTTTTCTTAAATGGATTAACAGGAAAAATCTGGCAACACAACTAAGAGAGTAGTAAGCTACTTTCTTGTTAAGTGAGTAAATTCCATACAAAAATTAAGCTTGTAAGCCCAATCGAACAGGCCTTTTATCAATAATTTCGTAAAAAGTGAAACTGAAGCAACATAAATACCATGATGGAAAAAATGTCACGTTCGACCGGGCTTAAAATTAAATTAGAAAAAAGTATTAGTCATTTTTGGATAAAATTAAAGCCATTTTTAAGAGACATCGGTACACAACGTTCTAAAATTGGTCACATTGAATTATTGCCACAGGTTTCGCTGAAATCGGCGTTTAAATTGTTGGTCGCGAAAACGTCTTCTGTTTTGGTAACGTGCCCAAAATTCACATTAGCACCAATTATATAAAGGGTGATTTTTTAAGAGCTTGATAACTTTTTTTAAAAAAAAACGCATAAAATTTGCAAAATCTCATCGGTTCTTTATTTGAAACGTTAGATTGGTCCATGACATTTACTTTTTGAAGATAATTTCATTTAAATGTTGACCGCGGCTGCGTCTTAGGTGGTCCATCCGCTTAGTCCAATTTTGGCATTTCCACGTTTTTGAGTAACAGAGACCCAATTGGTGCGAACGGCGACGAATCGAAAATTGGTGGTCATCATTAACACTGGCCGATACAGCTGCGATATTTTCTTCAGTTCGCACTCTACGTAAGCGTGTTGGTGGTTTAATGTCCAACAATGTAAATTTGGTGCGAAATTTAGTCACAATAGCCCGAATAGCCGCTTCAGTGGGTCGATTAAACTGACCATAAAATGGAAGCGCGCAATGAACTTTCTTAACAGAGCACGCATTTTGATAATAAAATTCAATAATTTGCAAGCGTTGTTCGTTTGTAAGACGATTCATGATGAAATGTCAAAGCATACTGAGCATCTTTCTCTTTGACACCATGTCTGAAATCCCACGTGATCTGTCAAATACTAATGCATGAAAATCCTAACCTCAAAAAAATCACTCTTTAGTTAATTAAGAGCTATAAGTTAAGCATATGGTCAAAATAAAAAACCGTTATATTTTATTATATTTATTTAAATGTGTACGATGGTCCCGTTCGACATCATGGAAATGCCCATATACAAATGTTGTTCCCAAATGTTTAACCGATTTTTGCCAAACTTTACATATTATTTCACCTATAAACATACGTGGTGAAGCGGATGTCCTTTCTGATGTAACATTTATTCTCAAACACATACATTTACAGGATACAAAAATCCTTCCCGATTTCACTTTTTTACCGAATTGATTTGTAATAGAATAGAAAGCGGAGTGTATCATATAGTCGTCTCCGTCCGACTTTAGCCATTCCTTACTTGTTTTTAATTGTAATGTTTATTTTTTTAATTAAAAATTCCCATTCTTCACCTCCAGCACCATTATCATAGAAAATACGCCTACAAATAATTCTTAAAGGAATTAACGCTTTCAGATTTTTCGTACATATGATATAGATTATCGCAAAGACTAAAAATTCTAGAATTTTTCTATAGATTATAAGTTTTCTACTATATTTACGATTATAATAATCCTTTTGTATAAAATATAATCTATCACATCTTGTATGCTTTCTAATGTATCGTCTGTGGGTAGCTTCGGAATGATTCTCTATACATAAACTATTAAACGGGTGCATTCTGTCCACACTAACCCACTGCAAGCCAATTGCATATATTAACAATACTTTCAGAAGATATTTCAGTATATTTGCTTTATTATAGACATATTGTCACGAGCTAATGACAATTAAAGTTCAGGCAGTCTGAATGGATTTATATTTTAATTGACAGCAGAAATTTTTAGCAGACTGCAAACTCATCAGCAGTTTGAATTATCACGCAAAACTGCAGATAAACTGTTGTCATGGCAGAAAAACTGCATTAATAGCAGAAAAAGTGTCTGCTGATAGGTGGCAAACAACAGCTGCTGTTAATTTGAGACTTTTTCTCAGTGTAGTGCAGTATAGATTTTTTCCCACGTAGCATTTCAAAACAAATATTCAGCACTATGATGACTTCCAACGGTGATTTATTTGTATACCTTACGCCCTTTATGGTTGTTCTCTAGTAAATAAATTCATTGTAAATAATAATGCCGTTTATTAATAGTTTTTTTTGTTGGTTTATTCTTGGGGAAGAATGTAAGTTGTTTTCATTTCATTTTTAAATTTCATATTTTATATTTCTTTCCTTTTTGAATTAAATTTCTCTTATATCATCTTTTCTTCTCGTTCCATATAGAATGTTAATTGTTTTAACATTAACATTTCTTGTTGTTGTGTTTATTTCTTTTTAATATTAGATATATAATTATTATATATTGTTTGTTATCGGTTTCCACGTACACATCTTTTTCGTTTATGCAATGACTATTAGAGTTTAAATGTGTTCTTTTCTTACCTCTTATTTTCTGCGGAAATATGCTATGAAAATTAAAAAGTTTTAATGAATTTCTTTTGTAATAATGCTTTGTTATAAAAATTATTATTTTTTATAAAATTATGGTTTACTTTATTTTTTTTATACTCAGTTTGTTTTTCTTTTACTATTATATAGAGCGTTTTATTTTTGTTTTTTTTTTTATATAGAGAAATATTGCAGCAGCTAAAAAATTAGAAATATATGCATGTATTTATATGTTTTTAGTGTAGTTTCTTCGTCGCTATTTATTTTTTAAAATTAAATATGTATGTGGTAGAAATAAGTGATTAACGAGAACGGAAATGATTCTTGATATACATAATGAAGTGTTTCTCTTTTTTGTTTGTAGATAATGAAAGACTTTTTAAACTGCGAAATCAGGCAAATTATAATATATATTTAATAAAAAAGAAAATACTAAGTTATACTTATTTTCAAATAATTTATGCTCTTATATTAGTCACATGTCAAAAATGAAATGCCTTCGAAAATTTTCGTAAACATCGATAGCAAGCTTATTATAATGGGCTTCAATGTTTTAAAGCTAAAATATTTAAATTGTCATCAAATGTAAGACCGGCCCTAATGATTTTCTCCTCGCCAACATTTTCTTCGAACATACCCCTTTCCACACTCCTTAAGGGGGGTCTCCCATACAAAAATTAAATTTGTATAAAATTTTCTCCCACCGCTCTTACTGGCCCGAGGAAGCCGCTAGTGGAGCATTTCCCCCCCGCATTTTCTCTGACCATACCTACCCTCTGTCTTCAACCCTTCAGGTGGTCCCCATACGAATTGTTTATAATTTTTTTTTGTGACAGTAAGGTCCAAAACTGCCCCAGGGTCGCCCCTAGCCGGGTTAAATGAACATTCCCATTATCCACACTCCTCAAGGGGAAACATAAATTTTTATATATTTTTTTAAAATTGCTCACACCGCTCTAATTGCCACAAGGAGGCCCCTAGTGGAGTGAAATGTATGAGCAACCCCAATATTTTTTCAGCCCAATATGTTCTAGTGGAGTGAAATGTATGAGCAACCCCAATATTTTTTCAGCCCCAATATGTTCTCAGAACATACACACTCTCTATCTTCATCCCATAAGGTGATCCCCATACGAATTTTTTATTTTTTATAATTTTTTTATGACAGTAAGGTCAAAAACTGACCCGGGGTCGCCCCTAGCCGGGTTAAATGTAAGACAGACCCCCATTAGTTTTCCCTCCCCAACATTTTTTTCAAACATACCCCCTATCCACACTCCTTAAGGGGGCTCACATACGAAAATTAAATTTGTACATATATATTTATTTAATTTGCTCCCACCGCTTTCACTGGCCGACCACCAATATTTTTCCAACCCCCGCATTTTATCTGAACATATCTACCCTCTGTCTTCAACCCTTAAGATGGTCCCCATACGAATTTTTTATTTTCTATTTTTTTACGTAAGAAAGGCCCAAAATTACCCCGGAGCCGCCCCTAGCCGTGTTAAATTTAAGACAGACCCCCTTTAGTTATCCCTCACCAACATTTTTTCCGAACATACTTACCCCCTATCCCCACTCCTTAAGGGGGGCTCCCATACAAAGACAAATCTATATAAAATTTGCTCCCACCGCTCTAACTGCCTCAAGGAGACCTCTGTCTTCAAACCTTAAGGTGGTCCCCATACGAAATATTTATTTTCTATTTTTTTACGAAAGAAAGACCCAAAATTACCCCGGAGCCGCCCCTAGCCGGGCTAAATTTAAGACAGACCCCCATTTTTTCCCCTCACTAACATTTTTTCCGAACACACTAACCCCCTATCCTGACGCCTTAATGGGGCTCCCATACAAAGATAAATTTATATAAAATTTGCTCCCACCGCTCTAACTGTCCCAAGGAGACCTCTAGTGGAGTGAAATGTATGAGCAACCCCCAGTATTTTTTCAGTCTCAATATTTTGTCTGAATATACCTTCCCTCTGTCTTCAAACCTTAAGGTGGTCCCCATACGAATTTTTTATTTTCTATTTTTTTTACGAAAAAAAGACCCAAAATTACCCAGGAGTAGCCCCTAGCCGCGATAAATGTAAGACAGACCCCCATTTTTTTCCCTCACTAACATTTTTTCCGAACACACTAACCCCCTATCCTGACGAGTTAATGGGGCTCCCATACAAAGATAAATTTATATAAAATTTGCTCCCACCGCTCTAACTGTCCCAAGGAGACCTCTAGTGGAGTGAAATGTATGAGCAACCCCCAGTATTTTTTCAGTCTCAATATTTTGTCTGAATATACCTTCCCTCTGTCTTCAAACCTTAAGGTGGTCCCCATACGAATTTTTTATTTTCTATTTTTTTTTTACGAAAAAAAGACCCAAAATTACCCAGGAGTAGCCCCTAGCCGTGTTAAATTTAAGACAGACCCCTATTTTTCCCCTCACTAACATTTTTTCCGAACACACTAACCCCCTATCCTGACGCCTTAATGGGGCTCCCATACAAAGATAAATTTATATAAAATTTGCTCCCACCGCTCTAACTGTCCCAAGGAGACCTCCAGTGGAGTGAAATGTATGAGCAACCCCCAGTATTTTTTCAGTCTCAATATTTTGTCTGAATATACCTTCCCTCTGTCTTCAAACCTTAAGGTGGTCCCCATACGAATTTTTTATTTTCTATTTTTTTTTCGAAAAAAAGACCCAAAATTACCCAGGAGTAGCCCCTAGCCGGGATAAATGTAAGACAGACCCCCATTTTTTTCCCTCACTAACATTTTTTCCGAACACACTAACCCCCTATCCTGACGCCTTAATGGGGCTCCCATACAAAAAAGTAATTTTTATAAAATTTGCTCCCACCGTTCTAACTGTCCCAAGGAGGCTCCTACGAGAGTTAAATGTATGAGCAACTTCCCTAATATTTTTTCCGAGCACAATTAATGGGGCTCACATACAAAAACTATTTGTTATAAATTTTGTTCCCAGCGCTCTAAGGAGGTGCCTAGGGGAGCCAAATGTGGGGATAAGGGGTATGTGTGTTGGAAAAAAAATATTGGGGAGGGTAAACTAATGGGAGTATCACCCCTTTGGGGCGACTTCGTGGTAGTTTTTGGACTTTTTGTGTATTTTTATCCCTTTTTCCCACATTTGACCCCGATGAGGGCTTCTTGCATACACCCCCCCCCCCCATTTTTTGGCTCATGTTTTTTTCGAAATCGAAAAGTCGTGCACTATCCCACCCCTAATGAATAAAAACAAAGGACAACGAATGATGTGAATAGCAGCATTTAAGGCATGAATGTTAAACTGCCACAGCGGGGTTCGGTTTTATGTGTCGCGTCGATCTGAATAGTTTTTGAGTTCAACATTTCAATAATTTATTCGAACATGTTCAACATTTTTTATCATTATTTAATTGCCGCCATGAAGTTTACGAAAATTTACTTTCATTTGGCATAACACATTTTCTTTTCAACGCCATTTTCAATAGTAATTCAAAAGACACCATTTGAAATTCAAAAATATCAATTGAAATTCAAGAATTTCATTTGAAATTAAAAAAAACGATTGAAATTCAAAACATTTGGAACAATTGATTTTTATATTTTCATTTTTAATTCAAAAGACATCACTTGAAATTCAAGAAATATCAATTGATATTCATTTGTAATTCAAAAGACACCATTTGAAATTCAAAAACATCATTTGAAATCCAAAAATACCTAATGTACATTTTGCTTAAATAGTTTTGTTTAAATTTTTGAATTTCAAATGGAATATTTGAATTTCAAATGACGAGTATTGAATATCAATTGATATTTTGTGAACTTCACATGGAATTTTTGAATTTCAATTGATATTTTTTTTGAATTTCAAGTGATGTCTTTTGAATTACAAATTAAAAAATAAAAATCAATCGTCCCAAATTCAGCTATTATTATTGTTTTCGATCTCTCCATTCTTTTTAATGTATATATAATTTATTTATTGTTGTTGATGTTAGTTTGAATGTATTTTTGTTTAATGAATATATGATTCCGTTTTTTATTTTATATATATTTTATTTATGATTTTAATGTTGTTGGTTTTTGTGTGGAAATTTCAAGAAACATCTATGTAAGAATTTGCTCTTTATAAAACATTGTATTATTTTAATTTTTCTCGATTATAGATCATTTTGAAGTCTGTATTGAGGGGGAGGGGAGAGTGTACATATTATTATTATTTTTTTAATTTTGTATTAGTTCTTTAAGTAATATTTTGTGTCCTTATCGGTTGAGATACTTTTATTTAATAAATGGTTTTATTGTTTTTTCCTAAAAGTCGAATAGTTAGTTAGCTTTTTCGTTTCATTTATTTTGATATCAATTTGAAGCTGGCATTACGTTTTATGCATTATGCGTGGGCATGGATTTTATTTTTCAAAACTCTTAGGATTTTTTGTTTTGATTGTGTATATAATTTCTTTAGAGTATTTCCGGGCTTGTATGGTCCTTTCAGGTTAAATATAATCTATGACGTGTAGCATTTTGAAAAATCAAAACCTTTTCGTAATAACATCAAACAAATTTAATGTCTTAGTACTTGATATGTACATGAAACTTTAATCCATTTTGCAAAATAACCTCCCACCCATCCTTTATTGAAAAAGTGCATATTTTAAATGTTAGTTCATGCTCTGTTCTTAATTGCAATTAAATTAAAAATTCCAATTGTACATTGAGGTTGTCCGTTAAATATTTTTCGATAGACCTGATGAAAGAAGAACAAGACGCCTAGACGGGTGGGTGGTCATGATTAGACCACGGATTTTTGCATATTTTTCATCCGATTGCAAATCAACTTTGCATTAAGAATTATTATCATTCAAATATAAAATATTTGAGAAAATATTGAATATTTGCAAAAATTGTGCAAAAACATTTGGCAAATATGCAAAAAATCCGAGGTCTGGACATGATAGATAAGTTAAATATCCGAAACTGTCAAGAACGGAGATGAACGGTTGAATATTTCTTATTAGGAAATGTGAGACAGCACTGCTGAATTGCCAAAGTAAGAAGAATGAAGACTCTGAAAAATATCCAAATTCATGATTGAAATATGAAGCGCAAAAAAATATATATTCACCCGGTGAAACTTTGATTTAAAATCGCATAAATTACAGCTGAAATTCAATTTCTGGATGATAGTGCTTACCTAAAACACACAACTACTTACCATACTACTGGGTGGAGCAGAATGAACTATGTATGTACAGTTGCGGTCAAAATAATAGCAGCGCACCACAGCTTAATATATAATTTCATATACTTATTTGTGTGATCATTTTTTATTGCTACTTCTACATTAAGTGCTGCGTTATGAGGTTACAAACACAAAATAATTGTTTATTTGGTGATATGGTTTTAATTACATAAGAAATTTCACATTTTTTGGATTATTCGTCATTTTGGACCGGTCATCAAAATAATAGCAGCGTTCAAAAAATCTCAAGAAAAATGAAATTTATCTCAATTTTTCAATTCAATTTGATGTTATAAGTAAGATATTATGAAATTTACACAACTTCTGAAATGTTATTGTATTATTTTTCTTCATAAGTAGGGCGAGGAGAGCATTGTGGAGAAGAAAAACGAGTTCATATAAAAAGGTTGAAATCTAAGGGAAAATCATATAGTAAAGTTCAACTTTTATTCCAGAGTTCTATTAAAATGATCAGAAATTCGATGTTATAAGAAGAAAAATCAAAAAACGGATGAAAAAATTAATAATAATATCTAGTACGAAAAAAAACCCACTTGCGCCCGCCACCGAAATAAAAAACAATGTCCATCCCTCTTTGAGAGTTTAAAATATTCGTAGAATAATAAGAAAACATAATCTGTAAGCCAGAAGTCCGAAGTCCGAAAAAATTCCAACTTAAAAATAAACGACATGACACAAAAAATTGCAATTCGCAAAAACACACCTGGTATAGAAGAAGTGGGTGCACATTTTATGGTCAGTTTAATCATAGTCTGTAAGATGTCCACAGAACACGGAGTACATCTCCAGGTATAGTACCAAAACAGTCAAATAGGGAGGATCAAGCGTAATGCCTAGGGCGTTTTTTTTTCATATTATGGAGTTGGGTCAATACATTAACCCATGACTACCATGGACTCTGCCCAGTACATCAAAATACTACCTAATATAAGACTTACGTATACAGAAGGCCCTTTAAATGGGTCTTCTAGCAGGTCAAATATCCCGAAAACACCAGCCGACACGCAAAAAGGTGGTTTTAAGTCAATAATATCGATGTTATGGAATGGTTCGGACAGACGCCGCACCTAAATATGATCAAAAATTTTAAGTGTGATGACTAAAATGAGTTCTCACTAGCAATACTGCAAAACAATAACGATGTTTGACACGACATTATAGAGGCATGGTCAAAAATACCGCATGAAAAATGCAAAATACTAGTCGACTTAATGAAACGGCGTTATGTAGCAGTAATAAGCAATAAAGTCAATTAAATTCAAGGAGTTAAATTCAAGAAAACATCGTTATTTAAATAATTATTCAAAAAAGTTTTCAATTAAAGTGAATTGAAACAAAATATTTATAGTTTTTATTAGCGCTGCTATTTTTTTGACTGGTCTCATTTTTGACATATAAATGGTTCTAAAGGCCTAATCTCAAAATTACCAAAACTTACTTTTTTATTTAAAGCCACATTAAGAATGGCACAATACCACCTATCAATCACCGTAAAAACTTTTAGCATTTTTGAAGTAAAACTGACATTTTTCTTTGTCGAAATTTTTTTATTTCGTCGCTGCTATTTTTTGACCGCAGCTGTATATGGATTGAGTTCTTTATATGTTTTTAAAATTATCTTTTCTTTGTTTTTTAGCATCTTCTGAAGAAGACTTGGATAATTTATATGGAATAAGTACACAATCGAAGAACGTACCAAAACAATTGCATTTTTTATTTAATCCGAAAAAGTTATGGAAAATATAGGGAGGCACAGAATGAGCTACACTTAAAGAAAAAGTATGTTTTTAACAGCAACGATTGTCATGCTGCCTATCAGCGGGCAATTTTCTGCTATTACAGCAGTTTTTCTGCCATATCAGCAGTTTTTCTGCAATCTTGCATCAGCATTCACACTGCTAAAGTGTTTTCAGTCTGCTAAAAATGGCTGCTGTTAATTAAATTATAAAAATAGATAAAAAAAATAATAAGGATTAAATTTTAAGTATTTTTAACTGATATTCTTCCCTTTCATTTGATATTCATGTTGCCTTTTAAAGACTCGCAAAAGTATGAAAATAAATTATCAAAACATCTATATTTATTTAGTTTATTTTTGTGCTCAACTTGTTAAGGGAGGAAACTTGAAAAGGTTGGTAATACTAAAATAATACAGATAGAAGCATGAAATTTAAGATATTTTTAACAGATATTCTTGTCTTTATTTTTTGATATCCATATGGCCTTGGAAAGACTCGCAAAAGTAGGAAAATAAATTATTCAAACATCTATAGTCATTTAGGTTATATTAATGGTTTACTTATTTAGATGGGGCTTGAAATGATTGTTAATGCTAAACTAATACAGATAAAATTTAAAGTATTTTTAACTGATATTCTTCTCTTTTATTTGATATCCTTGTCGCCTTTTAAAGACTCGCAAAAGTATGAAAATAAATTATCAAAACATCTATATTTATTTAGTTAATTTTTGTGCTCAAGTTGTTAAGGGAGGAAATTTGAAAAGGTTGGTAATTCTAAACCAATACATATACAAACATGAAATTGAAAGTATTTTTAACATATATCCTTCTCTTTCATTTGATATCCATACCGCCTTTGTAAAATTCGCAAAAGTTATTTAATTTAAATTTATGTTTTCATTTTTAAGGAGGGAAAATTGAAATGGTTGTCAATTCTAAAAAATGCAGTTACAAGCATGCAATTTAAAGTATTTTTAACGGATATTCTTATCTTTCATTTGGTATCCTTGTTGCAAATTTCGAGACTCGCAAATGTACAAAAATAAATTATTAAAACAAATATATTTATTTAGTTTATATTAATGTTTTACTTTTTATGGGAGGAAATTTGAGATGATTGTTAATGCTAAACCAATACAGATAGAAGCATGAAATTTAAAGTATTTTTAACAAATATCCCTCTTTTTCGTTTGATTTTCTTATCAACTTTGTAAATCTCGCAGAAGTAGGTAAATAAATTATTGCAATAAAAAATAAAAGTCCTGTAAAACGTAGAAAAGATCATCAAATGGAGATCAATAATGTGATCGCTAGTTTCATATGTATATAGTCTTGCTCAGGTCCAATAAAAAATGTAAAATTGTCCCACGTTGTATGATCAAGGACATTCGAAAAATTCGGTTTTTCAGTGGGTACTTCCACGACCAAAACATGATTTTGAGATTTTGATGAAATTTGGCATGAATGTTGATTACTTAGATGTGCAAGTGCGTTTATAATTTAAAATCATTTCAGATTGACGGCGAAAACTAATTTAGCTCGAATTTCGTTTTATATTAGCTTGGGACAATATGCGTACCATTAAAAAGACAATCGCAATATCTTTCAGTGGTAATAAATTCCCTTATAATAACATTTATTCTAAAAAGGGTTGTTAATAAAATTGTTAACTGGCTATATTGTTCTGTACATATGCTTAAAGTTTCAAGAAAGCGTTTTTTCTTTACTGCTAAAAACAGCTGTTTGATACAAATCTGCTTTCTTTTACTGACAAATTCCTTTGAGTGTTTGTATATGGTTTGAGTTCTTTATAACTTTTTGAATTATTATTTTTTTTCAGCATTTTGTGAAGGTGACTTGTGTGACAATTTATTTTATTACTTTTCAACTCGAAATTTGGCGAAAAATTAAAGAGACAGGATATCATTTTTCAAAGCTAATCAAAAAATTCCCATCAATATACTGTATTTTATTTAATAATAATGTTCGCACAAATAAAAATGTTATAAACAATTTAATCCATATATTTTGTGCCACCCTGTACAAGGGCACACGTTAGATTTGGTTTACATATTGTTGTTCTGGAAACATTTTCTATCGCGGTAGACAATAAAGTATTACGCCAGCTAACAAGTTCAAATGATCCCCGATCTAAGTTGCAAATAAGACTTATTTTCCATCGAATTTATTATGTCTTCGTCATAATCTATTTTTAAGTTGTCAAATAAATCTTAAAGTGTAAATAGCACTAATATATTGAAAATGATCTCCCAAATATTCTATTTCCTATCGAAGTAGTGTAGTATTTATTTTTCTTTATATCAACTCCCCCGGGATATTTTTTGTGTGCAAATAACACCGTCCCACAGTTCATATTACACTTGAACCGGATGATATACGTCTGAATCTATGGCCAAATGGAGTTAATTGGCGTTTTTATTTTTGCATTTTCTCATCTTGTTTCCCCTTAAAAGGATTACAAAGTTTCAAAGGATACAATTTTTCAATGAAATGTATATAACATATAAAGGCGTTGTCTCCTTTAACTAGCACATTTTTCAGAATAAAAGTTATTATATGTTAACTCATTACAATTGAAAGATATTGTGATAGTCGTGTTATTGATACACATATTGTCGCAAGCTAATAGACAACGAAGTTCGAGCTAAACTAGTTTTCTCTTTTAAATTCTAGACGCTTATTTTGTATCTTATTTTTATACACTCCACGAGAGTGTCTTTGTGCATTTGTTTGTAACCCCCAAAAGGAAGCGAGATAGACCCATTGTTAATTATACCGATCGACTTAGAATCACTTTTTGAATCGATTTAGCGATGTCTGTCCGTCTGTCTGTCCATCTATTCTTGTAATCAAAGTAAAGGTCGTAACGAAGTTTTTCGGGAACGAACGCTATTTAATTTGAAGAAAATCATACGAATTTCACTCCCGTTTTGAATCTTTTCACTCAAGATACCACTTATTTGAACAGATTGGTAAAACATCTTATATTTCAACTAGAAACATCTGTGGTGAAAATGTGTTAGATCGGTTCAGATTCATATATAGCTCCCATACAAATTTCGCTCCCAATTTTACTTTTTCCGCTCTATAAACCACATATTTTATCAGATTGTCTTCAAATTAAAAATAGGTCAGATCGATTCAGTTTTATATATAGCTCCCACACAAATTTCACTCTCGATTTTACTTTTTTTGCTCTAGAATCCACATATTTAAACAGAACGTCTTCTTAAAATTTGCCAGATATCTTATACTTCCACTAGAAACACCCATGGTGAAAATGGGTCAGATCGGTTCAGATTTATATATAGCTCCCACACAAATTTCACTCCCGATTTGACTTTTTCCACTCTATAAATAACATATTTTAACAGATCTTCTTCAAACATTGCAAAATATCTTATATTTCAACTAGAGACACCCATGGTTTCACCATGGGTCAGATCGGTTCAGATTTATATATAGCTCTTATACAAATTTCGCTACCGGCTTGACTTTTTCCGCCCCAGAAACCACGTATTTTCACCTAATGTCTTCAAATTGAGCATAAAACATTATACTTGAACTCGAAGAACCTATTGTGAATGTGGGTCACTTTATTCCATGTTTGGATATAGCCCCGATACAAATATTCTTCTCGATTTAACAAATTGGGTCATGTCATATTAGCCTATGATTAGGAAACATACAAAAATCCTTCCCGTTTTCACTTTTTACCGAATTGAATTGTATTCGGATAGAAAGTGGAGTGTATGTAGCCTTTCCTTACTTGTTTTAATTAAGTACAGCAGAAATACGGACGCTACAAATATTTCCACGCGTAGTAAAAAAGTAGTAATTTTCGTTATAGCACTACAACTTTTAATAAAAATAACAGAGAACAAGTTAACATAAAGTTTCATAATAAAAAAATTGTCGTAATAAGGAAAAAAATAAAGTTAAAAGCTATTAGTGTGGTCTGATTTCATTTTTTTGGTAGATCTTTTTTGGGAGATGCCCATATGTGAATACTATTGTTGATTATATGCATCTCCAGGGGAAAAGAAAATGCACTGCTAATAAATTTCATTAAAAAGTCATTTGGGTGATTATTTCATAAATTTTAATACAAGACTGAGTGTAGGTCTAGGAACAACATCAGTCAGTATAACAGCGAAATAAACAGATTAAATAAATGTTTAGTTGTTAAAAATCTTTGAAGGGTACTTACATTGCTTTATACCATAAATTAAATATCTTTCCCTCCAATTACGACATTCAGAGATTCAAAACAGATGTCAACAGACACTACTCCCTCTTTCCTCCTTCCAATACCTTATCTTCCTTCTACCAACGCAATGCACTGCATTTATAGGGGACAACCCCTGAGTGTTGGTTCAGTGAAAAAAAAAATTAAAACTCTTTAGCTTGCTTATTAGATACAGTGCGTATCCCATTGTAATTATACTTGAATTTCCGAGTGGAATCAGAGATAAATTTTGCTCGAGAGAACTGTTCTTTAAAAGTATAATTCAAACCCCTACAAATAACAAATATTTGGAAGATACTTCATCAAGAAGATATTGCGAAGATTTTGACATCATGAGGAAAATCATCAAAATAACATATTTTCATATGTTCCCTTTAACATTCTAAAGAGATTTTGTTGATATTGACAAAAAATTGATTTTGTTATCATATTTCTTATAAATGCATCGCCTATTTATCATCCAGAAGTATTGCTTCCTTAAATGTATCAGTCGCACAAACTCCTCCAATTGAGGAGGTAACATCCGCCATACGAATATGATTGTCGTATTTCTGGGAAATACGAATCATTTTTTTTTTTGACATAATTCAACACTTGAAATTTGTAGTTGAAAACAACTTTCGAACTTCCACTTCACTTCTTGGTGAGTGGAAACATCAACTGTTGTTTGATGTTTCACTCTTACTTGGTACTGGTCCTCCTTGCCTCCTGCTCTGGCTAAAGTTGATAACAAAAAATGATTAAAATGACATGTTCATGTTCCTTCGTTTTGTTTTCTTCATACTTTTATTTTGAAAATGTTTGCAATAATTTCATCATATGGTATGTTTTTTTTAACAGCATGTTACAGAAAAGGTTTTATGCAATTTCAATATGTAATTTCGAATAGATATTTTTTGTTTGTTGTTGTTGTTATTATTAATAATATGGTTCTCACACATCCCGTTAGGTTTTCGGCCTTCTACTTATGGCTGTGTGTTGGTTGTTTCATTTTTCTTGTTGTTGTTGTTGATTTTTAATAAAAAATATTTATTTTTATTTTTGTTTTAAAGTGTTTTGCATTTTTATAATAATATAAACTATTTAGAAAATAATGATAATAATGAAAAAAATGTATGCTAAAATTAAAAATATATCTTGTAAGATTATTAATTCATAATTTCTTATAATGTTTTCATGTTTATAATGTGGTTTATTTGTTGTTGTTGTTGTTTAATTTATCCTTTTCTTCTTCATCTTTAATAATAATATAATAATAATAATTATAATAGAATAAAGTTTTGCATTCTCTTGTATTTGCTTATATTTTTCATTATCATTTTCATTTTGTTTTTGTTTTTCTCTTGAAATTCATGTAATAATATTTAAAAAAGAAATTATAATTAATAAAATTATTTAAAAAAGAAAAATGACGAATGAAATTATATGTATGTATGTAGTATGTATGTTGTATGTATATTTCTTGTTTTATGCAATGAATTCATTTATTAATATTTTTTTATTTTCTTTTTCATTTTCATTTTAATTAACTCAACGTCGACATCGCCTTTGTTGCGAAGCGTGAGTTAAGAGTTTCTGGGGGTTTAGTCATTTTCCACTTTCTTTACAAAAAGAGTTACAATTTCTTGCCGAAAAGAATTAACACATAATCTTAGCTATGCTTTCATTTCATGTTCATTGTTGTTGTTGTTGTTGTATAAACTCTTGAGTAATTAATAAAGTAATGTGGTTTAAGAAATTCTTTTTTTGTTGTTTTCAATTGTTTTAAATAATTCTTTTTTGTTTGTTTGTTTGTTTCATAAGTGTTTCTATCCTGTTCGCCGGTTTACAAACGTGTGTGTGTGTTTTTATCTTTTGTTTTTGCTGGGAGTTTTTAGGAGTAGGAGGAAAGTCCTGGCTCGTTATGGGTTTTCCATTGTTTGGGCGTAGTTGGTTGTTTGTTGGTTGGTTGGTTTGCTTGGGTGGGTGGGCACAATCCATCCATCCATCCTTCCACCACCTTTACCTTGCTTTTCTTTAATTTGTATAAAGATTTTAGTTTTTCCGCTTGTTTTTCTTCTCTTCTCTTTTCTTTTATTTTATATAATTTATTTAAATATTTTTCTTTTGTTTTTTAATATACTTGATGAATTGTTGCTTTTTGCTTGTTTTAATATTTTTCTGTTGTTGTTGTGGTTGAAGTTTAATAGAAAATAAGTTATCAATTTATGTTGGGTATTCCTTTTGCTTTATAAATTATTTTCTATTAATTTGCAAATTTATGCTTTCGGGGATTTTCGCTAAAAAACACAAAGAAAAGCAAATAACTTACTTTCGTTATTGTTTGTTTTTTTTGTTTGTTTATTAATAAATTTGCCTTCTTTAATTGGATTTAATTGTGATTAGCAGCTGAAAAGGAGAAGAAAATTGCGGTTATAAAAAGTGGGCTTGGTTTGAAAAGAACAAAGAAAAACGTATATCTTTCAAAATATGTATTATGAGTGTGTATGTACGAGGTATGTATGGTGCATTTCTGTTGTCTGCGAAATTAAAAAAAAATCTTAAGAATTTAACTTGCGGCCATATCTTACTTACTTATTAGAGCGATGACAACAGAACTGAACAGAAAAACTGGAAATTGTAAATTGCCATCGTCGAGCCTCTAAATACGACGCACTCACTTAAAGCAAGTGTGGCTTATCTAACTGACATCACTCTTGAACTGTGATAAATGTGTTTCAAATTTGGCTGATTATTCCTCTATCCCATGAAATTTTAATCAGCTGCGATAGATTTGTTTTGTTTTAACACCAAACAAAAAATTCCATTCAATATACTATTAAGTGATACTTATGCTATAAGCATTTCGTACGAACGAATATTTCTTAAACTGCAGATGGGCCAAATATGTTGCCATTTAGTGGGAATTTTTTGTATTTTTTCCGAATCGATAGAAAATCTATTATAGATATGAAAATGAGTCTATCAGTTGAGAGGCTTAGAAGAACTTCCTTACAATCTATTTCCATCATCCCCCTTTTTAATTCTCTGTAGAATTCATTATGTTGTGAGAATTTCACACATTTAAACACTTTCCCTTTACAACAAAACTTTATGAATCAAAAATTGAAAAAATATTAAATCAACGGATTACAAAATTGGTACAGGCAAAAATATTCTATATGGCCAAAGCCTGTATGGTTGAGTTTTCCATAGCCAACATTTACGTAGCAATATATTTCTGCTGGGGTGCAATACAGCCCCCACAGTTTTTGAATTTAAAAGAACAAAAAATATATTTCTTAATTTTATGAGAAAATGAAGATGAAAAATAAAAAAAATCATATTGAAACAAGAATTATATATACAGTATTGGTCATAACTAAGCACCCCCTATAATACATTGTCTTCATATCATATTTTTTTACGAAAACGACAATTTTAAATCATCTTGTGTATTAAATTTGTTAACTTATATGGTTATTGTTGATATAGAATGAAATTAGAAATGAATAACTTTATAAACAAAACTTTATAACACTTAAAACCACAAAACTAGCACCCCCTTATATAAGGGTCGTAAATTTGACCAATTTACTGAAAACATGCTACAATTGTAGCTGTCGTCACTATACTGATCTTGACATTGTCGTAGATAGATTTTATCACATTTTGAATGACTTTTTGTCACAATCAGTACCGAAAACTCGTGTTGGGCACTCTAGAAGACTACCTTGGCTTTCACGTGAGTTGTCTAGCATGAAGAATTCGAGAAGTAGACTTTTTAAGAAATTTAAGAGGACCGGTTTGGATTCAGATTATGTCCAATATTCCGTTGCTAGGTCGAAATATAGCATTGAGTCTCAGAGATGTTATAGGATCTACTTGGAAAAACTAAAGAATGATTTTAGGACGAACCCTAGATCTTTTTATGACTTTGTGAATTTGAAACGTAGATCCTCAACTAAGCCGACAAGGATTAGAATGGATGGCTTTGAGTTTGGTGATGATCAGGCGATTGCTGATTGTTTTGCAAAATTTTTTGCGACGACATACTCAGAGCGATCTTATGGGTCGAGTGACGCCTATCCTTATAATATTTCTGCATTGAGTCAATTAGAAATTCCTGTTATTGATTTACCCTTAGTTTTGTCGAGTTTGAATAATCTCAAATCCACAAATAGTGTTGGCCCTGATGCGGTGCCAAGTATAATTTTGAAATTCTGTGCTAGTGGTTTGGCTATTCCGCTAACATTATTATTTAATACTTCATTGAGTTTTGGATATTTCCCTTTGGCTTGGAGGAGTTCATTCATTGATCCCCTCCATAAGTCTGGCAGTCTAATTGATGTTTCAAACCATAGAGGGATCGCTAAGATGAGTGCTATTCCGAAGCTATTTGAGAAATTGGTTACTGAGGTTGTATCTCATAGAGTTTCTTCTATATTGAGTCCATATCAACATGGATTTCGTAAGGGCTTTTCAACTGTGACAAATTTGATTCAGTTTACTTCTCACGTTACTGATGAATTTGTTCAGGGTAATCAGACTGATGTCATCTATACAGATTTTAGTAAGGCATTTGATAAAGTGAACCACGGACTTTTGTTATATAAATTAGATCGTATAGGTTTTAGCTCTAACTTCTTGAAGTGGATATCTTCGTATCTTTCAAATCGCTCTCAGATTGTAAAATTTGGTAATTCTTATTCAAGACCAATTCTGATTCCATCAGGTGTTCCTCAGGGTAGTCATCTAGGGCCGGTTCTTTTCTTATTATTCATAAATGACCTTCCGGGGTCTATCATTAATTCTCGACTTCTAATGTATGCAGATGATGTAAAAATATTTTTTTCTTATAATTGGCCAGAATTTTCGAATCCATTGCAGGATGACTTAGATAGTTTTGGACGCTGGTGTGACATGAATTGCATGGAACTCAACCTAAGGAAATGCAGACACATGCGTTTTTTTAGATCGAATCCAAGATTTGTCAGATATAATATTAGAGGAACTGAGCAAGAGTTAGTTGATTCTTTTGTAGGCCTTGGTATTCTAATGGATTCCAAACTGAATTTCAACAATCATATTATTACTATGGTTAACAAAGCATATGGTGTTCTTGGCTTCATTAAGCGATGGGCTAAGGAGTTCTCCGATCCTTACGTAACGAAGCAGCTATTTACATCACTTGTCAGACCTATTCTGGAATATGGTTCCGTAGTGTGGGATCCTCAGTATGGTATCTATATTGACAGAATTGAGTCAGTTCAGAAACAATTTTTAATATTTTCATTAAGACACTTGCATTGGAATAGTGATTTTATTCTTCCCCCTTATACTAGTAGATTGAAGCTGATCGACTTGCCTTCCTTGAAAAGCAGACGTGTTATGTTGAACACCGTGATGGTTTATAGGGTTATAAATGGTGATTTCTCTTCTGACTATATTATTTCTAGGATTAAGTTCAACGTGCCATTTAGACCTTCTAGATACTATCAATTCATCCATATTGACTTTCAGCGTACGAATTATGCTTCCGCAGAGCCCATTCGCAGAATGTGTATTGATTTCAATTCATTGTGTCACATCATAGATTTCGGATTAGGAGTCGATATAATAAAGTGGAGGATTTTCTCCTGCTTGGATGTTTAGTTTGTTGTGACATGTTTACTTTACTTTAATATATTTAGTTACTAACTTTAGGAATAACTTATATTTGCATGTGATACTAATATTTTGTTTAATATTTTTGTTTTGTTTGCTGTTGATATTTGATCTGTAGCCGGTGTCCACCCTCTACTGCTTAGCCGCCATGGTTCGGACTATGGTGTGTACGCTGTCCCTACGTTATGGGGACGTGGCCCTCTCGGTCGGAAGGGGCGGGTGTGAGAGGCGTTGGGACCGTTCGTAAAAAAAAAATCCAGTTTGTATAGTTTATGGTGAGATAAGATCAATGGCAAGAAACATTTAAACTAAACACATTTAAAATTATCGATGTAATCAGTGGCGGGATTGACAATAGATGTACTGAATAAAAAAATATTCAATCTGGCGATCATTTAAGACACTATGCTCTTTATAGGAACGACGGGAAAACATATATATCTGGCTATCATCAGTTGTTTCTAGGGTGATTTCGACGTTTTTGCAGACAGATCGCAAACCCTAGTACATTCTGGTGGAAACCCGCGTAAAACTTCACGGTATGAATAGTACTTGATCAAAAGGACACTTCAAAGGATCCTACTGTATCTTCTATTCAATTAGAAAGACGTTTATATTTTTACGTTAGTGAAAGAACGACCTGCAGAAGCCGCATTATTTTTCCGATGACCAGAAAAAACGTCAGCATAGAATAAGAAAGCCAGAAATGAGTTTACCAAAGGTTACATCGACTGGAGTGTTCAGAAATGTAACTCTGTGTTATTCTCTGACAATTCCAAGTATAAATTCGAAAGATCAGATGGAATAAGGCATGGACGCAGACCACAAGGAAAAAGATGAAATCCTAAGTATTGTAAAGCAACCGTAAAGCACGAAAGAGTCTCAGTAATGGTCTGGGGTTGTTTTTTTTTATCAAAGAATTGGTTCAACTTAGAATATTGATGCAATTATGAATCGATTCATGTATCGTGACATACTGTAGGAAGTGATATTGTGATATGCCGACGAAGAGATGCCACTTCAATGGACGTTCTAACAGGATAACGATCCTAAATATGCTTCTAAAGTTTCTAAATACGCTTTTTACGTTTCCTGGATATGGACAATAGGATTGAAGTTGTTGGTTGGCCTACTCAATCCTTCGATTTCAATTCTATTGCGAATTTATGGGAGGTTTTTAATATGAAAATCAAAGAAAAAAATTAAAAAATAATCATGATTAATTTTAAACAGTAAAAATAGCTTGGGAAGGAAGGAATTGCATAATAAATCATAAATTGCATAATAAATCCTAAATGCCTAATAGATGGACTTATGTCACCCAGAATAAAAAATTCGCTATCAATTATTAATTTTGTTGTTACCAATTTTAGTTTTGTCCGTCTTATTTTCAGGACCTAAAGTTTTTTAGGTTAAATTTTAATTTATAAAAAAGTGAACTTCGTAACTTTTTGTTTATCCGCAATAAATATATAAGGGCAAATCTACGGTATAGTACGATTCCATGTCACTCAGGCTTCTAACCGCTTTAAGAGCAATATATAATATTTCTGAGAGTGTTATAATTTTCAAAACGACGAGTTTAACCTCGCCAACATCCTAAAGTTTTAAAATTATGCTTTTAATGTAGTTTTTCAGCATAAGAGAAAATCATTCTGATCTTTTTGTGGATGATAGTAATGATGTTGCGGAATCTTCTATATGTTGAAAAGGGCGTGTGCCATCACTGAGGAATAAATGGTAGCTCTTCAAAATCTGTCACTCTGTTTTTGCATAAAACGAAAATTGATACAATTTTCTTTTTTGCGCTTTCAGCGTGAACGTAATTGCAAATTTTTTAATATTGGATTATAAACGACAGAGATACTAACAAAAGGCGACCGGACGATTTGGTGTGCCTTCAGCGACAAGGAGATTATGACAGTACGAACATCATCAGGTCGATGCGTGCAGATCATGAAATTTCATATTTTTTGAAGAGCACATCCGCAGTTTGAAAAATAACTGGTGGCAACCCTGTGTGATCGGTGAATATGGGTACTACTAATAATGTGTGTAAGTGCTAAATAGATCGAATTATTATTTTGGTACCGAGAGCCATTTTAGGTTAAATTTTGTTGATTTTCATAGGGTTTTCAGGCTTAACTTGCAGTAGAACCAAAAGGGACAATCCGATTATAACTTCTTCAGCACTTGAAAAAAATGATGCACGCGAGCACATTATTTATATTTAATGTATTTTTAACAAGTTGACGCTAAAATAAAACGTGACGCTAAACTTGCAATAGAACCAAAAGGGACAATCCGATTATAACTTCTTCAGCACTTGAAAAAAATGATGCACGCGAGCACATTATTTATATTTAATGTATTTTTAACAAGTTGACGCTAAAATAAAACGTTTGCCTCTAATTTGAAATTTTTAATTTTTCAAAATTGAAATCGGACTATTTTGTAGATTTTCCCATAAATAAACAAAATTAGTATACTATAATAATTTAAAAACGTGATTTTCATAAAATAGTTAATATGCAAAAAATATGTACTGAGGGGATGCATTAGTTATGGCCAATACTGTATAGGACAAATAAATATTTTACATAAACAAGAATTCAGGCTTTCATAAGGAAACTAACAAATAGCAGAATGGAATAAAAATAAATAATAATTAAATATTAATTCTTCCACACTTTTCAAAACAATTAAGTATATCATCAGCAGTTATAAGCAATTTTACACTACTTCTTGGCAAGAAGGTTGGTTCATGGTAGATCTTAGCCATGTTTTAATCCTCGCATCTTCGAAAAACTTCTTTCACAGCAAGCTGAGCTTAGTGGAATGTTGCAACTAGGATTGGCTTATTGTCATGTATATTTCTGTCGTCACAAGGCATAACAGCATATTTGTTTTTTTTTGCAACGTTTCAGGAGAGCACATTTAAGGTTTGAATCCATATAGCAAACATTTTTATTAACTTTTTAGATTTTTTGCTTATCAATTTCTCAGGTTTTAGAAGATAAATAAGTTATTGTAAAAATATTTATACATTTACTTTAATAGCTGGATCTGAATAAATATTCGAGCTCAAGTTCTAAGTTTTATAAAATTATTTATTTATCATGTGCACCAATAGAAGACTGTCCAACTCTTGATGTATTTTTTAATCTTATTTAAATAAAAAGAAAAATATAATAAATGTATATTACAGATGTACCAAACTTTGGTATTACTCTTCTACTTCTAAATTAATTGTCAATCTTATAGTAACTTGGCCTCGTCCACCGTCAATGAGAAAAAACCGACACGATCTGATTTTTTGCGTTATAATTATAGATTATTTTTGTTTGTGTGATTGAAAACATGGCGTATGGTTCTAGCTCACTTTGTTTTTTCCATATATCAAAAGTATTCACAGAGTAGAGTTAGATTCCAAGTTGTACAACAAGTCTTTTTGTGTAAACTTCTCTAATATTGGCATCCCTTCCTACGCCATATTTCTTTAAAAAATCGCAGAATCTTGGCTGTTATTGTTGCGGTGGCTACGACAACAGACCAATAATAAAAATAAATGTTGTTGCTTCAAAAACATGAAGGTTTGCCTTTTTAATCAAAGCCCAGCAAAAATTGAGCATCCGAAGAAGTGAATTTAACCCATTTCACTACTTTCCATTTCTATTTTAAACAAGTAAGGAAAGGCTAAAGTCGATCGGGGCCAACTATATGATACACTCCACTTTTAATCCGAATACAATTCGGTAAAAAAGTGAAAACGGGAAGGATTTTTGTAGGAAACATACAATCATAGGCAAATATGACCTGACCCAATTTTTCAAATCGAGAAGAATATTTGTATCGGGACTATAGCCAAACATGGAATGAAGCGATCCACTTACACAACAGGGTCTTCCAGTTCAAGTATAACGTGTTATGCTCAAGAAATTCGATGAAATAATTCTGCGGCGGAAAAAGTCAAGCCGGGATCAAAATTTGTATGGAAGCTATATATAAATCTGAAGCGATCCGAACCATTTTCAACATGTGTGTTTCTAATTGAAATATAAGATATTTTGCAAGATTTGAAGAAGATCTGTTAAAATATCTGGTTTCTAGAACAGAAAAGGTCAACTCGTGAGCGAAATTTGAATGGGAGCTATATATAAATCTGAACCGATCTGACCAATTTTCACCACAAGTGTTCCTAGTTTAAATATGTATAAGATGTTTTGCCAAATTTTAAGACAATCTGATAAAATATGTGGATTTTAGAGCGGAAAAAGTCAAATTGGGAGCGAAATTTGAATGAAATTTGAATATAAATTTGAACCGATCTGACCCATTTTCACCACATGTCCTACCTAGTTTTAATATTGGATGTTTTGCCCAATTTGAAGACAATCTGATAAAATATGTGGATTTTAGATCGGAAAAAGTCAAATTGGGAGCGAAATTTGTATGGGAGCTATAAATAAAACTGAACCGCGATCTAACACATATTCACCACAGGTGTTTCTAGTTGAAATATTAATAGCGTTAATTAAATAGCGTTCGTCCTTAGCCAGGAAAACATCGTTGTGCAAAGTTCATTTGGTTTTGGTTCCAATTGCGATCTGTATCGTGATTACAAGAATAGATGGACGTACAGACAGACTGATTGATTCAAAAAGTGATTTAAGTCGATCTGTATCTATCTCGCTTCCTTTTGGCTGATACAAACAAATGGTAGAACATAATACTCTCGTGAAGTGTATAAAAATTCACCGCTACCAGGGGTAGAGCAGTTGTGAGTGGTGAATAACAAAAGCAAACCATTTTTAGGTAGAATAAGACAATAGAAAACTTAAAAATATTTTATTAATATAAAATTTTATTTTTTTTTATTTTCAGGTTTATGTTTGACATTTGCAAAATGGGACGCACTGTACGCTGTACGAACAAAATTGGGAAATATTTAAAATTTACTTCCACAAACTGTAAGAAATTTTTCGAGAAGAGATCGGCCTTCAGTTCAGCCTTCATGAAGCTCATTTTCATCATGGTGGCTATTGTCAATACGCAAAATTGTCGCATATGGAGTTCAGAGAACCCTCACGTGACAATTGAGAAGCCAATGCATTCACAACGAGTCACTGTTTGGTGTGGATTTTGAGCTGTACTGAAAAATTGGGTTGATCGGATGAGTTCCTGCCAGTTGTTGTAGTCATATGAATGATATAGTGTTCCATTATTAAATGGCAAAGTTCAGCCTTTCCAATAAAACCAGAAATAATCAATACTCGGATATACAACGATTCTAATTTAAAATTATAATGCAAATATTATTATATTAAATTAAACCAGTATTAAATTAATTAATGCTAATCAATATTATTGATATTATGGGTGTTTTTCTTTAAGACTGGATAACAAAAATCTAAATAAAATGTTAAAATTTCACTCAAAATAAAAAAAAATCTTTTTTAAAATTGTCGCCAAAACCAAAAATAATTTTGTGTTAAAAATTGTAGACTTAGCCTGTATAATTATAATAAGTCCAAATTATGATTATCAAGGCTAAGTCCAATAAAGTCAACACAAAATATTTTTTTAAAAATTTCTTTTGACACATATATTTAAATTGTAGTTGGCGACAATGTGAAAAAATATTTTTTATTTTGAGCAAAAAATTAAATTTGTTATCGCAGCTTGTTATCCCGACTTAAAGAAAAACAGCCCTATTACAAAGTACTAATAATGAATAAAAAAATTAAATTTTTGAAGTACATTTTTAAAATAATAAATTTATAAAATTGTTTAATTTAATAAAACTAAACATTGTTTATCTACAAAAAATAATAATAAAAAAAATCCCGAGACACGATTCGAACCCGAGAACTGCTGGGTGCAAAGCGGACACCTTACCTCTGTGAGCCCATACGAAAAGTTCGTTCACACTCTCTTGTGGAAATGCTATACTTAAAATATTACGGGATTTTAACTTTTCAACTTTTTTGGAAGTTTTTCAAAAGAACATCCTCAAATAGGCGCATTGGGATTTTGTGATGCTGGGATGCACATCGGAGTAAATAAAGTAAATTTAATAGTCTGTAGTGTTTGCATAAAAACACAGTACATCTAATTTAATTTGTTATGGTGAAAGAAACATCAGGAAAAATCATAGAATGTGCGACAAATGGCCGGCCGGCACCCAGTGAAATAATACAAATGACATTTTGGGCCAAAATGGAATATGAAATAAGATACAAATGAAGACAGACAACAAGTAGAGATGAACAATCGAATGTGCAAGCGCAAATTAACATGTAAAACAAAGGTAATGCATAAAAAATAAAAATAAAATGAAAAGAAAAATGGTTTTGTTGTTTTGTGCTTTTCGCATATAAATATAAATTTATTATTCAAATTTTATTTTGTAGCATTTTTTTGTATTGTTTTGTTTAGTTAATAATAATTATATATTTTATATTTCTTTAGCAAATAAGATTAATTTGTTTTCTTTTTTATTCTTCCTAATATAAAGAGTAGATTCTTTTTCAAAATATTTTAAATATAAATTAAAAAAAGTATATAAGTGTGCAATTATTGCATTATTATTAAGTAAATTAATTAAAGTTTTAGTTTTGTTTGTTTGTGGTTGTTGTTGTTTGTTAAACACTGATTAAATGAACAATTTCAAATAAAACGTATGTTATATGTATGTAGTATGTAGGAGTGGAGTGGAGTGGTCTGGAGTGGAGTGGACGTGGTGGTAGAGGTGGTGGAGTGTGTGTCGTGTGTTTTGCTAGCTTGTGTTGTAAATGGGGTTACCACCATGACTGTTCGTTCGAATGCAGATGTCAACGATGATGATGATGGATGAACATGGGGAATATGTGTATGGGTGAGTAAGTGAGTGGAGTGTGTGTTTGGCTTGTGTGTGTCTGTGGGTGATTGTGGGAGATAGTTGGGAAATCTAAGTAATTTTTAATTACCTCGATTTTGGCCAGCATTGGCCGCATTGTTCGCGTAATAGGGTTTATTCATTTGTTGAGGTTGGCCAGCCGCCTGTGGATTATTGTTGCCGCCACCTCCTTGATTATTGCCACCGGGACCACCAGGGCCACCTCCGTTGCCAGGAGCACCACCTACATTGGCGCCGCCTTGGGGACCACCAGGGCCACCTTGCGGTCCACCGCCACCATTGTTACCGCCACCACCTTGTCGTAAATTCGGAGGCTGTTGACCTCTTTGAGCTTGTTGCTGCTGCTGCTGTTGTTGTTGTTGTACTTGTTGCTGCTGCTGTACTTGCTGCTGTTGACTCTGTGGTCCTTGTGGATGTTGCGGATAGTTAGTGGGTCTCTGGATGGGCGTAGGATAACGTCCTTGCTGTGAACCTTGCGCACCGGGCGGAGGTCCACCACCGGCGCCGCCACCACGATTGTTAGGATTCATATTTTGATTGTTAGCTCCGGGTCCACCGCTGGCTATTCTCTGCTGAACGGCCTGTTGAGATTGCTGCTGCTGTTGTTGAGCCTGTTGCTGCATTACTTGATCCCACTGAATGACAGAAAAAGAAGACAAACAAGAAAAACGAAAATCAAATAACTGTAGCGTGAACACACAAACATTGGATTTTTGGGAAGAAAACTAAATAACAATTGGTTTAGGAAACAAAAAAAGCTACAAGTTGTCTGAAAATAGAATATTGAATTTCGCTACGATTTAAAATATGAATTTCTGTATAAAATTGTGTTCTTCTAATCCAACAACACCAGGACCAACACCATGTGTTTCTAAAAAAAATAGGACCGAACTTATTCAATTAACGCCAGACCAGCGATTCCCTTGCCCAATTTTGATGAAAGTTTACACATTCAGTCAATATAAATTGACGTGGATTTTTCTATTATATTTCAATTATTTTTTTTTCTATTTTTTTGTTCTATTTTTTTTCTATTTTTTATTTTTAATGTAAGTTCAAACATAAACAACCGTATTCTAAAACATTTATCACAGGTTTATAAGACGAATTTTCAATGTAAAAGTATACTTTAAACATTTGATAATTTTTTTTTGATATGGCCAGTTAGTAAGTAGAACATTAATATCAACGTTGATTTTTTTTAATTTTAATTTTTATTTTTTTTGTTATTTTTATTTTTACATTATATAATTTTCTTATATTTTTCTTTTATTTATTTATTATTTTTATTTTTCTTTGTTTTATTTTATTTATTGTTTTTTTGTGTATTTATTTTTTATTTATTTTTTATACTATTTATTTTTTACATATTTTTATTTTTTATTTTTTTTTTCTATTTATTTTATTTTTTTCTGTTTTTTATTTTTTTCTATTTTTTATTTTTTTTTCTGTTTTTTATTTTTAATGTAAGTACAAACAGCCATATTCTAAAACATTCATCACAGGTTTATAAGACGAATTTTCAATGTAAAAGTATACTTTAAACATTTGAAAATTTGTTTGGTTATGGCAGTTAGTAATTAGAACATTTATATTAAGGTTGATTTTTTTAATCTTAATTTTTATTGTTTTTATTTTTACATTATTTACATTTTTTATTTTTATTTATTTGTTTTTTTTTTTTTACTATTTTTTTATATTTTTCATTTATTTATTTTTTTACTTTATTTTATTTATTTTTTTTTACTTTATTTTATTTATTTTTACTTTATTTTATTTATTTTGTTTTTATTTATTTTTTATATTTTTTTTATTTATATTTTTTTGCTATTTTTTATTTTTAATGTAAGTTCAAACATAAACAGCCATATTTTAAAACATTATCACAGGTTTATAACATGTGATAATTTTCGATACTTTAAACATTTGATAATTTTTTGATATGACAGTAAATTTTACTTCTAATTTTTTATTATTTTTACATTTTTTATATTTTGCATTTATTTATTTTGTTATTATTATTTTTTTAATATTTTATTTTATTTTTTTATATTTTAATTTTTTATTTTGTTTTTATTTTTTATTTATTATTTTTTCATTGCATTTATTTTTTATATATTTTTATTTATTTATTATTTATTCTTTTCATTTTTTAATTAATTTATTTATTTTTTCATTGTTTAATTTCACAAAAAATGTATACTTACACTTCCATAATTTTTATGATGTGGTGGACTGGGCTGGGATTGAGCATGTTTCACCAAATTCAAACTGACATCAGCTCCCAAGGGACTCTTCAATTGTCGGCCCATCTAGAAAACGGATTGGGAGAAAGGGGAGAATAAAAGATACATAATTTATTAATTGTATTCTCTATTTCATTAAAAAAAATGAAGCCCGCCGCTTCTCATTTACACACTCTCTCTCAAACCTACCGAGTCTTGCATATGTGCTTGTTGCTGACTTGACTTTATGTAAGCCGCCGCTGCCTGTTGGGGTGTGGGTCCACCACGAAACTGATTGATGGCTGCCGCCGTCAGTAGTTGTGAATTCATAAACTGCGTATTGAAATTGCTCATAGTGTGTTGGGATTGGGGTCCGGGAGGTCCCTGTGGCGGACCGGGTGGACCATTGGAGCCAGGTGGACCACCTTGATGACCTGCATGTTGCCCGTAGAGACTGGCTGCTGCAGCGGCAGCCGCCAGACCATAACTCTGTGCCCCAGCTCCGGCGCCCTGTGGTGGTGGACCCCCATAAAAGGCCGCTGGACCACTGGGCCCGCCGGCTGAGTTCGAATAGTAGCTATTCGATTGTAGCTGATGACCTGGTGGTGGTCCGGGCGGACCACCCTGTGGATGTTGCGGTGGACCTGCCGCATACAGGTTCATGTATTGTTGAGCGGCCGCAAATGGACCGCCACCACCGCCTGCCTTCGATCCTATCGTACCCAGCTGTTGAGACGTTGGCGGTGGTTTGACCGAGCCCACCGTCGACATTAATGAATTGGAATTCGAAGAGATAATAGCCACCGCTGCCGCATTGGGATTATTCAATTGCTGCGAATTGGGATTACCAAACGGCGAAGGTCCACCACCCATGCGGAATTGTGAAGTGAGGTTTGAATACATTTCCGGTGTGGGGGCGGTGGCCATATTCGGCGGTGTTTGCATGGGATAAGCACTGAAGGGACCACCAGCGGCTGCTGCCGCACCATAATGACCGGGGAAACTATGGGCCGCCGCAGCAGAGAATTGTGAACGGTTTGAATGATCGAGAGAATGGAATGGTGCATAGAGACCACCTTGTGAGGGCGGTGGTGGCATCTGAGATGAATTGAAGACAACAGCCGGTGGACTGGGTATTGTGGGGATGCCGGTGAATTGGGGTGAAGCCTGATAGAAGGGCTGTGGTGCATGCATTTGCTGTTGGGCAGCCGATTGCTGTTGTTGCTGCTGCTGCTGCTGCTGCTGCTGTTGTTGTTGCTGCTGCTGTTGTTGTTGCTGCTGTTGTTGTTGGTGCTGCTGCTGTTGCATGTTGGGAGGTGGCGACATACCCATGGACGACGTATGATGCTGTTGCATTTGTTTCGCCGCTGCCGATACTTGCTGCTGTTTCACAACTTCTGATGTATGCTTCAAGGCCTGCTGCTGTTGCTGTTGTTGCACTGCCTGCTGCTGCTGCTGTGGACTTGGGTAACCCACCACGGAATTATCATCGTTGGCGCCAACCACAATACCAGCTGCTGCTGGGCCAAATTGCTGTTCCAGTTGGGCCGCATCGAAGGGCGATGCATGTGGCCCAAATGCTGAGGGCACTCCGGCGCCGGGTGACGAGAGAGCATGATGCTGCTGCATGTGCACCGCTGCAACGGCGTAGTGTGGCATGTGTTGTTGCTGCTGCTGTTGCTGGGAGGCTGCAACTGCGGCCACAAATGAGGCAGCTGTCATATGACCACTAGTGTCGACGGCTTCCATTTGTTGCTGCTGTTGTTGTTGATGATGGAGTTGCTGCTGCTGCTGTTGTTGTTGTTGCTGCTGCTGCTGCGCTAGCTGTTGTTGTACTGTGGTGGCAGCATCCGTTGTCATGGGCTGCACGCTTTCCCAAACTTTCTTAACACTGGCAATTTTCATATTCAGGTCGGCAGCAGAGATTATATTTTGAGCCTGTTGAGATTGTTGTTGTTGTTGTTGCTGCTGGTGTTGCTGAGGCGCTTGCTGGTGCTGAGGCGTTTGCTGCTGCAAGCTAACTTGAGCCTGTGCCTGAGCCTGCTGATGCTGTTGTTGTTGCTGCTGCTGTTGTTGCTGAGCGGCACTACTCTGTTTCACCACCACCACCACATCGTTGTCTGCAGCACTTGGCGTCATGCCTTTAGTTGCCGTGGTGTACGACTCTGTCGCATCACCGAATGAGAAGCCTAGCTTCATTTCTTTGTCGTAATCATTGGAAGGTCCGGTTTGAGCGGTTGCTGGGTCTACCCCTGCTCCTCCTCCTCCACCTTGCTGTTGTGGTTTCGTGCCAGCACCAAATGCCATCTGTGACAGGGCGTTGGTGAGTGTATCCACGCCACCGGCTACTGAAACGTTTACACCGGTAGGCACCACAACAGTGGGCGCCACTACCAACGATTCAGACGATCGTTTCATTTGGGCCGCCTGCACCTGTTGTTTGTAGTGCGTGTTCTCGAAGATGATGGTGTTAACAGGAGCACCATCTATCAACAGCCCACTGCCACTATTTGATTTGCCATCAACACTGCTAAGAGAGGCCAGGGATCCCAGTTTGTTTTTGTCGTTATCTAGTTTCTGGCCGGTCACAATACTGCTGCTGGCGGCGTTTTGTGTCTCCGATTTGCTCTTCTGTTGCTGCTGAACGTCTTGTGCGGAGGATTTCTGTTGGGAATTTGCCGCCCCCGCCAAGGAGGCAATACTCGCCGAAGAACCTGACGTCGGTTTAATACCGGATGGAGGCTTGGTAGTAGTTGGTGGTTGGTGCTGTTGCTGCAGAGCTGGCTGTGCCGAGGGCTTATTAGCCGTGGCAGAGCCTTGTTGTTGGGCAACAGCTGTTGGCAGTGTAGTCATTGGTAGATCTTGTTTCTTAGGTTGCGTTCCCGCGCTTACTGTTGTTGCAGTACCACCTGCAGTATTTGTGCTTCGTGTGGACGCTGCTGCGTTCGAGTTGGAGCTGGAGACAGCGTTAACCGCTACGGAACCAGGAATGTCTTTCTCCTTGGATGCGGATTTCTTCTCGCGTTCTAGGTTCGTGTTGCTTGTTCGGATGTCGTCGTCGGGTTTCGTGCTGGCGGCAACGTTATCTTGGCGTTGCTGCTTGGATGGTGTGGTCGGTGACAACGACGTTTTCTTTTCCGCTTCATTGGGCTTTTTCATTTGTTGCTGCTGCTGCTGGGGTGGTGAAGTTTGTTTAGGTGCATTATTGGAGGAAGTCGACGAGGAGGATTGTGTGGAACGTTCGCTTTCTTTATCTTTCACTTTGGACAGTCCGGCGCTCAGTGCCATTTGATTTTGCTTCGTTTTGTCCAATTCGGAAATGTTTGTTTCGGACGATTCGGACGTGCGCTTCATATCCTTGTGGTCGTTGTCCTGATAACTCTGACGTCCGTACTGACGCTGTCCACTGGCCGAGGAGCGGCCATCGTTGCTACGTCTGTAGGTAGAGGATGCTATGTTGCCTCCGCCACCGCGGCCTCTGCGTGAAGGCTCGCCACGGGGAGCAAATCCACGATCGTCACGATCGGAATTGCCGCCACGACCACCTCCTTGGCCTCGTTCGCGATCACTTCCTCCGCCACCGGCGCCGCCTCCTCCTCTGCCTCCACCATCCTTGCGCGGCACCTTGGGACTACGTTCGGAACGTCTGCCACTGCTATAACCACCCTCATCCATATCGTCGTCATCATGATCCATATAATGATCGTCAGAGCTTTGATAACGTCCGCCTCGGGAATTGCCACCACGTTGATTCCATCCGCCGCCTCCATCACGACCGCCGCCATCTCGACCGCCCCGATAGGAACTTCCGCTGGCACCAAAGCTACGACTATGGGAAACACGCATGTCACGTTCGCGGTCACGACCTCCTCCTCCTCCGCCTGAACTACTGCCACCGCTTCTGGGACTGGGCCGCTTTTCTCTTTGCGGCTGAGGCGCTGCTGATCCTCCGCGCTGCTGATCCAGCTCCTGTTTGTGAGAATCTGATTCATTGCCGCCTGTAGCTGTCGTGGAAGGTGAGAGAGAATTGATGGAATCATTTTGTTTGGGCGACGAGGAGTCTGCGGCTAACGATTCTGCTGTATTATAGTCCTCCTGGTTCGCCTCAGTCAATTTGGTGGTTTGCAGCATTTCCGTTTGACCACCACCACCACCCAAGGCAGATGTTGTCATTTTGTTGTGTTCAATGGACTCGGAGCGTCTGAGTATCTGTGTGGGCGCAAACGAACTCGAAGACTGATGGTCGCTGCTCTCGCTAATACGATGTTGTTTCTGCTGATGCGATTGCGAGGGGCCTTCCTCTTCGGAAACGCTCTTTTGAGTATGGGGCCTTTGTAATATTTTAATGGGTATAGACTCGTGGCTGTGCGACGATGAGAAGCTCTCGTCTCTTTGACGCTTTAGTTCAATTTCGGTTTCTTCCGCCCATGAAGAGACCACACCACTGCCGAAATTTGTAGAGTCTCCGCCGAAGCTGAGTTTTATTGACTCATCATTGGATGAAACGCTCGTCTTGCGCTGAGAAGTATCGGATATGCTGCGCGACAGTTGATTTGGACCAGCCATGCTGCGACCATAATCATCTCTGCTCCCACCGCCGCCTCCACGGCTGTGATATCGATCGTCATCTCTGTCACTGTCGTTGCGTGAACGATAGCCGCCACCACCACCTCCTCTGGTGTAGTTATCGCGATATTCACCGCGTGGACCTGACCCTCCACCGCCGCCACGCTGTGGACCTGGGCCCTTTTGCATATAACGAGAACTTTCATAATTCGAGGAAGAAGACGAAGACTTTTCTAGTGCCATGCCGCCACCACCACTGCCAGTATTTGATAAAGACCGACCACCGGGAGCTGCATTACTGCTGATGTTAGTTCCGTTTCCACTCGCTGTTCCTGTTCCGCCCATTTGTTGTTGACGTGCAAAACGTGGCGGCAAGTTCGATTGGAAATGAGCCGAGAAAACGGTTTTCGATCCAGCTTGTGTACCTGGACCTGCGGCAGAACTGTTGATGGCTGCATTGGTAACGGAGACATTGGAGGCAATGCCACCTCCTCCACCATTGCCACCACGTGCATAATCGCCTGTTCCACGCATATCTCTGGTTTCATAGCCACCAGCACGGCTACCACCGCTGCCTCTTTCTCTATCTGAAGTATTTGAACGTTCATAGCTTCCACCGCTTCTACGCGGCTGTGGAGTATTCTCATCTCCTATTGATCCTGTTGTAGATGATGTAGATATTCCCTGCAGCCCTTGTTGCTGCTGCTGCTGGTCATAACCATCACCACCACCAGCTGCCTTTTTGCTATTGATTTTCATCTCGAGCTCTTGCTTTTTCCTAGCAGCTGCTTGCTTCCTTTCCATATCTCGACGTTCTTCTTCTTCTTTGCGCATTTTTACCCTTTCGTAGACACTAGCATCCAGTGTAATGCTGCCTGAGCCACCGCCGCCACCACCACCTGAACGATGGCCGTTCTGGTGACGCGTATCTTCTATATGATCTCCGCCGCTTGATGACTTCTCTCGTTCCGAACTATCGCGATCTTTTCTCTGCCAATTGCCAGTTCCGGCTGTAGACGAGGTGCCGCTAGCATTTGAATTTTTACGTTGATCATTGAGATTGCCGCTGTTGTTCTTATTGAATACTGGTCGTTCGCGTTCCTGCATTGGCGTCTCCTCGGGCGATTCATCATCGGAGAACGTTAGTTTCTTCGTATAATCGATTTCGTCTTGTTTCGTCCAACTGTCATCGTTGGCGATGGCATTTAAACGTTCCAAATCCTCTTCGCGGATGATGGGTCTTTGCATTTGAGCCACTTCCGGTTCCACGATGTATTCCTTTTCTTTGCGATGGCCGTTGTTGTTGTTGCCACCATTAGTCGGGGGTGGAGTATTTAGTAAAGGAGGACGTTTGGGTAGAGAAGTTGCCTGGCGGAAACTACTGGCCCCTGATGAATTCGAACGATGATAATCTTGTGCATTTCCGCGAGGTTGTGGCCTTACATTCACTGACGACGATGAGGAATCTTTTGTTAGACCATTTTGATAATTTGGTGGAGTTTGTGAACGTCCACCACCAGTGGTTAATGAACCTCCTCCGCCGCCGCCGCCTCCACCACCACCTACTCCACCGGGTGGTAGGGGAACACCGCGCTGCATAAACGACGGCATTAATGACAATATTGGTAGTGGGACTGCAGCGCTTGAATTGCTACCCGAACCTGTCTGGGGGCCCTGGCCCTGAAGGTTCGATTGGTTGTCTACTGCCATATCCTTGGCAATCTTCTCTTTTTGCTCCAACCAAGCGGCAGCATTTATTTGGGGTCTCAGGCTCACTTCGTTCATGTCGCGAGACATATCGCCATTTCCTCCTCCACCACCACCACCACGACCGCCGCCGTCTCCTTCGTTGCCATCTCTGTAGTTGTGTGCATCGTTGCGTTGCTGGTGATGATGACGACCGCCACCACCGCCTCCTCGTTCGCCATGGTGATAGTCTCCTCCACCGCCACGTTGCTGATGATGATGGTGATAGTTCTGATGATTCGAATTGGAGTGATGGTGGTGCTGCTGCTGTTGATGGTGATGATGTTGCTGCTGTTGGTGGTGGTGATGATGCTGTGGATGATGATGGTGATCCTTGTCGCTCCGGTGATCTCGTTCTGCACCGCCGCCGCCACTTCTGCGATTCGCATTGACATTGCCACCGCTTCCGCCGCCACCAACTGTGCCATCTAATGTCGGAAATTCGTGCTGAAACTGTGGACTCTGATAGAGTGGTGGTACTGTGGCTGTCGGTTTGCCACCTCGTTGGTTGTCGTTGCCTGTCGTCACAGCAGACCATGTTATTGGTTTTTGTTGATTGTGGTGGTGATGAGATTGATTGCCGCCTCCGCCGCCGCTGCCGCTGCCTCCGCCACTCTTGCCAACGGATGCTGAGTTATTAATTAATTTGCTACCAACACCGCCGATTACAGTGCTGCTGCTTCCACCGCTGCCGTTGTTGTTGTTGCTATTATTGTTACTGCTAAGTGGGTTGCTGTTGCTATTGCTATTGTTGCTGCCGCTGTGGTGGTGATGGCCGCTGCTGTGGCTGTTGTTATTTGTCGTAATATTACTGTTGCTTCCGCTGCTGCTATTATTTGTCGCGGTAATCTTCTGTGGATTGGTAGGAACAGACGTTGGTGTTTGTACGCCTCCTAATATGTTATTTCCGATTGGGTGGGGGGGAGAGACAATGTATTATTTCAATGTCAAGTATTACGTATACACATACATATAATATATAAAAAATTCTCGAAAATCCTTTCAACAACCACACACAAAAATAGATCTGCTCTCAAAGAACCTTTTCTATAAGAAACCTTTCTTCTTTTAGATTTAATAATTTTCAAATTGGTCGTGAAATTTAAAGTATTTTTAACAGACATTCTTCTCTTTCATTTGACACTTTTGACGGTATTATTGGATTTAAAATTATTATATCCTTTGGAACTTTGTAGTCCCGCAAAGGGGCGACAGGGTGAGGAAGTAAAAAAAACTAAAACTATCAATTAACTCCATCATTTTCCCTAAACAGATTCAGACAATTCATCCGGTTCATCCGTATTTCATCCGAACATTATGAACTGTCAGATGATGTAATAATTCAATGATACTTGAAATTTTTGGACGCATTATCTGGAGAAGTAGCATTTTTTATATTGGATTGTTTGGTTGGTTTACGTGGCCGCTTTGAATGAACCATACCTGTGCCGTGGGTTAACAGGAAAATATTTTACAATTTTGATCGTCATTGGAAAAAAGTTTTAAACAAATCTCATGGAGTAAGTTTGCTCATCTATATGTTTAAAAAGTGGGAAAATTCCTTCCAAAAATCACGTTGTTTAAAAATTTAATAGAAAAAAATTGATATAAAATATGAATTGTTGATATACACACTTAAAATGAACATTTCTTAATATTTTCATAACAAACAATTATATATGCAATATACAATGGTATGACGCTGATTACGATAAAAAAAATTGAGAACAAATTGTCTTTAAGGAAATTTTATAAAAAAAATAGAATTCCTGAAGATGTTCCTCAACGAGGGACGAAATATTGAATAAATAAAACAAAATTCAAAGAAAAAACATCAGACCTTGAGCTTGAATTATTATTAAAATTTTGTTTTCAAACGAAATTTTATATATCCAATTTCAATTGTATTATTCTTGGATTGAATATTATTTCTATCAATGTATAGTCAATAATAAATTTAAAAAAATATATATATAAATAAAAAAATATTCCTTCTAGTGTAATTATTTTAAAATTAAAAAGTCTGGGATGGCCAGATAAAAACGCCGGTAACCGCGGAAATATATTCTTTTTATTTTTGTTATTATTTATTATAAATTATATATTATTTATTATTTTTAATTTTTATTAAGTATTATTTTTTATTAAGTATTTATATTTTATTCTTCTTTCAATTTTGTTCATTTCTTATTATGTATTTATTTTTATTCTTTATAATTTTGTTCGTTTTTTATTTTTTATTCTATATTTTTGTTTATATTTTATTATTTTCTTTTCTTTTTATTTATATTCTTTTTAATTTTGTATTTATTTGTATTCTTTTTTTCTTTCTAATTTTGCTTATTTTTTATTATGTATTTATTTTTATTGTTTTTAATTTTGTTTATTTTTTTATTATGTTTTTATTTATACATTCATTTTAATTTTATTTATTTTTTATTATGTATTTATTTTTATTTTTTTTAATGTTTTTATACTTTATTTTATGTATAGGGTCCGCCATATAACGTTTTTTTCAACTATTCAACCGTTGGACTATTATTTGTTGGGTGCCCTCAGCAGCCATTTGAATAAAATTATTTTCCATTATTAACCGGAAGAATTGTACTTTCAAATAAAAAAAGAAATTGGAGAAAGTATTCAGTAGTTTTTTACATTTTTATAGCATTTTCAAAAACAAAGTTATTTGGCGGACCCTATATTTAATATTTTGTATTATTTTTTATTCTGTTTAATTTTGTTTATTATTTTTTGTTCTCAATTTATTTTTTATTTTTTCATACCAAAGATTTAAGTTAGCACCCCCAGTATATTTAGCAAAATATCTTTTGATTTTTTTAATTCATTAAAAAAACTATTATTCCACTAGATTAGGGGTGGATTGGCTGGCTGTCTCAATTACAACGTCAGCAAGCGAGGAAAAATATGTTTATCTTTTACAATTTATAATTATTTTTATTTTTTATTAATTTTTATTTTATCGTTTTATCATTTATTTGTTATTTTTTATTATTTCATTTATTAAAAAATCGTTTATTTAAATAACCACGGAAAATATTCATTTATTATTATATATTATTTTTTATATAAAGGGTGGTTAAATTGTAAAGACCGATGTTGAATGTGAACCACACCTAAACGTCAAAAATTTCTGCATTTCATTTGACATTTCTCAATTTCAGACTAACTCAATTTGAACCATGGAAAGGTACACCATCGAGCAACGCGTTAAAGTTATTCAGGCTTATTATGAAAATGGGCGTTCAAATCAAAATGCATATCGTGCACTTCGTGATTTTTTTCGGTCAATTTAATCGTCCAAATGTGCGTACAAACGGAAAAATCGTGCAAAAATTTGAGCAAACCGGGGGAGATGTGAAAATACCAGTGCATGGCTCGTACTGCAGAAAATATTGCTGCTGTTCGGGATAGTGTGGCTGAAGAGCCGTCCACCTTAACTCGTCGTCGTGCCCAACAATTGCACCTCTCACGCTCGTCGTTGATGAACATTATGAATTTGCATTTACACGCTTACAAGGTGCAATTGACTCAAGAATTAATAGAAATGACAACAGTGGGTGATCAATTTTCGAAGAAAATCATCTTCAGTTATGAGGCACATTTTCACCTCTGTGGATTCGTCAATAAGCAGAATTGCCTCATTTGGGCGAATGATAATCCAAGAGTGATTGTCGAACCAATGCGCCCACAATGAGTGACTGTTTGGTGCGGTTTATTGTTTTTTTTACAAAATGTGGCCGGTTAGGCAGTTACTGTGAATGGTCTTCGCTATCGTGAGATGATAACGAACTTTGTATGGCCCGAATTGGAAGATATGGATGTGGACGATATGTGTTTTAAACAGGACGGTGTCACTTGCCACACAGCTCACGAAACAATGACGCTTTTGCGCGACAAATTCAATGGCCGTGTTATCTCAAGTGGTGGCGATCTCAATTGGCCGCCAAGATCAAGATGTGATTTGACAACGTTGGACTTCTTTCTTTGGGGTTATTTGAAAGAAATGGTGTACGTCGACAAGCCAGCAACAATTCAAGAGCTAAAGGATGAAATAATTCGGCACATTAACAGCATAGAATCTCAATTATGCCTCAGCGTCATTGAAAATTTGGACCATCGGATGGAGGTGTGCCGCCGAGGTCGCGTCGCCTATTTGGCCGATATTTTGTTCCATACATAATTCAACTATACCAATATTATCATAATAAAAAGAAATGACAATAATTTCCTAAATAATTTGTGTTTTATTCACCTTTATTTATTTATTTACTATTTTACTACTATTATTATTATTTTTGTGTGGTTGGCTGGATAATTTAAATAACCACGGAAAATATTAATTTTATTATTTCTTCAATTCTTAGTTATTATTTTTATTTTTTGCTATTTTATATTTTATTTTATTTTCTTTTAATTTTTATTTTTTTAATAATTAATATATTTATATTTTTGTTTTTAATTAATTAATTAAAATTAATGTTATTATCGAGTATGATGATTTACATGACGACTTCCACGTGGAAACAGATGATCTCAATAATTTATGTTTTGCGTGCAAAAAAGATGTTTGTTTTAATCATTTCAGTAATAAATTCACATTTTCCAACTACTATACTATATACCATTTGTCACAACAAGAACATTTCTATGAAAAAATAAAGTGGAACTGAAATGTAGCAACAAAATGAAGACTTTTCTTAAAACCATTATTTGTTGTTGTTAATCTTTGTGCAATTTTATAGGTTTTAAATGACAAATTCATGTGTTTTTCACATTTTCAATGGATTTTTAATCACGATAGTCCAAAGTACTTTCCCTAGAACATAAGCAGGCAAAGGAAAAATGACAAAATTGACGTAAAAGTGGAAGTAGTCGGTCATCACACCTATTTCGCTATATTCTTACAATTGCAATCAAAAGCATAAGTCATTAGTATATATAACATTTTTTCCAAATGCAAAAAAATTACGTTTTACTGGAGAACACGATTTGAAAATGTGCTACATTTAAGCATGTTTTCTTTCTCGTTTTCCCCCGATTTGTTCGTTTAAAACATGAACCAAAAACTGTGCGATTTATCACATCTTTTCAGACTATCGCATGAATCGAACGTTATTACAATTAATTTAAATTAAATACCACTGCTAATTAGTTTTATTGATATGTGATTTGTTTTATCTGTTTGTCCTTCACTGTATAAGAGAACAAGATGCGATGAAGATCTCTCCTCTTTGAAGAAAATTTAGTTTAAAGCTACTTCCTTAAGAAAACTACATTAAATGACATATTTCTGTTATTTTCCGTTATAAGAAACTAGTCTTTTTAAAGAAAATTTGAAGGGCAAATTTTTGGTGTCAAAAACAATGTCAACAATTTACAATATTTTAAATGAAAATTCACTTAAATCGCCGATCACTTGTTTATTTAAATTACCAAATTATTCTGAAGTTCGTTTTGATTTTATTTATTTTTTATTATCTATTTATTTTTATTTTTTTTTAATTTTGTTTATTTTTTCATTAGGTTTTTATTTATACATTTATTTTAATTTTGTTTATTTTTTATTAATTTTAATTTTGTCTATTTTTTATTATGTATTTATTTTTATTCTTTTTAATGTTTTTATACTTTATTTTATGTATTTATTCATTTTGTATTATTTTTTATTCTGTTTATTATTTTTTGTTCTCAATTTATTTGTTATTTTTTCATACCAAAGTTTTAAGTTAGCACCCCCAGTATATTTAGCAAAATATCTTTTGATTTTTTTAATTCATTAAAAAAACTATTATTCCACTAGATTGGGGGTGGATTGGCTTGGCTGGCTGTCTCAATTAAAACGTCAGCAAGCGAGGAAAAATATTTTTATCTTCTATAATTTATTATTATTTTAATTTTTTATAATTTATTATTTTATTTTCTATTAATTTTTATTTTATCGTTTTTGATTCTTTTGGAAACCACAAGAAATACGTTAGAGAATGCCATCCTATCTTATCAAAAATCTGTACAAATATGCATCTCAATCTCAATCAGCGATGGTGTCAGAATTCAATATGAGACATATGTGCTTTAGCGTCATGTTTTATCTTAGCTTTGAAGAAAATCTTGAGGTTTTACTTATTTTCTTGAATTCTGTAATATTCTTCCATTACATGACTATTCATTTTTGCTAATCAAAAGTGTAGTTCATACACCTAATGTATACCTTAAGTATACATTACCGACATCTCTTTATGAATATAGGATATTTAAATTGTAACGGGCGCGACATTTTGACGGAAATTCTGTTACGACACCAGTCTATATCTGGAAAAGGAAATGATCAGACCTATTGTTGTCATAATTTTTGTGTAATATAATCAAAAATATGTATTATGAGAAGTACAAACTTTACGAATGTGTATCAGTGTTTTCTTAAATTATAAATAGATTTTGAAATTTTGTCGAAAAAAGGGTCACTTTACGTGGGATCACCCAAATGTCATTTACAAATTCATATATTCCAATAAATATACAGGAGATTTTGAAATTTTGTCGAAAAAAGGGTCACTTTACGTGGAATCACCCAAATGTCATTTACAATTTCATATATTCCAAGATTAATTTTTTGATGGAAATATACAGGCGATGTTCACAAATTCGTTGTTAATAATATTATTATTAAATACACATTTCGTACCTTTTCTGCCTCCATCAATACTCTCGAGGTGTCTCTTCTTTTTTACTGCCAGAGTGATATGTTTATATTTCGCGCTCAATTAGATTTCCGATATTATTAGACGTGAATGTTGGATCGAATAATACATGATTTCTTTAGGTGTAAACCAATAAAAATTAGCAATAGAATTCAATGGCTTCGATGTTACACATCAAGCTCCAAACGAAGCAATTTGATATTCTATACTTGTTTTTTCAACGTCACAAATCAATATATAGGGAAAATCTTAAACCTGCGGTATTAAGACGTCAGTTCAGTTTATATTCGCAGCTAGTAAACAAATCATTACTCTCACATTTTCTTGCGTATTTTTATTGTAGAATATATCCATGCAATGCAAATGTTTTGTAATTTAAATACCGGTTAAACGGCATGAAAACACCGGTTCTCCCGGTTTGTCGAAAATGCAATTTTTAAAAAAACCAGTGGACGGTGTCAGAGTTATCACCGTTTAACCGGTTTTCGCTTTCGGTTTTGACAACGCTATTAGACTGTCAAGACGGATTAGAGAGCGTGATGTAGTTACCGTTTTGATTAGCTTAAAATGGCGGCTTGAGGTTTATATGTTCAAGTAAACGGACGATGTGATTTCAATTCGAAAGTTATTCAGAAAATCATATAAAAGAGAAACGATTAAATATATCTAAAACGTTGTTATAATATCAATTGTTTGAGGCAACATCATGATACGTTTGTTATGTGATCGTTCTTTTTTGGAAAACAGAAATAAATACTATACTACTAATATGCTAACAACAACAAGAGTTTTTCCTTTTAAGAGGCATTAACTAACGCTGATGTTGCGGACATTTTTAGATGCCGTCCTTCCACACAAGATTCGTTATTATCCTTAAGAGATCATCTAATTTTCGTTTATTTTATTTTGATCTCCAATCAATAACAATTCAAGTTATCTTTAGAAAAAAAACTAATCTATGATCGTCCTATGTTTGTCATTAGTTCTTCGATTAGATCTTAATCTTCTTCAGAGAAATACTTATTAAATACTATAAGTTTGTATGGAGCAGTTTACCTTCTTGACCAGTTGTTATATTATTATTAGCAATTGTTGGCGAACTGGTAGTTTCAGCTTTTAAGGATGGTAGATTAGCTGGTGGTCGCCGAGCGGACGGCACTTTGCCCAAACTTTGCATTCCATGTTTACGTGGCACTTGATTTTTTTGTGCTGAAGGTTCCGTCGTTTCACCCTAAAAACACAACACACAAGGAAGACAGAAAACAACAAATTAACAAACAATTAATTAATAATAATTACAACAAAAGACAACAGAAATTAAAAAGTACAACACAACAACAACAAAGAGAGATACATTTTGAGGGTCATGTATATCTCTGTGTCTTGTTGGGTTTTGTCATTTATGCTGGGGATTCCAAAACTTACACGACTATTTTTGTACATTCGATTTATATCGAGTGCTGAGAACTTGGGCTTGGCATTTCGCTCTCCCCTACTTCCCCCCAGTGTACTCATGCTGCCAATAGATCCTCATTAGCGTTAGCTTGCCCCTCGTGCACCAAGCACCTCACTCTTCCACGGATCTGTGTTGTTGTGGTGGCTGACGCGCTGTTGCTTGTTGTTGTTTTTTGTTTGTTTGTTGATGTTTTCGAGTAACCAAACCCGCTTTTCTTTGTTTTCTCAGCTAGAGAGAAGAGTTTTTTTTTCTTAAATGGAACAGTAGTTGCGATATTTGTTGTTGTTGCTGTGGTTCTTTATTTTCTTTCTGTGTCGATGTCGTGTTTCCGAGATGGCGGGCGTTCTATATCTCCTCGTGTCTCACTCTCAAACCCTTTGCTGTTGTTGTTTTTGTTATCTACTACCAACAACAAATGTGAAATTCCGCAATTGCTGGCGTACAATCGCTTGCTTATGTTGCAAATTTCAGTTTTGTTTATCCAAAAACAATAGGATTCTCTTTGTTTTTATGTTTTTTTTTTCTACTTGTTTATTTAGTTTCTGGCTGCTGTTTATCGCTTTGTGGAGGAAAACAAAGAAATTATGCGTATTGTTTTTCCGAATGAATAAAATGTTTGGCAGGTTGTTGTTTTTGTTGTAGTTTTGAGAAGAGTGTTTCGAGTGTATGTTCCTTCTTATCCTTTTTTGAATGTGTGTCTGGCTGGTCTGATGAACGCGATGATGACGTTTTTGTAATTGTTGTTTGCGGGGCGGGGGTGCACGGTTGGTTTCTTTTTTTTTTAAATGTAAATAATAGTTTGATTTTTTTCTTAGGATTTTTGTAGTTATTCCGTTAATGTAAGTTTATTAACTAAACCTCAGTCTTCTGTTTATCCTGCAGGGGAAAGAGAAGGAGGAGAAGGTCAAGAATCGTTAGTGCAAAAACAATAGCTATGTATATGATGAGTAATAAATAATAATACTATGAATGAAGTGTATGAATAGTTTGCTCGCTTGTTGTCTGTTTGTTTGATGTGAAATATTGGGCAATAAATCTAAAGATTACACTGCTGAAATTTCGTCTAGATGGGGTATGGGTATCTAAAGAATTTGAGCTGTCGTTATTATCTACATTGATGATGACTAATACAAACCAAAAAACATACATACAAACATATATAATTGGTTCACACACATAATTTAAAAATTAACCTCAACATTTAGTATTCAAAACATATCCACAAAAGTTCATTGGTCATTTGCAATGGTTGGAGAAGCAGATTAAAAAATGAATTGGATTATTGTCCTGGCTCAAGACTTGTATGTGTAAAATGTACTCAAAATATAAATTTTCTCAAAAATACAAAATACCAAAAGCCAAATACATCGGATACAACTCCCCTGAACAGTTAGGATTGTAAATAGATAAAATTGGTCGTGGTGTATAAAGCTTTTTATTTTTCCCTAACAAGGAATGAAAATAAAACGTCGCGTATATAACATAAATCACTTCAAAACTCACAAGATTTATGCCAATTTCATAAGGAATTTTCTCTCTTTCATTTGGAATTTTCCCAAATATAAATGGAAATTCTCAATTGCAATTGCAATTGTCTCATCATGAAATGGAAATTCTCAATTTCTGTCGGAATTTTCCCAAATAGAAATGCAAATTCTCAATTTTAATTGCAATTTTCTCATTATAAAATGGAAATTCTTAATTTCATATGGAATTTTCGTAGTTTGAAATGGAAATTCTCAATTTCTATCGAAATTTTCCCAAATAGAAATGGAAATTCTCAATTTTTATTTGCAATTTTCTCAATATAAAGTAGAAATTCTTAATTTCATATGGAATTTTCGCAATTTGAAATGGAAATTCTCAATTTCTATCGGTATTTTCCTAAATAGAAATTTAAAATTCTCAATTTCAATTGCAATTTTCCCATTATGAAATGGAAATTCTTAATTTCACATGGAATTTTCGCAATTTGAAATGGAAATTCTCAATTTCGATTGCAATTTTCTCATTATGAAATGGAAATTCTTAATTTCATATGAAATTTTCTCATTATGAAATGGAAATTCTCAGATTCTGTCGGAATTTTCCCAAATAGAAATGCAAATTCTCAATTTCAATTGCAATTTTCTCATTATAAAATGGAAATTCTCAATTTCTGTCGAAATTTTCCCAAATAGAAATGCAAATTCTCAATTTCAATTCCAATTTTCCCATTATGAAATGGAAATTCTTAATTTTACGTGGAATTTTCGCAATTTGAAATGGAAATTCTCAATTTCGATTGCAATTTTCTCATTATGAAATGGAAATTCTTAATTTCATATGAAATTTTCTCATTGTGAAATGGAAATTCTCAAATTCTGTCGGAATTTTCCCAAATAGAAATGCAAATTCTCAATTTCAATTGCAATTTTCTCAATATAAAATGGAAATTCCTAATTTCATATGGAATTTTCGCAATTTTAAATGGAAATTCTCAATTTCTATCGGAATTTTCCTAAATAGAAATTTAAAATTCTCAATTTCAATTGCAATTTGCCCATTATGAAATGGAAATTCTTAATTTCACGTGGAATTTTCGCAATTTGAAATGGAAATTCTCAATTTAGATTGCAATTTTCTCATTATGAAATGGAAATTCTAAATTTCATATGAAATTTTCTCATTATGAAATGGAAATTCTCAAATTCTGTCGGAATTTTCCAAATAAAGAGTGATTTTTTGAGGTTAGGATTTTCATGCATTAGTATTTGACAGATCACGTGGGATTTCAGACATGGTGTCAAAGAGAAAGATGCTCAGTATGCTTTGACATTTCATCATGAATCGTCTTACAAACGAACAACGCTTGCAAATTATTGAATTTTATTATCAAAATGCGTGCTCTGTTAAGAAAGTTCATTGCGCGCTTCCATTTTATGGTCAGTTTAATCGACCCACTGAAGCGGCTATACGGGCTATTGTGACTAAATTTCGCACCAAATTTACATTGTTGGACATTAAACCACCAACACGCTTACGTAGAGTGCGAACTGAAGAAAATATCGCAGCTGTATCGGCCAGTGTTAATGATGACCACCAATTTTCGATTCGTCGCCGTTCGCACCAATTGGGTCTCTGTTACTCAAAAACGTGGAAATGCCAAAATTGGACTAAGCGGATGGACCACCTAAGACGCAGCCGCGGTCAACATTTAAATGAAATTATCTTCAAAAAGTAAATGTCATGGACCAATCTAACGTTTCAAATAAAGAACCGATGAGATTTTGCAAATTTTATGCGTTTTTTTAAAAAAAAAGTTATCAAGCTCTTAAAAAATCACCCGTTAGAAATGCAAATTCTCAATTTCAATTGCAATTTTCTCATTATGAAATGGAAATTCTTAATTTCATATGGAATTTTCTCATTATAAAATGGAAATTCTTAATTTCATATGGAATTTTCTCAATATGAAATGGAAATTCTGAATTTCAAGTGGAATTTTCTCACATAGAAATGGAAATTCTTAATTTCATATGGAATTTTTTAAATATGAAATGGAAATTATTATTTTGATACGTATATTTGAGGGTTATAACGCTGTTAAATATTTTGATAGCATCTCCCTATAAGTGCATTTTCTGCTTTGAAAAAAAAAGGAACAAGAAATTGGTTTTAAATGGGTTTGATGACATGGACGATCTTTGGTTTTATAGCCCAGGCCACAATCGATATTCTGGGCTCTAAATTTGTTAATCGAGATATCCATCAGGCGCCAGGGCGATGTCGTTTAGCTACATCGGAGCTGCGTTTTGACGCCGTTAGATTTGTTTGTGGGGTACCGTCGTGAACGTCCAATGTAGAGATGTCAAAACCCGGCCATATTCGGGAAACCGGTTTTCGGTTTGTTAAAAAATTTACAATTTTCAAAAAACCGGTTTTCGGTTTTTATAATTTGATAAAACCGTTTTTTATATATAAGTTAAAACGAAACCTTTTATATTATATTTATACTTTTTGAGGTTATTGAACACAACCACATTAAACCATAAGAATTAAAATACTATAACATACGGTGGGCCATTTAACATTTTAAATTTGAACTACTGATTACTTTGAGCATTAATTTTTATTTTTATTTGCAGGTTAATCTTTCATATTTACAAAATGGGACGCTATACTCTCGAACAAAATAGGGAAATGTTAAAATCTTAAGGTCCAACCATAATGTGCATAAGCAAACTTAAGGTAATGTCAAAAATCAATGAATAGCCTGTCAAATGCTTAATCAAAATTAACTAGACTTTAGGTATAATGTACGTAACATAGCATAAGAAAACATTTGACGTTTTGGTAATTTGTGTGCATAAAAATTAAAATATTTAAACAAACTAAAATTATTAATTAATTAGGCTGTGTATAATAAAGTCAATTAGTGAATTCAGTTCGAGAAATTAGCCGTGACGCTCTTTCCTTAACATTTCTGTTAAAGTAAAAAAGGGTTCCTCCTTTTGTCATAAAGACATTTTTTCTTCTCCACATTTTCTTTTAATTTAATAATAAAAGCACTTTCATCGACTTCAGTCGTCATTTTTGTAATTTGTTTATACAAATAAAACAGAACAGCTGATTTCGTACGGAATATGCGATCAGTTTGGCACTTTGCTTAAGCAAATGACAGCTGAGCAAACTTAACGAAAAGTTACATTAAGTACATTATGGTTTGTCGCATAGGATTTATATGTACTCGCACAGTTCCTTAAGTTGGCTTAAGTCAGTCCATGCACATTATGGTTAACCCTTTACTTCCGAAGAAGTGAGTCTTTTACACAAACTGTAAGAAACTTTCGTATTTTCAGATTAAGCTCATTTTCATCCCGGTGACAATGTCAATAAGCAAAATGCCACATATGGGGGTTCAGAGACACACGTGACTATTGAGAAGTCAATGCATCCACAACGAGTCACTGTTTGGTGTGGACTGGGTCATGGTATGAAATATTGGGTTGGCCGGATGAGGTACTGCCAAGCCAGTCGTGGTAGTCATATGAATGATATTGTGTTTCATTATTAAATGACAAACCAATAAAACCAGTAGAATATATACACGAAACGCAAACGTTTTGTAAATTAAAAACCGGTTAACCGACATGAAAACACCGGTTTCCCCGGTTTGTCGAAAAAGCCAGATTAAAAAAAAACGTTGGACGTTGTCGGAGTTAACACCGGCTAACCGGTTTTCGGTTTTAACATCCCTAGTCCCTTTAGCTCCTCTCTTTATGGGTCAATTTGATACGTTTTTCGAGAAGATCAAAAAAGCCCTTTCAAAACGGACATTTAAGGATTAAAATAAAGAAGAAGGATTAAAATGATAAAGATACCAGCTGAACTGTAGGTTTATTCTGCAAAAATGATGTACTCAGCATGGTCTTTCAGAATAATATGGTCGCTACTCTGTTTCAAAAATGCCATTGGACAGTGAAATTTTTTTCTCGGTATCTAGCTGAAATGACAAAGTAGATTTACAAATGCTAGACCAAATTTGACATTTGAAACTCCTTATGTCATTTCAGCTAAATTTCGCATGTTGATTTAGTTTTATATTTGAACATTCGTGCCCCCCGGTCCACTACAAGGCAAAAAATTAAACAATTGCATCTAGAGTTGATCCTTAAATAGTTGCTAAAATATCCGTAAGCTCTTAAATAATGTAATGTCGCTTGATCTGGCCAATGTAGCAAGCCCACTTTTTGGACGGTTGCAGTATCATTCTGCTGAAAAATCGTCGATTGTTGTGGGCGATGTCTCGATTTAGAGCAATTACTGGGACGATCGCTCCACCCAAAGAACCACCCACAGGTGATACGAGATGATCCTTATTTGTCACTTTTCAGCACCTCTACTGCATTAAAAGACTTGATATATTTTTACTGGGCTAGTTACAAATAGCTTTTCTAGTAAATCAAGAATTTTCCATGAATTGTAGATACAAGCAAAACATTACGCGCAAACCTACCTTTCATTATAAGATTTTTCCACAAAACATTCCTAAGTAGCTTAAATTTATTTTTTATTATACTAAGGTAATAAAAGTATTAGTGATTTCTCTCATCTATTTTAACTGGAAGCAATTTTGGAAACCTAAACTCAATTTCAATATAAATAAATACTCGTTTAGGGTCCTGTCTGTAGCAGGTTTAAATATGACTCTTAAAAATAATAAGTAAGATCAATGTAATAAGCTATTAAGGGAAGATAATCCGATCAACAACACAATTTAGTATCTTTTAGTCCTGTTGTGCCTTTTTATGCTCATTCTTTAGTTAATTTACATTGGCAACTCTGTCTACTCGTTACTCTTTAGCCGTTTCGCTGTTTCGCACATGAGATAACAGTACGCTATGCTATATAACACAAATAGGCCAGAAAGAGACAAATATACACGGCATTAACAAAACATGTATACAAAATTTAATGCAAAATAAACTAATGAATGAAAACAAAAACTAAAACAAAAGATTAACATAAAGAACGCAAAGCAAAGAGAAAAAAGGATGAAGAAAAACTATCAAAAGAAAATCAAAAAATTATTTAGGAATGCAATGCGGCGGCGGTGGCGGCGTCGTCTTCTTCAGAACATAAAGATGGTAGACATGTTAGTTAAATCGATTGAAATGCAACATTAACAAATTACCCCTTTGCTAAGGGATTATATCCTCCTATTGATCTAGCGCTGAAAAGGACGAATTTTCTTTTTCTGCCTGCTCTCTATTTGAGTTCCAAGAGTTTAAGCAGAGTTTTGTGAATGGGTGTTGCGGTGGCGGCAGCTCCAAGGGATGCGTTGATTTCAGCTATCTCTGATATATTCTTTTATTTATTTGTTAGTTTTCCTATTCAATCTACTCGTTGAAAAGTCAACGAACGACGAAATTTTGTGGAACAAAAAAAAAAAAGAAATGTTCAACTTTGTTTTTTCACTTCAAAATTTTTCTAAAACTTGAGGAAATTATTTGATCTCGCTTGTCACATAAAATTTATTACTTTTGGCGTCGTCTTTTCGTATTTGCTGCTCCCCCCGTATAAACCTTCTTTGGAGCAACGACGTTTAACAATTTTTTCTTTTATTTCTTGCGCAAAAATGTCTTTGCAACATTCTCACCACACAAATTCTGTTGAACTTTTTCAAACTATTTTCTGGCCGAAATTTCTCAATTAACACACGCACACGTTATGACCAGCTATAGAAACAGGTTTCTTTTAAAGGATTTTATGAAAATATTTAATTTAAATTATTTATTTTCAGCGTTATTTCTAAAATAATTTTAACCAACACGACTTTTTGCTGCTGCACACACTCGCCTTTTTTCGGTTTTGTTAACACACACACACGGGCAAGTAGCGCACACACAAAAGAAAATAGAAGACTCACTCAGAAAAATCATTCGTTAGTTGTCGGTAAAATTCGTTCGGTTATTCGCTGTTGTGTTGCGTACATGTTTCTTGTATGTGTGGTTACCAACTCGTCGTCATTTCGTTCAAAATCGCCGAATTATACAGTGGTGCTCCTCCCTCGTATACAGTTGGCCATAATAACAAAACAAATTACAAAATGAGGGGGAGTAATAAGACTATAGTAGTACAAACACCAAACAAGACAAGAGGAAGAAAAGCGAAAAACAATGGACAACTGGCCAAACTTATTAGAAAATCTCGATTACTGTATTAAAAACAATAAGAAAAACATAGTTAATGTTTGCGATGTAAAAATCAAATGAAACATAACATAAAAAATGGGGCGATGTTTAATTAACAGAAATTACAAACGCTTTCGTTTATATCGCTGTCAGTGATCTGGCAACCCTAAGCACAGCTCCATGCACAAAACAAATTGCAAAAAACACCGGCAGCGTTGCAGCAGCCAATGAAATTATTGTAAATTTTTGGTTAACTTTCTTTTATTCACAAATGTAAACAAAATTCTTCTTACTTCATTCTATACGTCGTCGTCTACACGATACGCTTTATATAATGTTTAAATTATTAAACTGCCAATGCTCCGCACGTACTTACACTTACCTTCTTCTCAACCAATCCTTTGATTCTTCTTTCGTCTTTTAGGTTCGTTGCTCTTTTAATGGACGTAAAAGTGAACTTTCCTCGTAAGCCAAACAACTATTTAAACTTCACTCTGTTCCGCACACACCATGCGAAGGTGCTGTTGAATTTGCTACTTTTTCACTTCAGAAAGTTTTCGGACTCGGACACTGGAAAACTTAAAATTTACCAGCAATTTTAGTTTTTATTTTTGCCTTTTCGCAATTCAACTATATTCTCTACCATACAATATACAGACACTCTCACACACCATACACAGTACAGTCTATAGTTATCTCTTTCTCTCACACCACAGAGAGTTCAGTTCGTTTGCAATTCTTTTTCTTTCCGAACGGGTGCGTTTGTGTTTGTCGTAACAAAAAAAATCCCAATGAGAATCGTCGTTTTTTCTTTGCTGATTCTTCTTCTTGCTTTAGCTTTTGGTATGGTTGGAATGCAATTTTAACTTTTCTACTCGCTCTTTTTCAACTATTCTTTATATTTTATGTTTCGTTTTGATTTAAATAAACGTAAAAACGTTTCATGTAAAAATTTATTGTAAATTAAATATAATTATATTCACGTTTAACCCGTCACGAACAGGACAGAAAACTTCAACTTCGACACACTTTGCTAGTGATGGTAAATCTATTTCGATTTTAGTTGAAAATGGGTATGGACATGCAAATATGTTTTTGTGTAATCGATTTTATATATTACTAAATCGAGTTTGGAAAATATCGAGTAACCGAGTACCGGACACTCAATATTTGTTACTTTTTAGAGTACTAGATAATGAGAAATCATTATGTGGACGACTAGACCGTGTGATATCATACCTCTAGATATGTTCTTTGGAGTTATGTGAACTCAAAACTCTTCTACGATTGAAGACTTGGAAGCCAACATAGTAGACCATTCACATACATGCGAAATCTAGCAGAAATGACATAAGGTCGATTTACAAATGTCAGATCCCATACAAATTTGACATTTGTAAATCGACCATATAGCCTTTTCAGACTGCATGCGAAATCAATCGATTTCAGCCTGAAATGGCATAAAATCGATTCTCAAATGTCAATTTTGTAAATCTACCTTGTAGCCTTGTCACACTGCATGCGAAATCTACACGCAAAGAAACAACGTGAGAAATCATACAAGAAAAGCGTACAATTTACCTAAGTTTCTTAGGTGAAATACAACTTTAAAAGTTCTTTGGCAACTCATACTTGGGTAATTTGGTACCAAAAAAATCTACTGCCAGTTATACAATAAAACTTTGTAAAATTGCCTTGTATGTTTTGGGTGTATTTCAAAACACATTGTTCTCTTAAACAATTTGCATTTTCTCAATACATACAAATGAAGAAATAAATCAACATTGGTTGCTACAATAAAAACCCCAAGCAATTTGATTGTTTTTACCATTTTCCATGTTTCATTTATGCAATTTTTAATGTTTTTTACTTAATTGAATAAAATAAATGACCAAATATCAGTTAATTAGTATTGTATTTCCCTCCCAAATAAAAACGCTGATGGCTTTAATCAAAATCAAAAACGTACTTATTTAATATATTCACTAAAAGGTGTTGAAGGCATACATTAAAAAAGGAAGGCTCATCAAAGAAGAGATTTAAAGAATATTGCACTATATATTATATATATTAAAAAGACGTCACAGACGCAGGTACAAACACACCGATCAATAGTTTCTTTTAAAATTTTAGATGGGACGAGGGAAATCATGTCACAGATCACGAACGTCTGACTGCTGTTACAAGCGATATCATTTTGTCGCCTTTGATAAAAGATAAAACCTTCAAAGTTATAAAACACACACTTACCTTATTATTTATTCGACTAAAGTCCTTTGCCCCCTTTGTTTTGTATTCCTGCTGTGCATTTTTTGTTTAAAATGCTTAAAAATAATATATTTTTAAACATTTTGTACAACATACGACTTACCTTGTTGAAGATCAAAAATTTAATAAAATGTTGTTCTGTTGTGTCCCCTTTTCCACAGGCAAATTGTTATTTGGCAAATTTTTTGTTTTCTCTTTTGAAATTTTCGCTTGCTTTTCCACTAGCAAATTTTTCTTTGCCAAATTTGCGAATCAAAATACAAAAGAAAGAAAGAAACGTCAAAAGTGTTTACATTTTAAAGAATTTTTCGAAGAAGTGTATACATAAGACATTTTATTTTATTATATAAATTGCTAAAATTAAAAATTAAATTTCACTTGCACAAATTAAAGCAACAGGTTTGCAAACAAAAGCCGGCTGTGTGTCAGTAAAACGAATAGGTTAAAAAGGAAATGTCAACAAAATTGTTTTCAACGAACAGAGCAAAGCAGAATTTGCGTGTACCGCAAATTCTGAACAGGCAAAGTTTTGTTTCTCTTCCTCGCACCCCTCTCGCCTACAAACTCAGAATTTGCCAAATAAAAATTTGCCTGTGGAAAAGGGGACTGTCTTGCAAAATTATACGCACTGTTGTATATTTTGCAAGTATCTGCTACAAAATTCATAAAATTAGCAACTTACATATTCACACCAACTAACTAATTAATTTTAACAAAGAAACTTGTGTAAAAGCTGCAAATTTCTAAATTGGGAAAAAGAACATTGTGGAATATTTTAAGGTACATAAATTTGAACTGCCGGTTACTTTCACTTTGAAAGGTAGATTGACCTTCATTTTTATTTTCAGGTTTATGTTTGACATTTGCAAAAAGAGACGCCATATGCTCGAACAAAAACTTACTTCCAAAGTAGTGAGTCTAACGCAAACTGTATGAAATTTACATGGAAAATTTTCGAGAAGAGATCGGCCTTCATGAAACTCATTTTCATCTCGGTGGCTATGTCAATAAAAAAAATTGTCCCATATGGGGTTCAAAGAACCCACACTTTACTATTGAGAAGCCAATGCATCCACAACGAGTCAGTGTTTAGTTTGGATTTTGGGTTATACTGAAAATTTGGGTTAATTGGATGAGTACTGCCGAGCCAATCGTGATAGTCTATGAATGATATATTAGGGCTGCTTTTCTTTAAGCCGGGATAACAAGCTGCGAAAACAAAACGTTAAATAAATTTAATTTTTTTCTCAAAATAAAAAAGTATATTTTTACATTGTCGCCAACTACAGTATAAATATTTGTATCAGAACAAATTTTCAAAAAAAAATATTTTGTGTTGAGTTTTTTGGACTTAGCTTCGATAACCATAAATTTGACTTACACTGTATAATTATCCATGCTAAGCCCATATTTTTTTAAATTAGTTTTCACACACTCATTGATATTGCTTTTGGCGACAATTAAAAAAAATAGTTTGAGTGCAATTAGGGTTAGGTTTTTGCTATCGCAGCTTAGTTATCCAGTATTAAGGAAATCAGCCATGATATTATTTGTCTATCGCACATTTTTTATTTGGCAGGTCATTTTATTCGACCGTAACAAGAGATGGTGGCAATGGTTTATACGAGTTTTATTTATGGGGGCTTAGACACACCAAATATTTCGAAAACGCTCCGGTGTTGTTCTACAAATGCAAAACTTTGTGCGGCTTTTTGCGCAAATATGCTACACACTGGCGGCTGCGGCGGCCGCTCGCACATGTATTTCTTATGGGTGATGAAAAATCGACACCGCCAACCGCTGCGGCTAGCGTCTAGCCATCAGAATATATTTTATTCTATTTTCATGGCGTCGCTCTCTCATTCTCTCACAATTCTAAAAATGGCGTTGCCACATATTATTGAAAAATGCACAAAGTAACCCCTTTCCGCTGAATGCCAGCATCCAGAAGAAGAAGAATAACACCAAAAAATAAAATAGTTTTAATTTTATTCAACATAAATGATTAATTTAAAGTCCAATTAGGCCATTCTTATTTTTGTGATAGTTAATAAAATTTATTGACATGAATGTTATATTTTGTATAAATTGTCATTGCTCAAAGAGTAGGCATGTTCGATTTGACTTACTAGCTTACAATTAATAGACTTCATAAGCTGGCAACGTTGCTACCCACTGTTTTTTCTTAAATGGATTAACAAGAAAAATCTGGCAACACAACTAAGAGAGTAGTAAGCTACTTTCTTGTTAAAGCTAGCCATAGACGAACGATTTATTGGTGTGATTTGCAAATTTATTGCTGCAATTTATTGCATATCGTTTCTCCACACACGCTCGAACAAATCATAATTCGGCCGACGTTGATGAGTAAACATATGCTACGAAGCGGATGACGCGCTCGCATGTTCATTTTATGTTTGAACTTCGGTTTGTGCTTCTGTCAGAATTTTGTGGTAGAAAATTTTTTATTTAACAATTGGTTTTTTCTGTTGACTGGAAACTTAAAAACAACATGTGCGACGAAGCAGCGGCTGATGCAGCTGCGCTTTTAATTATATATACATGTTTCGACATGGAAAATAAAAAACTAGAAAAGAAAAAAATCGAAAAAAAAAGAAAAAGAAAATGGAGTGAAGAGTGGCTGCTCGAAAGAAATAAGCATTCTATCATAAAGTCTTTGCTTGCCATTTTTTGTGTGCACTACACGACCTTTCGTTACAATGGTTGAAGAGCAACTGAAATGGCGAAATGGCTTAAAAGTTGCGCAGTAGCCCACACACGTATGATTTGTTCGCGAACTACCCCACAGACGTAAAAAAGCGACCACAAACCCAACAAATTGCTCGAATTTATCGTTCGTCTATGGCTAGCTTAAGCGAGTAAATTCCATACAAAAATAAAGCTGGTAAGCCCAATCGAACAGGCCTAGTATGTACAACACGCTATGGCTAACTATAATAGGCCTGTTCGATTGGGCTTACTAGTTTACGATTAAGATACTTGATAAGGTGGCATCATTGTTACCTAATGGGTTTTCTTAAATGGATCAGCCACAAAAATCCGGCAACAACACTAAGCGAGTAGTAAGCTACTTTCGTATTAAGCGACTAAATTCCATACAAAAATTAAGCTAGTAAGCCCAATCGAAAAGGCCTAATATCTCTAGTATTTTTTTTGTTCCTCCGCACATTTCAAATGATTACTTTTTTTAATTTAAAATACATAAATTCATGAAAATAGAAAATGTGTCAATTCTAGCCGCTAGCCGCTCTCTCTCTCTCTCTCTCTCTCTTGTTTGGCTTCGCCGCCGCCAGCGTGTGGCAGTGTGTTTGGGCTCTTATAGGGGGTTTAGACGTTCCAAATATTTGTACAAACCCGATTATTCACCACACACATCTGATTTACAATTACTCACACGCAATTGATTTCTACAAATCATTTTCGCTGAGAAAGTGACAGCATGTAAAATAATTTGTAATGTTTCCGCTTCACGCATATAAAGGGTGATTTTTTAAGAGCTTGATAACTTTTTTTTTAAAAAAACGCATAAAATTTGCAAAATCTCATCGGTTCTTTATTTGAAACGTTAGATTGGTCCATGACATTTACTTTTTGAAGATAATTTCATTTAAATGTTGACCGCGGCTGCGTCTTAGGTGGTCCATTCGGAAAGTCCAATTTTGGGCAACTTTTTCGAGCATTTCGGCCGGAATAGCCCGAATTTCTTCGGAAATGTTGTCTTCCAAAGCTGGAATAGTTGCTGGCTTATTTCTGTAGACTTTAGACTTGACGTAGCCCCACAAAAAATAGTCTAAAGGCGTCAAATCGCATGATCTTGGTGGCCAACTTACCGGTCCATTTCTTGAGATGAATTGTTCTCCGAAGTTTTCCCTCAAAATGGCCATAGAATCGCGAGCTGTGTGGCATGTAGCGCCATCATGTTGAAACCACATGTCAACCAAGTTCAGTTCTTCCATTTTTGGCAACAAAAAGTTTGTTAGCATCGAACGATAGCGATCGCCATTCACCGTAACGTTGCGTCCAACAGCATCTTTGAAAAAATACGGTCCAATGATTCCACCAGCGTACAAACCACACCAAACAGTGCATTTTTCGGGATGCATGGGCAGTTCTTGAACGGCTTCTGGTTGCTCTTCACTCCAAATGCGGCAATTTTGTTTATTTACGTAGCCATTCAACCAGAAATGAGCCTCATCGCTGAACAAAATTTGTCGATAAAAAATTTCGAACCGAACACTGATTTTGGTAATAAAATTCAATGATTTGCAAGCGTTGCTCGTTAGTAAGTCTATTCATGATGAAATGTCAAAGCATACTGAGCATCTTTCTCTTTGACACCATGTCTGAAATCCCACGTGATCTGTCAAATACTAATGCATGAAAATCCTAACCTCAAAAAAATCACTCTTTACATACGACTGCTCAAGTTGAAATTCTTGTTCAATTGGCAAACGCCAGCTACAAATGCAGCAAAAATCAAAAAATTCGGATTTCAATTCAAAACTTTGCACAATAAAACAAAAGCACAGACACAAATTCAAAATATTTTCCCAACAGTCCATTTGCGCAAATATTAGGTACGTCTAAATTCCCCCTAAACCTCCCATAATTCAAACTTACGATACGATACGTGTGTATTAAGCTTACAACTTAAACTTTCGAGATAAGCGCAGTCAGAGCTTTCGAAAACATTGCGCATTTGTACTCTGATGGTATGTTACCCGTGATCAATTAAATTGAATTGCAGAACAAACAGAACGCTCAGTTATCAATTTGTATCATCATCTGTGATTCATTTCAAAACGATGACTCAAGAACGCAATAGTATCACATCATGCGGCCGTTTGATGCTCATGATTCTACTTCTAATTATGCAATTTTCGAAAATCACCTGTGCAAATCAGGCTGTGCAAACTGAAACTGAACATATCGAGGAGAAACAAACCGAACAAGATTCTAGAAATGTATCGTACACATATACCATATGGATTGGTTCCACGATCACTGAATCATTCACCCTATCCCTAGTGTCTCCCGTGAATACAAACTTCTATAATGCTATGATCCAGGCTGCCGAAATCGATCCGAGGTATAGACACATCTACATGCGCACACATATCCAATACATTAGGATGTCTTTTTATAATAATTTTAGATACGCCTTTGAATGTGAAGATGGTTCTTATGGGCATTATGTTACTACGATAGATGGGAAGAAAGCAGATAGCGAGAAGTAAGTGGGTAGGAGTTTTGTACATATTAGGCTTGTTCGATTGGACTTACTAGCTTATTATTAACATACTTGATAAAGTGGCAACAGTGCTACCCATTGGATTTCCTTAAATGAATTATCAAGAAAAATCTGGCAGCAATGCTAAGAAACTATTAAGCTACTTTCTTGATAAGCGAGTAAATTCCATACAAAAATTAAGCTAGTAAGCCCAATCAAACAGGCCTATTATCAATCTATCGAGATGATTTCCCCTCAAAAGCACATTCTATCGCGTTCAGAATGGCCTTCATAACATATTTTGCATTTGATAGCGTTAAAAAATGCATAAGGGCGGACCACCATAAAAAAAACCAAAATTGAGTTTCAAAACCTGAATATTTTTCATTTTTTGGTATTTCGAAAGAATCCTGAAAATCCCTATTGTAACCACAATGGTTTTCATATTATTATATTTATTTTCTACTCCCGTCGAAAAGTGATGTTAAGCCCTTTAGCATTTTAAGTAACGATATCATTATGAATTTCATTTGAAATTAGCTTTCATATGAATCAAGGCGTATTTATATAGGTAATAGCAGCAGAGCAAAAACATATTCGGCAACAACAAAATACGAGTAATTTTTTGAATGGTGAGTCATTTTTGAGCAAAGCAAAATATATGGGATTTGACAGTTTCGGTTACAATCAAGGTGTATTTATATCAGGAGAAAGCAGGAGCCCAACTGACTGAAATTTTGTTGATTCAATTGTAACCGAAGCTGTCAAATCCTATACATATATTTTGCTTCGACAGTATGGCTCATCATTCAAAAAATTACTTGTATTTTGTTGTTGCCGCATTTGTTTTTGCTCTGCTGCTATCACCTATATAAATACGCCTTGGTTACAATTGAATGAAAACAAATTTCAGTCAGTTGGGCTCCTGCTTTCACCGGATATAAATACGCCTTGATATCAATGCAATTTATATTTCGAATGCATGGCATAATAACAGAGATAGTGTCGCTCGAACAGCTGATTATACTTTTTTCATTTCAATATTTTGATTGTCAAATTTATTGTTCCAGGTTCATGTGAAGAGGGGGTGTTGTGGGTTGCACCCCCAGAGAGGTTTCGAATAAATATTTTTACAATCTTTCTAGGCTTTTATAGCTATAAAATTAAGAATTTGTAAATACTTTTTAAATAATTTGTCTGAAATGTACCTTTACTTTTTGTAAGATTAGTTGAAAACCATCGCCCAGGTCAAAATCCTTCGCACGGCCCTGATTATATGAATGTGAATTGACAATCAAAATGCTAAAATACACATGGTTGCACCTGAATTTTAGTTGTTGTTGGGCCATTGCTTCTACCTCGTTTATTGTGCCATGTTTCGAATGTTTAAAAAACTGAATATGTGTTAATTTGATTTTAGCAAATCTAACAAAATATGTTTCTTTGATTTTTTGCAGTGATATTTATTGGATGTTGTACCACTTACCAGAACTTCCAAATCCGTCCAATCAACCTGACAAAGACCAATTGACCAAAGTTGGTAAGATTCTTTGATAAACAGAGTTGGGGAAAATGTGGGCTGTTTAAGACTGGATAACAAAAATCTAAATAGTATCTAAAGTATTTTTTAAAATTGTCTCCAACAGCAATATCAATGTATGTATGAGAACAAATTTTAGAAAAAAAATATGTTAAAAATTTTGGACTTAGCCTCGATAATAATCAAGTGTAAATTAAATTTATGGTTATCGAGGCTAAGTCCAAAAAAGTCAACACAAAATATTTTTTTTGAAAATTAGTTTTGATACAAATATGTATTTATATTGTAGCTGGTGACAATGTGAAAATGAGCAAAAAATTAAATTTTTATTAACATTTTTGTTATTGCAGCTTAAAGAAAAACAACCCTAATATTAGTTATAGCCTTTTTCACACTGATAGCAAAAATGAGTCACTCTTTCGATTTCAGGTAATGGCCTGCAGGCGAAATCTAGTTTAAATAACATAAGATCGATTTTTAAACGTCAAAATTGTATGGCATCTGACATTTGTAAATCGACCTTATGTCATTTCTGCTAGATTTCGCATGCAGTGTGACAGGGCTATTATAGGGTTGTCACACTGCATGCGAAATCTAGCTGAAATGGCATAAGGTCGATTTACAAATGTCAGATGCCATATGTCAAATGTCAAATTTCTATGGTATCTGACATTTGTAAATCAACCTTATGCCATTTCTGCTAGATTTCGCAGGTAGTGTAACAAGGCTATAAGAAGTTTCAAAGAGAAATCGAAAGTTAAACTTGATTTTGCCGCCAATGTGAAAAGGCTATTACGAGTTCAATTGAGGAGTTTACACATGAAGATCTATTGTACAACATGGAATCGGCTTGCTTTATTTAATAGATAAAAGTATCATCAGAAAATGCTTAATTTTTCGTCATAATTTATTTTCATGTTGTAAAGAGTGATTTTTTTGAGGTTAGGATTTTCATGCATTAGTATTTGACAGATCACGTGGGATTTCAGACATGGTGTCAAAGAGAAAGATGCTCAGTATGCTTTGACATTTCATCATGAATCGTCTTACAAACGAACAACGCTTGCATATTATTGAATTTTATTATCAAAATGCGTGCTCTGTTAAGAAAGTTCATTGCGCGCTTCCATTTTATGGTCAGTTTAATCGACCCACTGAAGCGGCTATTCGGGCTATTGTGACTAAATTTCGCACCAAATTTACATTGTTGGACATTAAACCACCAACACGCTTACGTAGAGTGCGAACTGAAGAAAATATCGTAGCTGTATCGGCCAGTGTTAATGATGACCACCAATTTTCGATTCGTCGCCGTTCGCACCAATTGGGTCTCTGTTACTCAAAAACGTGGAAATGCCAAAATTGGACTAAGCGGATGGACCACCTAAGACGCAGCCGCGGTCAACATTTAAATGAAATTATCTTCAAAAACTAAATGTCATGGACCAATCTAACGTTTCAAATAAAGAACCGATGAGATTTTGCAAATTTTATGCGTTTTTTTTAAAAAAAAAGTTATCAAGCTCTTAAAAAATCAGCCTTTACAACAATAAATCTTTGTGTGTAAACACCCCATTTTATAGTGACACTTTAAATATGATTTACACCCTGAAATCCTCGTGTGGAATGTACAAAATAAACATAGATTTAATTTTTCTTTATTTCTCTCTTTCCATCTATCCTCTATCTCTCTTTCCTTCTATCCTTCTTAGGTGTCGATGGTGTGATAGTCCAAAATGGCGAAAACTATTTGTTTTGGTATCAAAAAGTTGAAATACCTGTTTGAAATCATAATTCCGAAAAGAGACCTATTATTATATATTATATTCTTCATAAACTATTGTACTATTGTATAAATGGCGCATAATAGGACTGTTCGAATGGGAAGACTATTACATAGCTTTATATTTTATAACTGCTGCGATAACAACATGTAAATTAGGAAATAAGATACAATTGTTATACATATATGTACATATATTATTATTTGAAAACAAACAACAACGAATAAAGAATCTATCTATCTATAAAAATCTATATTTTAATTTCAATTTGAGAACAATTGAGGGTAACCTCTTAGACACTTACCATGTACATTAGGGCGTACCTCAAAAAAAAAGTTCGCCGTACACCTTCGAATATGAAGTATTATTGAAAGGTAGTTTCAAAAAAAAAATTTTTATTTTTTTATGCCGAACGTAGGGGTCGCGCTTTTACATTTTTCTATATAACTTGTATTTATAAACGGATTTTAAAGTGTGATACATCGATGTTTTTGTCTCGACGAGGCCGATTTTTTTTGTCTTTGAAGTCATTGAGCTCAAGCACCCCCTTCTGGTACTTACCCATCATTTCTCAGTTGCTACTACCCTAATGTACCACTCTAATAATCGAAAATTAAAGCTCGCATAAAATCATGAATCATGTTTGAGCTCAATGACTTCAAAGACAAAAAAATCGGAAAAAAACATCGATGTATCACACTTTAAAATCCGTTTATAAATGCAGAAGTTATATAGAAAAATGTAAAAGCGCGACCCCTACGTTCGGCATAAAAAATAAAAAAAATTTTTTTGAAACTACCTTTCAATAATACTTCATATTCGAAGGTGTACGGCGAACTTTTTTTTTTTACTTGTAACCTGGTACGCTCTAATGTACATACATCGATTCGAAGGAAAAAATTTATTTCACATTTTGAGTTGAGATACGCGGGAAGGGTCCCAATACAGTAACATTTGGAGATCGTTAAATAAACTAAAAAGCATATTGCAAATTTTTAATTTGTACATTTTCATTTAAAGCTACGGGTACAACAACGCATATTATTTTTGGCGCAGCGTTTTTCACAATTTTCGATTTGTTGTTAATGTATCAAGATCGCCCCGCTAGGTAAAATCGATTTTTTTAAATGACATAATTTGTTTCGGCTCGAGCTCTAGGGTTAGACAGCTGCCCGTCTTGCCAACACCTTGCTACGCCCTTGGTGTGTATTCGTGGGAAAAGACCGAAATCAATTTTATAAATTCTTTTTTATATTCAGTTGACAGAAGTCATACAAGTAAATGATAAATTTCCCTCGCGCATGCGTTAGACTCAATTTACACGGAGACTTATTTACTTGACACGAAAGCCATGCCTTTCGAGTATGTAAGCGAACGACGCACTGTGGAATATTTTCATACAAGCTGCGGCAAAAATTAGAGGGAATAGAACTAGGGCTTCCTAATATCGTCAAATTAGATCAAAAACAATTTTTTGTTTATGCAAGTTAATGATGTAAGTTAAAATGAAAAACGTCATAAATTTCTTATTTTAATATATATATTAATAGAAATCATTACCAGTGATTATATTTGAGTCCACAATTAAATGAAAATTGTCAGCGCCACGCCCAACGCCCAAATAAAATTTTCATTTTCTTTAAGATTTTCGAAATTTTTTAATCAATGACATACGGCTATTATAACTTTATAAATAACTTAAAATTTCCAATTTCGATTGGGCTTACTAGCTTAATTTTTATACCCTCCACCTCCACTTTGTCATTCCGTTTGTAACACCTTAAAATATTCATCGGAGACCCCATAAAGTATATATATTCTGGGTCGTGGTAAAATTCTAAGACGATATAGTCATGTCCGTCTGTCTGTTGAAAGCACGATAGCGGCCGAACGAAATGAGCTAGGAGGTTCAAATTTTTCCTAAATATGTCTTATGGTTGCAGATCGGTTGGGATTGAAAGTGGGCGAAATCGGCCCAGAGGGAAAAATTTTTCCCTCACAAGGACTGAAAATACCCCTAATATTTTGTGTATTTCAGCATGTTTTTTGAACATATTAGCTTGTATTTACTTGATACTCGCAATGCGCATTCCCTTTATAACATAAAAGGCCACCATAGAGTGATTTTTATTTGTAGGGGACGAAATGAGACGAAAAGGTATAAAAATAGTACCTATCAAACGGCAACAGATACAAACACGAAATTTGGCGTGTACATTCCTCTAATAGAGTAGATACACAATATAAGAGTATTTTTTATAAATTCGTATTTTTAAGGGGTTAAATGGGGATAGCGGGATAAAAATAGTACCAATTTAACGGCTGCACCTAGAATAATGAAATTCGATGTATACATTCCTCTGATTGTGTAGACACGTAAAATAAAAGAACTTTCCAAAATTCGTACTTTTTGGGGTTCAAATGGAAAAAGGGGATAAAAATAGTACCTACCAAATGACCGCAGCTAGAATCATGAAATTCGGAGTATACATTCCTCTGACTGCGTAGACGCGAAAAATAAAACGTTTTTACCAAATTCGTACTATCAAGGGGTACAATGGCTACAGGGGATAAAAATAGTACCAATTAAACGAATACAGCTAGAATGATGAAATTCAGTGAGTATGTCCCTCTAATTGTGTAGATACGTAAAATAGAGGGATTTTTCGAAATTCATACTTTTAAGGGACTGACATTCGCCTAATATTTTCTCACTTAACAAGAAAATAGCTCACTACTCTCTTAGTTGTGTTGCCAGATTTTTCCTGTTCATCCATTTAAGAAAACCCAATGTGTAGCAACGTTGCCACCTTTACAATTAAGAAATTGTAAGCTAGTAAGCCCAATCGAACAGACCTAATGTCTTCAATTGGAAGTAACAGCAGCAGCAGTAACATTGATCTACTTCATTTTTCCGAAGGCAACCACAATAGCTACAGTGAAATTTAAATAATAATTGTGGTGGTAACAACAAAATCGACCCAGACCCATTGACCCATACAAATCAAAACGCCCTAATGTATATATTTTGCTTTGGCCATAAGCATGCCAATCTAAAAATTTATTGTACGTTGATGTTGCCGAATTTGTTGTTGTTCTGCTCATATCACCTTATAAACATATGTATGTCAATAAGTAAATAATTAGCTTAAGGGGAAAAACATAAAATTTCCAAGGAAACGAAAAAGCACACCACACATTTACTCAGTTCTATAAAACTAAAGATTGATAACACACACCATAGATCTTGTCGCGGCTCACCGTCATCAATCGTGCCGTTTTGTATATTTTCATTTGAAAATATGAGATATAGGGATGGCGATTGGGAACGATTACAAAATCCCCGGGAATCAATTCCGTGAATGAAATTTTAAAATTTATTTTTCAAAACTTTAACGCCTCATATCTACTTAAATATCGCTTCTAAGCGAAAAAGGACAACATTTTGTGATCACTTTTTTGGGTCAAACATTAGGATATTTTTTTTCGACATTTTAATTTTTTTCAAAACTTTAAGGCCTCATATCTCCATAAATATCGGACAATATCAACAATATCTATAATCACTTTTTTCGGGCCAAAAAATTAAAATTCTATTTAAAAAAATTAAAATCAATTTTCAAAACTTTAAACCTTCATATCTTCTAAACTAGACGTCGTACGAGCAAAAGGGCAATAATCTGTGATAATTTTTTTCGGGCCAAAAAATTCAAATCTATTTTAAAAACTTTAAAGCTTCATATCTTCTAAACTAGACGTGCTACGAGCAACAGGACAATAATCTGTGATCACTTTTTTCGGGCCAAAAAATTAAAATTTTATTTCAAAAAAATAAAATCTATTTTCAAAACTTTAAAGCTTCATATCTTCTAAACTAGACGTGCTACGAGCAAAAAGGCAATAATCTGTGATCACTTTTTTCGGGCCAATAAATTAAAATCTATTCAAAACTTTAAAGCTTCATATCTTCTAAACTAGACGTGCTACGAGCAAAAGGACAATAATAACTTTTTTCGGGCCAAAAAAATTAAAATCTATTTTCAAAACTTTAAAGCTTCATATCTTCTAAACTAGACGTGCTACGAGCAAAAAGGCAATAATAACTTTTTTCGGGCCAAAAAAATTAAAATCTATTTTCAAAACTTTCTAAACTAGACGTGCTACGAGCAAAAGGACAATAATCTGTGATCACTTTTTTCGGGGCAAAAAATTAAAATCTATTTTCAAAACTTTAAAGCTTCATATCTTCTAAACTAGACGTGCTACGAGCAAATGGACAATAATCTGTGATCACTTTTTTCGGGGCAAAAAATTAAAATCTATTTTAAAAACTTTAAAGCTTCATATCTTCTAAACTAGACGTGCTACGAGCAAAAGGACAATAATCTGTGATCACTTTTTTCGGGACAAAAAAAATAAAATCTATTTTCAAAACTTTAAAGCTTCATATCTTCTAAACTAGACGTGTTATGAGCAAAAGGACAATAATCTGTGATCACTTTTTTCGGGCCAAAAAATTAAAATCTATTTTAAAAACTTTAAAGCTTCATATCTTCTAAACTAGACGTGCTACGAGCAAAAGGACAATAATCTGTGATCACTTTTTTCGGGCCAAAAAATTAAAATCTATTTTCAAAACTGTAAAGCTTCATATCTTCTAAACTAGACGTGCTACGAGCAAAAGGACAATAATCTGTGATCACTTTTTTCGGGCCAAACAATTAAAATCTATTTTCAAAACTTTAAAGCTTCATATCTTCTAAACTAGACGTGCTACGAGCAAAAGGATAATAATCTGTGATCACTTTTTTCGGGGCAAAAAATTAAAATTTCATTTCAAAAAATGAAAATCCATTTTCAAAACTTTAAAGCTTCATATCTTCTAAACTAGACGTGCTACGAGCAAAAGGTCAATAATCTGTGATCACTTTTTTCGGGGCAAAAAATTAAAATCTATTTTAAAAACTTTGAAGCTTCATATCTTCTAAACTAGACGTGCTACGAGCAAAAGGACAATAATCTGTGATCACTTTTTTCGGGCCAAAAAATTAAAATTTTATTTCAAAAAAATAAAATCTATTTTCAAAACTTTAAAGCTTCATATCTTCTAAACTAGACGTGCTACGAGCAAAAAGGCAATAATCTGTGATCACTTTTTTCGGGCCAATAAATTAAAATCTATTCAAAACTTTAAAGCTTCATATCTTCTAAACTAGACGTGCTACGAGCAAAAGGACAATAATAACTTTTTTCGGGCCAAAAAAATTAAAATCTATTTTCAAAACTTTAAAGCTTCATATCTTCTAAACTAGACGTGCTACGAGCAAAAAGGCAATAATCTGTGATCACTTTTTTCGGGCCAATAAATTAAAATCTATTCAAAACTTTAAAGCTTCATATCTTCTAAACTAGACGTGCTACGAGCAAATGGACAATAATCTGTGATCACTTTTTTCGGGGCAAAAAATTAAAATCTATTTTAAAAACTTTAAAGCTTCATATCTTCTAAACTAGACGTGCTACGAGCAAAAGGACAATAATCTGTGATCACTTTTTTCGGGACAAAAAAAATAAAATCTATTTTCAAAACTTTAAAGCTTCATATCTTCTAAACTAGGCGTGTTATGAGCAAAAGGACAATAATCTGTGATCACTTTTTTCGGGCCAAAAAATTAAAATCTATTTTAAAAACTTTAAAGCTTCATATCTTCTAAACTAGACGTGCTACGAGCAAAAGGACAATAATCTGTGATCACTTTTTTCGGGCCAAAAAATTAAAATCTATTTTCAAAACTGTAAAGCTTCATATCTTCTAAACTAGACGTGCTACGAGCAAAAGGACAATAATCTGTGATCACTTTTTTCGGGCCAAACAATTAAAATCTATTTTCAAAACTTTAAAGCTTCATATCTTCTAAACTAGACGTGCTACGAGCAAAAGGATAATAATCTGTGATCACTTTTTTCGGGGCAAAAAATTAAAATTTCATTTCAAAAAATGAAAATCCATTTTCAAAACTTTAAAGCTTCATATCTTCTAAACTAGACGTGCTACGAGCAAAAGGTCAATAATCTGTGATCACTTTTTTCGGGGCAAAAAATTAAAATCTATTTTAAAAACTTTGAAGCTTCATATCTTCTAAACTAGACGTGCTACGAGCAAAAGGACAATAATCTGTGATCACTTTTTTCGGGCCAAAAAATTAAAATCTATTTTCAAAACTTTAAAGCTTCATATCTTCTAAACTAGACGTGCTACGAGCAAAAGGACAATAATCTGTGATCACTTTTTTCGGGCCAAAAAATTAAAATCTATTTTCAAAACTTTAAAGCTTCATATCTTCTAAACTAGACGTGCTACGAGCAAAAGGTCAATAATCTGTGATCACTTTTTTCGGGCCAAAAAATTAAAATTTCATTTCAAAAAATGAAAATCTATTTTCAAAACATTAAAGCTTCATATCTTCTAAACTAGACGTGCTACGAGCAAAAGGACAATAATCTGTGATCACTTTTTTCGGGCCAAACCTATTTTCAAAACTTTAAAGCTTCATATCTTCTAAACTAGACGTGCTACGAGCAAAAGGACAATAATCTGTGATAACTTTTTTCGGGGCAAAAAATTAAAATTTCATTTCAAAAAATGAAAATCTATTTTCAAAACTTTAAAGCTTCATATCTTCTAAACTAGACGTGCTACGAGCAAAAGGTCAATAATCTGTGATCACTTTTTTCGGGCCAAAAAAATAAAATCTATTTTCAAAACTTTAAAGCTTCATATCTTCTAAACTAGACGTGCTACGAGCAAAAGGACAATAATCTGTGATCACTTTTTTCGGGCCAAACCTATTTTCAAAACTTTAAAGCTTCATATCTTCTAAACTAGACGTGCTACGAGCAAAAGGACAATAATCTGTGATCACTTTTTTCGGGCCAAAAAATTAAAATCTATTTTCAAAACTGTAAAGCTTCATATCTTCTAAACTAGACGTGCTACGAGCAAAAAGGCAATAATCTGTGATCACTTTTTTCGGGCCAATAAATTAAAATCTATTCAAAACTTTAAAGCTTCATATCTTCTAAACTAGACGTGCTACGAGCAAAAGGACAATAATAACTTTTTTCGGGCCAAAAAAATTAAAATCTATTTTCAAAACTTTCTAAACTAGACGTGCTACGAGCAAAAGGACAATAATCTGTGATCACTTTTTTCGGGCCAAAAAATTAAAATCTATTTTCAAAACTGTAAAGCTTCATATCTTCTAAACTAGACGTGCTACGAGCAAAAAGGCAATAATCTGTGATCACTTTTTTCGGGGCAAAAAATTAAAATCTATTTTCAAAACTTTAAAGCTTCATATCTTCTAAACTAGACGTGCTACGAGCAAATGGACAATAATCTGTGATCACTTTTTTCGGGGCAAAAAATTAAAATCTATTTTAAAAACTTTAAAGCTTCATATCTTCTAAACTAGACGTGCTACGAGCAAAAGGACAATAATCTGTGATCACTTTTTTCGGGACAAAAAAAATAAAATCTATTTTCAAAACTTTAAAGCTTCATATCTTCTAAACTAGACGTGTTATGAGCAAAAGGACAATAATCTGTGATCACTTTTTTCGGGCCAAAAAATTAAAATCTATTTTAAAAACTTTAAAGCTTCATATCTTCTAAACTAGACGTGCTACGAGCAAAAGGACAATAATCTGTGATCACTTTTTTCGGGCCAAAAAATTAAAATCTATTTTCAAAACTGTAAAGCTTCATATCTTCTAAACTAGACGTGCTACGAGCAAAAGGACAATAATCTGTGATCACTTTTTTCGGGCCAAACAATTAAAATCTATTTTCAAAACTTTAAAGCTTCATATCTTCTAAACTAGACGTGCTACGAGCAAAAGGATAATAATCTGTGATCACTTTTTTCGGGGCAAAAAATTAAAATTTCATTTCAAAAAATGAAAATCCATTTTCAAAACTTTAAAGCTTCATATCTTCTAAACTAGACGTGCTACGAGCAAAAGGTCAATAATCTGTGATCACTTTTTTCGGGGCAAAAAATTAAAATCTATTTTAAAAACTTTGAAGCTTCATATCTTCTAAACTAGACGTGCTACGAGCAAAAGGTCAATAATCTGTGATCACTTTTTTCGGGCCAAAAAATTAAAATCTATTTTCAAAACTTTAAAGCTTCATATCTTCTAAACTAGACGTGCTACGAGCAAAAGGTCAATAATCTGTGATCACTTTTTTCGGGCCAAAAAATTAAAATTTCATTTCAAAAAATGAAAATCTATTTTCAAAACATTAAAGCTTCATATCTTCTAAACTAGACGTGCTACGAGCAAAAGGACAATAATCTGTGATCACTTTTTTCGGGCCAAACCTATTTTCAAAACTTTAAAGCTTCATATCTTCTAAACTAGACGTGCTACGAGCAAAAGGACAATAATCTGTGATAACTTTTTTCGGGGCAAAAAATTAAAATTTCATTTCAAAAAATGAAAATCTATTTTCAAAACTTTAAAGCTTCATATCTTCTAAACTAGACGTGCTACGAGCAAAAGGTCAATAATCTGTGATCACTTTTTTCGGGCCAAAAAAATAAAATCTATTTTCAAAACTTTAAAGCTTCATATCTTCTAAACTAGACGTGCTACGAGCAAAAAGGCAATAATCTGTGATCACTTTTTTCGGGCCAATAAATTAAAATCTATTCAAAACTTTAAAGCTTCATATCTTCTAAACTAGACGTGCTACGAGCAAAAGGACAATAATAACTTTTTTCGGGCCAAAAAAATTAAAATCTATTTTCAAAACTTTCTAAACTAGACGTGCTACGAGCAAAAGGACAATAATCTGTGATCACTTTTTTCGGGCCAAAAAATTAAAATCTATTTTCAAAACTGTAAAGCTTCATATCTTCTAAACTAGACGTGCTACGAGCAAAAAGGCAATAATCTGTGATCACTTTTTTCGGGGCAAAAAATTAAAATCTATTTTCAAAACTTTAAAGCTTCATATCTTCTAAACTAGACGTGCTACGAGCAAATGGACAATAATCTGTGATCACTTTTTTCGGGGCAAAAAATTAAAATCTATTTTAAAAACTTTAAAGCTTCATATCTTCTAAACTAGACGTGCTACGAGCAAAAGGACAATAATCTGTGATCACTTTTTTCGGGACAAAAAAAATAAAATCTATTTTCAAAACTTTAAAGCTTCATATCTTCTAAACTAGACGTGTTATGAGCAAAAGGACAATAATCTGTGATCACTTTTTTCGGGCCAAAAAATTAAAATCTATTTTAAAAACTTTAAAGCTTCATATCTTCTAAACTAGACGTGCTACGAGCAAAAGGACAATAATCTGTGATCACTTTTTTCGGGCCAAAAAATTAAAATCTATTTTCAAAACTGTAAAGCTTCATATCTTCTAAACTAGACGTGCTACGAGCAAAAGGACAATAATCTGTGATCACTTTTTTCGGGCCAAACAATTAAAATCTATTTTCAAAACTTTAAAGCTTCATATCTTCTAAACTAGACGTGCTACGAGCAAAAGGATAATAATCTGTGATCACTTTTTTCGGGGCAAAAAATTAAAATTTCATTTCAAAAAATGAAAATCCATTTTCAAAACTTTAAAGCTTCATATCTTCTAAACTAGACGTGCTACGAGCAAAAGGTCAATAATCTGTGATCACTTTTTTCGGGGCAAAAAATTAAAATCTATTTTAAAAACTTTGAAGCTTCATATCTTCTAAACTAGACGTGCTACGAGCAAAAGGTCAATAATCTGTGATCACTTTTTTCGGGCCAAAAAATTAAAATCTATTTTCAAAACTTTAAAGCTTCATATCTTCTAAACTAGACGTGCTACGAGCAAAAGGTCAATAATCTGTGATCACTTTTTTCGGGCCAAAAAATTAAAATTTCATTTCAAAAAATGAAAATCTATTTTCAAAACATTAAAGCTTCATATCTTCTAAACTAGACGTGCTACGAGCAAAAGGACAATAATCTGTGATCACTTTTTTCGGGCCAAACCTATTTTCAAAACTTTAAAGCTTCATATCTTCTAAACTAGACGTGCTACGAGCAAAAGGACAATAATCTGTGATAACTTTTTTCGGGGCAAAAAATTAAAATTTCATTTCAAAAAATGAAAATCTATTTTCAAAACTTTAAAGCTTCATATCTTCTAAACTAGACGTGCTACGAGCAAAAGGTCAATAATCTGTGATCACTTTTTTCGGGCCAAAAAAATAAAATCTATTTTCAAAACTTTAAAGCTTCATATCTTCTAAACTAGACGTGCTACGAGCAAAAGGACAATAATCTGTGATCACTTTTTTCGGGCCAAACCTATTTTCAAAACTTTAAAGCTTCATATCTTCTAAACTAGACGTGCTACGAGCAAAAGGACAATAATCTGTGATCACTTTTTTCGGGGCAAAAAATTAAAATTTCATTTCAAAAAATGAAAATCTATTTTCAAAACTTTAAAGCTTCATATCTTCTAAACTAGACGTGCTACGAGCAAAAGGTCAATAATCTGTGATCACTTTTTTCGGGCCAAACCTATTTTCAAAACTTTAAAGCTTCATATCTTCTAAACTAGACGTGCTACGAGCAAACGGACAATAATCTGTGATCACTTTTTTCGGGCCAAAAAATTAAAATTTCATTTCAAAAAATGAAAATCTATTTTCAAAACTTTAAAGCTTCATATCTTCTAAACTAGACGCGCTACGAGCAAAAGGTCAATAATCTGTGATCACTTTTTCGGGCCAAAAAATTAAAATCTATTTTCAAAACTTTAAAGCTTCATATCTTCTAAACTAGACGTGCTACGAGCAAAAGGACAATAATCTGTGATCACTTTTTTCGGGCCAAAAAATTAAAATTTCATTTCAAAAAATGAAAATCTATTTTCAAAACTTTAAAGCTTCATATCTTCTAAACTAGACGTGCTACGAGCAAAAGGACAATAATCTGTGATCACTTTTTTCGGGCCAAAAAATTAAAATTTCATTTCAAAAAATGAAAATCTATTTTCAAAACTTTAAAGCTTCATATCTTCTAAACTAGACGTGCTACGAGCAAAAGGACAATAATCTGTGATCACTTTTTTCGGGCCAAAAAATTAAAATTTCATTTCAAAAAATGAAAATCTATTTTCAAAACTTTAAAGCTTCATATCTTCTAAACTAGACGTGCTACGAGCAAAAGGACAATAATCTGTGATCACTTTTTTCGGGTCAAAAAATTAAAATCTATTTTCAAAACTTTAAAGCTTCATATCTTCTAAACTAGACGTGTAACGAGCAAAAGGAAAATAATCTGTGATCACTTTTTTCGGGCCAAACCTATTTTCAAAACTTTAAAGCTTCATATCTTGTAAACTAGACGTGCTACGAGCAAAAGGACAATAATCTGTGATCACTTTTTTCGGGCCAAACCTATTTTCAAAACTTTAAAGCTTCATATGTTCTAAACTAGACGTGCTACGAGCAAAAGGACAATAATCTGTGATCACTTTTTTCGGGCCAAACCTATTTTCAAAACTTTAAAGCTTCATATCTTCGAAACTAGACGTGCTACGAGCAAAAGGACAATAATCTGTGATCACTTTTTTCGGGGCAAAAAATTAAAATTTCATTTCAAAAAATGAAAATCTTTTTTCAAAACTTTAAAGCTTCATATCTTCTAAACTAGACGTGCTACGAGCAAAAGGTCAATAATCTGTGATCACTTTTTTGGGCCAAAAAATTAAAATCTATTTTCAAAACTTTAAAGCTTCATATCTTCTAAACTAGACGTGCTACGAGCAAAAGGACAATAATCTGTGATCACTTTTTTCGGGCCAAAAAATTAAAATTTCATTTCAAAAAATGAAAATCTATTTTCAAAACTTTAAAGCTTCATATCTTCTAAACTAGACGTGCTACGAGCAAAAGGACAATAATCTGTGATCACTTTTTTCGGGGCAAAAAATTAAAATTTCATTTCAAAAAATGAAAATCTATTTTCAAAACTTTAAAGCTTCATATCTTCTAAACTAGACGTGCTACGAGCAAAAGGTCAATAATCTGTGATCACTTTTTCGGGCCAAAAAATTAAAATCTATTTTCAAAACTTTAAAGCTTCATATCTTCTAAACTAGACGTGCTACGAGCAAAAGGACAATAATGTGTGATCACTTTTTTCGGGCCAAAAAATTAAAATTTCATTTCAAAAAATGAAAATCTATTTTCAAAACTTTAAAGCTTCATATCTTCTAAACTAGACGTGCTACGAGCAAAAGGACAATAATCTGTGATCACTTTTTTCGGGCCAAACCTATTTTCAAAACTTTAAAGCTTCATATCTTCGAAACTAGACGTGCTACGAGCAAAAGGACAATAATCTGTGATCACTTTTTTCGGGCCAAACCTATTTTCAAAACTTTAAAGCTTCATATCTTCGAAACTAGACGTGCTACGAGCAAAAGGACAATAATCTGTGATCACTTTTTTCGGGCCAAACCTATTTTCAAAACTTTAAAGCTTCATATCTTCGAAACTAGACGTGCTACGAGCAAAAGGACAATAATCTGTGATCACTTTTTTCGGGCCAAACCTATTTTCAAAACTTTAAAGCTTCATATCTTCGAAACTAGACGTGCTACGAGCAAAAGGACAATAATCTGTGATCACTTTTTTCGGGCCAAACCTATTTTCAAAACTTTAAAGCTTCATATCTTCGAAACTAGACGTGCTACGAGCAAAAGGACAATAATCTGTGATCACTTTTTTCGGGCCAAACCTATTTTCAAAACTTTAAAGCTTCATATCTTCTAAACTAGACGTGCTACGAGCAAAAGGACAATAATCTGTGATCACTTTTTTCGGGGCAAAAAATTAAAATTTCATTTCAAAAAATGAAAATCTATTTTCAAAACATTAAAGCTTCATATTTTCTAAACTAGACGTGCTACGAGCAAAAGGACAATAATCTGTGATCACTTTTTTCGGGCCAAACCTATTTTCAAAACTTTAAAGCTTCATATCTTCTAAACTAGACGTGCTACGAGCAAAAGGACAATAATCTGTGATCACTTTTTTCGGGCCAAACCTATTTTCAAAACTTTAAAGCTTCATATCTTCTAAACTAGACGTGCTACGAGCAAAAGGACAATAATCTGTGATCACTTTTTTCGGGGCAAAAAATTAAAATTTCATTTCAAAAAATGAAAATCTATTTTCAAAACATTAAAGCTTCATATTTTCTAAACTAGACGTGCTACGAGCAAAAGGACAATAATCTGTGATCACTTTTTTCGGGCCAAAACTATTTTCAAAACTTTTAAAGCTTCATATCTTCTAAACTAGACGTGTAACGAGCAAAAGGAAAATAATCTGTGATCACTTTTTTCGGGCCAAACCTATTTCCAAAACTTTAAAGCTTCATATCTTCGAAACTAGACGTGCTACGAGCAAAAGGACAATAATCTGTGATCACTTTTTTCGGGCCAAACCTATTTTCAAAACTTTAAAGCTTCATATGTTCTAAACTAGACGTGCTACGAGCAAAAGGACAATAATCTGTGATCACTTTTTTCGGGCCAAACCTATTTTCAAAACTTTAAAGCTTCATATCTTCGAAACTAGACGTGCTACGAGCAAAAGGACAATAATCTGAGATCACTTTTTTCGGGGCAAAAAATTAAAATTTCATTTCAAAAAATGAAAATCTTTTTCAAAACTTTAAAGCTTCATATCTTCTAAACTAGACGTGCTACGAGCAAAAGGTCAATAATCTGTGATCACTTTTTTGGGCCAAAAAATTAAAATCTATTTTCAAAACTTTAAAGCTTCATATCTTCTAAACTAGACGTGCTACGAGCAAAAGGACAATAATCTGTGATCACTTTTTTCGGGCCAAAAAATTAAAATTTCATTTCAAAAAATGAAAATCTATTTTCAAAACTTTAAAGCTTCATATCTTCTAAACTAGACGTGCTACGAGCAAAAGGACAATAATCTGTGATCACTTTTTTCGGGGCAAAAAATTAAAATTTCATTTCAAAAAATGAAAATCTATTTTCAAAACTTTAAAGCTTCATATCTTCTAAACTAGACGTGCTACGAGCAAAAGGTCAATAATCTGTGATCACTTTTTCGGGCCAAAAAATTAAAATCTATTTTCAAAACTTTAAAGCTTCATATCTTCTAAACTAGACGTGCTACGAGCAAAAGGACAATAATGTGTGATCACTTTTTTCGGGCCAAAAAATTAAAATTTCATTTCAAAAAATGAAAATCTATTTTCAAAACTTTAAAGCTTCATATCTTCTAAACTAGACGTGCTACGAGCAAAAGGACAATAATCTGTGATCACTTTTTTCGGGCCAAAAAATTAAAATTTCATTTCAAAAAATGAAAATCTATTTTCAAAACTTTAAAGCTTCATATCTTCTAAACTAGACGTGCTACGAGCAAAAGGACAATAATCTGTGATCACTTTTTTCGGGCCAAACCTATTTTCAAAACTTTAAAGCTTCATATCTTCGAAACTAGACGTGCTACGAGCAAAAGGACAATAATCTGTGATCACTTTTTTCGGGCCAAACCTATTTTCAAAACTTTAAAGCTTCATATCTTCGAAACTAGACGTGCTACGAGCAAAAGGACAATAATCTGTGATCACTTTTTTCGGGCCAAACCTATTTTCAAAACTTTAAAGCTTCATATCTTCTAAACTAGACGTGCTACGAGCAAAAGGACAATAATCTGTGATCACTTTTTTCGGGCCAAACCTATTTTCAAAACTTTAAAGCTTCATATCTTCTAAACTAGACGTGCTACGAGCAAAAGGACAATAATCTGTGATCACTTTTTTCGGGCCAAACCTATTTTCAAAACTTTAAAGCTTCATATCTTCTAAACTAGACGTGCTACGAGCAAAAGGACAATAATCTGTGATCACTTTTTTCGGGCCAAACCTATTTTCAAAACTTTAAAGCTTCATATCTTCTAAACTAGACATGCTACGAGCAAAAGGACAATAATCTGTGATCACTTTTTTCGGGCCAAACCTATTTTCAAAACTTTAAAGCTTCATATCTTCGAAACTAGACGTGCTACGAGCAAAAGGACAATAATCTGTGATCACTTTTTTCGGGCCAAACCTATTTTCAAAACTTTAAAGCTTCATATCTTCGAAACTAGACGTGCTACGAGCAAAAGGACAATAATCTGTGATCACTTTTTTCGGGCCAAACCTATTTTCAAAACTTTAAAGCTTCATATCTTCTAAACTAGACGTGCTACGAGCAAAAGGACAATAATCTGTGATCACTTTTTTCGGGGCAAAAAATTAAAATTTCATTTCAAAAAATGAAAATCTATTTTCAAAACATTAAAGCTTCATATTTTCTAAACTAGACGTGCTACGAGCAAAAGGACAATAATCTGTGATCACTTTTTTCGGGCCAAACCTATTTTCAAAACTTTAAAGCTTCATATCTTCTAAACTAGACGTGTAACGAGCAAAAGGAAAATAATCTGTGATCACTTTTTTCGGGCCAAACCTATTTTCAAAACTTTAAAGCTTCATATCTTGTAAACTAGACGTGCTACGAGCAAAAGGACAATAATCTGTGATCACTTTTTTCGGGCCAAACCTATTTTCAAAACTTTAAAGCTTCATATCTTCTAAACTAGACGTGCTACGAGCAAAAGGACAATAATCTGTGATCACTTTTTTCGGGGCAAAAAATTAAAATTTCATTTCAAAAAATGAAAATCTATTTTCAAAACATTAAAGCTTCATATTTTCTAAACTAGACGTGCTACGAGCAAAAGGACAATAATCTGTGATCACTTTTTTCGGGCCAAACCTATTTTCAAAACTTTAAAGCTTCATATCTTCTAAACTAGACGTGCTACGAGCAAAAGGACAATAATCTGTGATCACTTTTTTCGGGCCAAACCTATTTTCAAAACTTTAAAGCTTCATATGTTCTAAACTAGACGTGCTACGAGCAAAAGGACAATAATCTGTGATCACTTTTTTCGGGCCAAACCTATTTTCAAAACTTTAAAGCTTCATATCTTCGAAACTAGACGTGCTACGAGCAAAAGGACAATAATCAAAAATCTTTTTTCAAAACTTTAAAGCTTCATATCTTCTAAACTAGACGTGCTACGAGCAAAAGGTCAATAATCTGTGATCACTTTTTTGGGCCAAAAAATTAAAATCTATTTTCAAAACTTTAAAGCTTCATATCTTCTAAACTAGACGTGCTACGAGCAAAAGGACAATAATCTGTGATCACTTTTTTCGGGCCAAAAAATTAAAATTTCATTTCAAAAAATGAAAATCTATTTTCAAAACTTTAAAGCTTCATATCTTCTAAACTAGACGTGCTACGAGCAAAAGGACAATAATCTGTGATCACTTTTTTTGGGGCAAAAAATTAAAATTTCATTTCAAAAAATGAAAATCTATTTTCAAAACTTTAAAGCTTCATATCTTCTAAACTAGACGTGCTACGAGCAAAAGGTCAATAATCTGTGAACACTTTTTCGGGCCAAAAAATTAAAATCTATTTTCAAAACTTTAAAGCTTCATATCTTCTAAACTAGACGTGCTACGAGCAAAAGGACAATAATGTGTGATCACTTTTTTCGGGCCAAAAAATTAAAATTTCATTTCAAAAAATGAAAATCTATTTTCAAAACTTTAAAGCTTCATATCTTCTAAACTAGACGTGCTACGAGCAAAAGGACAATAATCTGTGATCACTTTTTTCGGGCCAAAAAATTAAAATTTCATTTCAAAAAATGAAAATCTATTTTCAAAACTTTAAAGCTTCATATCTTCTAAACTAGACGTGCTACGAGCAAAAGGACAATAATCTGTGATCACTTTTTTCGGGCCAAACCTATTTTCAAAACTTTAAAGCTTCATATCTTCTAAACTAGACGTGCTACGAGCAAAAGGACAATAATCTGTGATCACTTTTTTCGGGGCAAAAAATTAAAATTTCATTTCAAAAAATGAAAATCTTTTTTCAAAACTTTAAAGCTTCATATCTTCTAAACTAGACGTGCTACGAGTAAAAGGACAATAATCCGTGATCACTTTTTTCGGGGCAAAAAATTAAAATTTCATTTCAAAAAATGAAAATCCATTTTAAAAACTTTAAAGCTTCATATCTTCTAAACTAGACGTGCTACGAGCAAAAGGACAATAATCTGTGATCACTTTTTTCGGGCCAAACAATTAAAATCTATTTTCAAAACTTTAAAGCTTCATATCTTCTAAACTAGACGTGCTACGAGCAAAAGGATAATAATCTGCGATCACTTTTTTCGGGGCAAAAAATTAAAATTTCATTTCAAAAAATGAAAATCCATTTTCAAAACTTTAAAGCTTCATATCTTCTAAACTAGACGTGCTACGAGCAAAAGGACAATAATCTGTGATCACTTTTTTCGGGGCAAAAAATTAAAATCTATTTTAAAAACTTTGAAGCTTCATATCTTCTAAACTAGACGTGCTACGAGCAAAAGGTCAATAATCTGTGATCACTTTTTTCGGGGCAAAAAATTAAAATCTATTTTAAAAACTTTGAAGCTTCATATCTTCTAAACTAGACGTGCTACGAGCAAAAGGTCAATAATCTGTGATCACTTTTTTCGGGCCAAAAAATTAAAATCTATTTTCAAAACTTTAAAGCTTCATATCTTCTAAACTAGACGTGCTACGAGCAAAAGGACAATAATCTGTGATCACTTTTTTCAGGGCAAAAAATTAAAATTTCATTTCAAAAAATGAAAATCTATTTTCAAAACATTAAAGCTTCATATTTTCTAAACTAGACGTGCTACGAGCAAAAGGACAATAGTCTGTGATCACTTTTTTCGGGCCAAACCTATTTTCAAAACTTTAAAGCTTCATATCTTCTAAACTAGACGTGCTACGAGCAAAAGGTCAATAATCTGTGATCACTTTTTTCGGGCCAAAAAATTAAAATCTATTTTCAAAACTTTAAAGCTTCATATCTTCTAAACTAGACGTGCTACGAGCAAAAGGACAATAATCTGTGATCACTTTTTTCGGGCCAAACCTATTTTCAAAACTTTAAAGCTTCATATCTTCTAAACTAGACGTGCTACGAGCAAAAGGACAATAATCTGTGATAACTTTTTTCGGGGCAAAAAATTAAAATTTCATTTCAAAAAATGAAAATCTATTTTCAAAACTTTAAAGCTTCATATCTTCTAAACTAGACGTGCTACGAGCAAAAGGACAATAATCTGTGATCACTTTTTTCGGGCCAAACCTATTTTCAAAACTTTAAAGCTTCATATCTTCTAAACTAGACGTGCTACGAGCAAAAGGACAATAATCTGTGATCACTTTTTTCGGGGCAAAAAATTAAAATTTCATTTCAAAAAATGAAAATCTTTTTTCAAAACTTTAAAGCTTCATATCTTCTAAACTAGACGTGCTACGAGCAAAAGGTCAATAATCTGTGATCACTTTTTTCGGGCCAAACCTATTCTCAAAACTTTAAAGCTTCATATCTTCTAAACTAGACGTGCTACGAGCAAAAGGTCAATAATCTGTGATCACTTTTTTCGGGCCAAAAAATTAAAATCTATTTTCAAAACTTTAAAGCTTCATATCTTCTAAACTAGACGTGCTACGAGCAAAAGGACAATAATCTGTGATCACTTTTTTCAGGGCAAAAAATTAAAATTTCATTTCAAAAAATGAAAATCTATTTTCAAAACATTAAAGCTTCATATTTTCTAAACTAGACGTGCTACGAGCAAAAGGACAATAGTCTGTGATCACTTTTTTCGGGCCAAACCTATTTTCAAAACTTTAAAGCTTCATATCTTCTAAACTAGACGTGCTACGAGCAAAAGGTCAATAATCTGTGATCACTTTTTTCGGGCCAAAAAATTAAAATCTATTTTCAAAACTTTAAAGCTTCATATCTTCTAAACTAGACGTGCTACGAGCAAAAGGACAATAATCTGTGATCACTTTTTTCGGGCCAAACCTATTTTCAAAACTTTAAAGCTTCATATCTTCTAAACTAGACGTGCTACGAGCAAAAGGACAATAATCTGTGATAACTTTTTTCGGGGCAAAAAATTAAAATTTCATTTCAAAAAATGAAAATCTATTTTCAAAACTTTAAAGCTTCATATCTTCTAAACTAGACGTGCTACGAGCAAAAGGACAATAATCTGTGATCACTTTTTTCGGGCCAAACCTATTTTCAAAACTTTAAAGCTTCATATCTTCTAAACTAGACGTGCTACGAGCAAAAGGACAATAATCTGTGATAACTTTTTTCGGGGCAAAAAATTAAAATTTCATTTCAAAAAATGAAAATCTATTTTCAAAACTTTAAAGCTTCATATCTTCTAAACTAGACGTGCTACGAGCAAAAGGTCAATAATCTGTGATCACTTTTTTCGGGCCAAACCTATTCTCAAAACTTTAAAGCTTCATATCTTCTAAACTAGACGTGCTACGAGCAAACGGACAATAATCTGTGATCACTTTTTTCGGGCCAAAAAATTAAAATTTCATTTCAAAAAATGAAAATCTATTTTCAAAACTTTAAAGCTTCATATCTTCTAAACTAGACGTGCTACGAGCAAAAGGACAATAATGTGTGATCACTTTTTTCGGGCCAAACCTATTTTCAAAACTTTAAAGCTTCATATCTTCTAAACTAGACGTGCTACGAGCAAACGGACAATAATCTGTGATCACTTTTTTCGGGCCAAACCTATTTTCAAAACTTTAAAGCTTCATATCTTCTAAACTAGACGTGCTACGAGCAAAAGGACAATAATCTGTGATCACTTTTTTCGGGCCAAAAAATTAAAATTTCATTTCAAAAAATGAAAATCTATTTTCAAAACTTTAAAGCTTCATATCTTCTAAACTAGACGTGCTACGAGCAAAAGGACAATAATCTGTGATCACTTTTTTCGGGCCAAAAAATTAAAATCTATTTTCAAAACTTTAAAGCTTCATATCTTCTAAACTAGACGTGTAACGAGCAAAAGGAAAATAATCTGTGATCACTTTTTTCGGGCCAAACCTATTTTCAAAACTTTAAAGCTTCATATCTTCTAAACTAGACGTGCTACGAGCAAAAGGACAATAATCTGTGATCACTTTTTTCGGGCCAAACCTATTTTCAAAACTTTAAAGCTTCATATCTTCTAAACTAGACGTGCTACGAGCAAAAGGACAATAATCTGTGATAACTGTTTTTCGGGGCAAAAAATTAAAATTTCATTTCAAAAAATGAAAATCTATTTTCAAAACTTTAAAGCTTCATATCTTCTAAACTAGACGTGCTACGAGCAAAAGGTCAATAATCTGTGATCACTTTTTTCGGGCCAAACCTATTTTCAAAACTTTAAAGCTTCATATCTTCTAAACTAGACGTGCTACGAGCAAAAGGACAATAATCTGTGATCACTTTTTTCGGGCCAAAAAATTAAAATTTCATTTCAAAAAATGAAAATCTATTTTCAAAACTTTAAAGCTTCATATCTTCTAAACTAGACGTGCTACGAGCAAAAGGACAATAATCTGTGATCACTTTTTTCGGGCCAAAAAATTAAAATCTATTTTCAAAACTTTAAAGCTTCATATCTTCTAAACTAGACGTGTAACGAGCAAAAGGAAAATAATCTGTGATCACTTTTTTCGGGCCAAACCTATTTTCAAAACTTTAAAGCTTCATATCTTGTAAACTAGACGTGCTACGAGCAAAAGGTCAATAATCTGTGATCACTTTTTCGGGCCAAAAAATTAAAATCTATTTTCAAAACTTTAAAGCTTCATATCTTCTAAACTAGACGTGCTACGAGCAAAAGGACAATAATGTGTGATCACTTTTTTCGGGCCAAAAAATTAAAATTTCATTTCAAAAAATGAAAATCTATTTTCAAAACTTTAAAGCTTCATATCTTCTAAACTAGACGTGCTACGAGCAAAAGGACAATAATCTGTGATCACTTTTTTCGGGCCAAAAAATTAAAATTTCATTTCAAAAAATGAAAATCTATTTTCAAAACTTTAAAGCTTCATATCTTCTAAACTAGACGTGCTACGAGCAAAAGGACAATAATCTGTGATCACTTTTTTCGGGCCAAACCTATTTTCAAAACTTTAAAGCTTCATATCTTCTAAACTAGACGTGCTACGAGCAAAAGGACAATAATCTGTGATCACTTTTTTCGGGCCAAACCTATTTTCAAAACTTTAAAGCTTCATATCTTCTAAACTAGACGTGCTACGAGCAAAAGGACAATAATGTGTGATCACTTTTTTCGGGCCAAAAAATTAAAATTTCATTTCAAAAAATGAAAATCTATTTTCAAAACTTTAAAGCTTCATATCTTCTAAACTAGACGTGCTACGAGCAAAAGGACAATAATCTGTGATCACTTTTTTCGGGCCAAAAAATTAAAATTTCATTTCAAAAAATGAAAATCTATTTTCAAAACTTTAAAGCTTCATATCTTCTAAACTAGACGTGCTACGAGCAAAAGGACAATAATCTGTGATCACTTTTTTCGGGCCAAACCTATTTTCAAAACTTTAAAGCTTCATATCTTCTAAACTAGACGTGCTACGAGCAAAAGGACAATAATCTGTGATCACTTTTTTCGGGCCAAACCTATTTTCAAAACTTTAAAGCTTCATATCTTCTAAACTAGACGTGCTACGAGCAAAAGGACAATAATCTGTGATCACTTTTTTCGGGGCAAAAAATTAAAATTTCATTTCAAAAAATGAAAATCTTTTTTCAAAACTTTAAAGCTTCATATCTTCTAAACTAGACGTGCTACGAGTAAAAGGACAATAATCCGTGATCACTTTTTTCGGGGCAAAAAATTAAAATTTCATTTCAAAAAATGAAAATCTTTTTTCAAAACTTTAAAGCTTCATATCTTCTAAACTAGACGAGCTACGAGCAAAAGGACAATAATCTGTGATCACTTTTTCGGGCCAAAAAATTAAAATCTATTTTAAAAACTTTAAAGCTTCATATCTTCTTAACTAGACGTGCTACGAGCAAAAGGACAATAATCTGTGATCACTTTTTTCGGGGCAAAAAATTAAAATTTCATTTCAAAAAATGAAAATCTTTTTTCAAAACTTTAAAGCTTCATATCTTCTAAACTAGACGGGCTACGAGCAAAAGGACAATAATCTGTGATCACTTTTTCGGGCCAAAAAATTAAAATCTATTTTAAAAACTTTAAAGCTTCATATCTTCTTAACTAGACGTGCTACGAGCAAAAGGACAATAATCTGTGATCACTTTTTTCGGGGCAAAAAATTAAAATTTCATTTCAAAAAATGAAAATCTATTTTCAAAACTTTAAAGCTTCATATCTTCTAAACTAGACGTGCTACGAGCAAAAGGACAATAATCTGTGATCACTTTTTTCGGGCCAAACCTATTTTCAAAACTTTAAAGCTTCATATCTTCTAAACTAGACGTGCTACGAGCAAAAGGACAATAATCTGTGATCACTTTTTTCGGCCCAAAAAATTAAAATCTATTTTCAAAACTTTAAAGCTTCATATCTTCTAAACTAGACGTGCTACGAGCAAAAGGACAATAATCTGTGATCACTTTTTTCGGGGAAAAAATTTAAATTTCATTTCAAAAAATGAAAATCTATTTTCAAAACTTTAAAGCTTCATATCTTCTAAACTAGACGTGCTACGAGCAAAAGGACAATAATCTGTGATCACTTTTTTCGGGCCAAAAAATTAAAATCTATTTTCAAAACTTTAAAGCTTCATATCTTCTAAACTAGACGTGCTACGAGCAAAAGGACAATAATCGGTGATAACTTTTTTCGGGGCAAAAAATTAAAATTTCATTTCAAAAAATGAAAATCTATTTTCAAAACTTTAAAGCTTCATATCTTCTAAACTAGACGTGCTACGAGCAAAAGGACAATAATCTGTGATCACTTTTTTCGGGGCAAAAAATTAAAATTTCATTTCAAAAAATGAAAATCTATTTTCAAAACTTTAAAGCTTCATATCTTCTAAACTAGACGTGCTACGAGCAAGAGGTCAATAATCTGTGATCACTTTTTTCGGGTCAAAAAATGAAAATCTATTTTCAAAACTTTAAAGCTTCATATCTTCTAAACTAGACGTGCTACGAGCAAAAGGACAATAATCTGTGATCACTTTTTTCGGGCCAAAAAATTAAAATTTCATTTCAAAAAATGAAAATCTATTTTCAAAACTTTAAAGCTTCATATCTTCTAAACTAGACGTGCTACGAGCAAGAGGTCAATAATCTGTGATCACTTTTTTCGGGCCAAAAAATTAAAATTTCATTTCAAAAAATTAAAATCTATTTTCAAAACTTTAAAGCTTCATATCTTCTAAACTAGACGTGCTACGAGCAAAAGGACAATAATCTGTGATCACTTTTTTCGGGCCAAAAAATTAAAATTTCATTTCAAAAAATGAAAATCTATTTTCAAAACTTTAAAGCTTCATATCTTCTAAACTAGACGTGCTACGAGCAAAAGGACAATAATCTGTGATCACTTTTTTCGGGTCAAAAAATTAAAATCTATTTTCAAAACTTTAAAGCTTCATATCTTCTAAACTAGACGTGTAACGAGCAAAAGGAAAATAATCTGAGATCACTTTTTTCGGGCCAAACCTATTTTCAAAACTTTAAAGCTTCATATCTTCGAAACTAGACGTGCTACGAGCAAAAGGACAATAATCTGTGATCACTTTTTTCGGGCCAAACCTATTTCCAAAACTTTAAAGCTTCATATCTTCGAAACTAGACGTGCTACGAGCAAAAGGACAATAATCTGTGATCACTTTTTTCGGGTCAAAAAATTAAAATCTATTTTCAAAACTTTAAAGCTTCATATCTTCTAAACTAGACGTGTAACGAGCAAAAGGAAAATAATCTGAGATCACTTTTTTCGGGCCAAACCTATTTTCAAAACTTTAAAGCTTCATATCTTCGAAACTAGACGTGCTACGAGCAAAAGGACAATAATCTGTGATCACTTTTTTCGGGCCAAACCTATTTTCAAAACTTTAAAGCTTAATATCTTCGAAACTAGACGTGCTACGAGCAAAAGGACAATAATCTGTGATCACTTTTTTCGGGGCAAAAAATTAAAATTTCATTTCAAAAAATGAAAATCTATTTTCAAAACTTTAAAGCTTCATATCTTCTAAACTAGACGTGCTACGAGCAAGAGGTCAATAATCTGTGATCACTTTTTTCGGGCCAAAAAATTAAAATCTATTTTCAAAACTTTAAAGCTTCATATCTTCTAAACTAGACGTGCTACGAGCAAAAGGACAATAATCGGTGATAACTTTTTTCGGGGCAAAAAATTAAAATTTCATTTCAAAAAATGAAAATCTATTTTCAAAACTTTAAAGCTTCATATCTTCTAAACTAGACGTGCTACGAGCAAAAGGACAATAATCTGTGATCACTTTTTTCGGGGCAAAAAATTAAAATTTCATTTCAAAAAATGAAAATCTATTTTCAAAACTTTAAAGCTTCATATCTTCTAAACTAGACGTGCTACGAGCAAAAGGACAATAATCTGTGATCACTTTTTTCGGGCCAAAAAATTAAAATCTATTTTCAAAACTTTAAAGCTTCATATCTTCTAAACTAGACGTGCTACGAGCAAAAGGACAATAATCGGTGATAACTTTTTTCGGGGCAAAAAATTAAAATTTCATTTCAAAAAATGAAAATCTATTTTCAAAACTTTAAAGCTTCATATCTTCTAAACTAGACGAGCTACGAGCAAAAGGACAATAATCTGTGATCACTTTTTCGGGCCAAAAAATTAAAATTTCATTTCAAAAAATGAAAATCTATTTTCAAAACTTTAAAGCTTCATATCTTCTAAACTAGACGTGCTACGAGCAAAAGGACAATAATCTGTGATCACTTTTTTCGGGCCAAACCTATTTTCAAAACTTTAAAGCTTAATATCTTCGAAACTAGACGTGCTACGAGCAAAAGGACAATAATCTGTGATCACTTTTTTCGGGGCAAAAAATTAAAATTTCATTTCAAAAAATGAAAATCTATTTTCAAAACTTTAAAGCTTCATATCTTCTAAACTAGACGTGCTACGAGCAAAAGGACAATAATCTGTGATCACTTTTTTTGGGGCAAAAAATTAAAATTTCATTTCAAAAAATGAAAATCTATTTTCAAAACTTTAAAGCTTCATATCTTCTAAACTAGACGTGCTACGAGCAAAAGGTCAATAATCTGTGATCACTTTTTCGGGCCAAAAAATTAAAATCTATTTTCAAAACTTTAAAGCTTCATATCTTCTAAACTAGACGTGCTACGAGCAAAAGGACAATAATCTGTGATCACTTTTTTCGGGCCAAACAATTAAAATCTATTTTCAAAACTTTAAAGCTTCATATCTTCTAAACTAGACGTGCTACGAGCAAAAGGACAATAATCTGTGATCACTTTTTTCGGGCCAAACCTATTTCCAAAACTTTAAAGCTTCATATCTTCGAAACTAGACGTGCTACGAGCAAAAGGACAATAATCTGTGATCACTTTTTTCGGGCCAAACCTATTTTCAAAACTTTAAAGCTTAATATCTTCGAAACTAGACGTGCTACGAGCAAAAGGACAATAATCTGTGATCACTTTTTTCGGGGCAAAAAATTAAAATTTCATTTCAAAAAATGAAAATCTATTTTCAAAACTTTAAAGCTTCATATCTTCTAAACTAGACGTGCTACGAGCAAAAGGACAATAATCTGTGATCACTTTTTTTGGGGCAAAAAATTAAAATTTCATTTCAAAAAATGAAAATCTATTTTCAAAACTTTAAAGCTTCATATCTTCTAAACTAGACGTGCTACGAGCAAAAGGTCAATAATCTGTGATCACTTTTTCGGGCCAAAAAATTAAAATCTATTTTCAAAACTTTAAAGCTTCATATCTTCTAAACTAGACGTGCTACGAGCAAAAGGACAATAATGTGTGATCACTTTTTTCGGGCCAAAAAATTAAAATTTCATTTCAAAAAATGAAAATCTATTTTCAAAACTTTAAAGCTTCATATCTTCTAAACTAGACGTGCTACGAGCAAAAGGACAATAATCTGTGATCACTTTTTTCGGGCCAAAAAATTAAAATTTCATTTCAAAAAATGAAAATCTATTTTCAAAACTTTAAAGCTTCATATCTTCTAAACTAGACGTGCTACGAGCAAAAGGACAATAATCTGTGATCACTTTTTTCGGGCCAAACCTATTTTCAAAACTTTAAAGCTTCATATCTTCTAAACTAGACGTGCTACGAGCAAAAGGACAATAATCTGTGATCACTTTTTTCGGGGCAAAAAATTAAAATTTCATTTCAAAAAATGAAAATCTTTTTTCAAAACTTTAAAGCTTCATATCTTCTAAACTAGACGTGCTACGAGTAAAAGGACAATAATCCGTGATCACTTTTTTCGGGGCAAAAAATTAAAATTTCATTTCAAAAAATTAAAATCTATTTTAAAAACTTTAAAGCTTCATATCTTCTAAACTAGACGTGCTACGAGCAAAAGGACAATAATCTGTGATCACTTTTTTCGGGCCAAACCTATTTTCAAAACTTTAAAGCTTCATATCTTCTAAACTAGACGTGCTACGAGTAAAAGGACAATAATCCGTGATCACTTTTTTCGGGGCAAAAAATTAAAATTTCATTTCAAAAAATGAAAATCCATTTTCAAAACTATAAAGCTTCATATCTTCTAAACTAGACGTGCTACGAGCAAAAGGACAATAATCTGTGATCACTTTTTTCGGGGCAAAAAATTAAAATCTATTTTAAAAACTTTGAAGCTTCATATCTTCTAAACTAGACGTGCTACGAGCAAAAGGTCAATAATCTGTGATCACTTTTTTCGGGGCAAAAAATTAAAATCTATTTTAAAAACTTTGAAGCTTCATATCTTCTAAACTAGACGTGCTACGAGCAAAAGGTCAATAATCTGTGATCACTTTTTTCGGGCCAAAAAATTAAAATCTATTTTCAAAACTTTAAAGCTTCATATCTTCTAAACTAGACGTGCTACGAGCAAAAGGACAATAATCTGTGATAACTGTTTTTCGGGGCAAAAAATTAAAATTTCATTTCAAAAAATGAAAATCTATTTTCAAAACATTAAAGCTTCATTTCTTCTAAACTAGACGTGCTACGAGCAAAAGGACAATAATCTGTGATCACTTTTTTCGGGCCAAACCTATTTTCAAAACTTTAAAGCTTCATATCTTCTAAACTAGACGTGCTACGAGCAAAAGGACAATAATCTGTGATAACTTTTTTCGGGGCAAAAAATTAAAATTTCATTTCAAAAAATGAAAATCTATTTTCAAAACTTTAAAGCTTCATATCTTCTAAACTAGACGTGCTACGAGCAAAAGGTCAATAATCTGTGATCACTTTTTTCGGGCCAAACCTATTTTCAAAACTTTAAAGCTTCATATCTTCTAAACTAGACGTGCTACGAGCAAACGGACAATAATCTGTGATCACTTTTTTCGGGCCAAAAAATTAAAATTTCATTTCAAAAAATGAAAATCTATTTTCAAAACTTTAAAGCTTCATATCTTCTAAACTAGACGTGCTACGAGCAAAAGGACAATAATGTGTGATCACTTTTTTCGGGCCAAACCTATTTTCAAAACTTTAAAGCTTCATATCTTCTAAACTAGACGTGCTACGAGCAAACGGACAATAATCTGTGATCACTTTTTTCGGGCCAAAAAATTAAAATTTCATTTCAAAAAATGAAAATCTATTTTCAAAACTTTAAAGCTTCATATCTTCTAAACTAGACGTGCTACGAGCAAAAGGACAATAATCTGTGATAACTGTTTTTCGGGGCAAAAAATTAAAATTTCATTTCAAAAAATGAAAATCTATTTTCAAAACTTTAAAGCTTCATATCTTCTAAACTAGACGTGCTACGAGCAAAAGGTCAATAATCTGTGATCACTTTTTTCGGGCCAAACCTATTTTCAAAACTTTAAAGCTTCATATCTTCTAAACTAGACGTGCTACGAGCAAAAGGACAATAATCTGTGATCACTTTTTTCGGGCCAAAAAATTAAAATTTCATTTCAAAAAATGAAAATCTATTTTCAAAACTTTAAAGCTTCATATCTTCTAAACTAGACGTGCTACGAGCAAAAGGACAATAATCTGTGATCACTTTTTTCGGGCCAAAAAATTAAAATCTATTTTCAAAACTTTAAAGCTTCATATCTTCTAAACTAGACGTGTAACGAGCAAAAGGAAAATAATCTGCGATCACTTTTTTCGGGCCAAACCTATTTTCAAAACTTTAAAGCTTCATATCTTGTAAACTAGACGTGCTACGAGCAAAAGGTCAATAATCTGTGATCACTTTTTCGGGCCAAAAAATTAAAATCTATTTTCAAAACTTTAAAGCTTCATATCTTCTAAACTAGACGTGCTACGAGCAAAAGGACAATAATGTGTGATCACTTTTTTCGGGCCAAAAAATTAAAATTTCATTTCAAAAAATGAAAATCTATTTTCAAAACTTTAAAGCTTCATATCTTCTAAACTAGACGTGCTACGAGCAAAAGGACAATAATCTGTGATCACTTTTTTCGGGCCAAAAAATTAAAATTTCATTTCAAAAAATGAAAATCTATTTTCAAAACTTTAAAGCTTCATATCTTCTAAACTAGACGTGCTACGAGCAAAAGGACAATAATCTGTGATCACTTTTTTCGGGCCAAACCTATTTTCAAAACTTTAAAGCTTCATATCTTCGAAACTAGACGTGCTACGAGCAAAAGGACAATAATCTGTGATCACTTTTTTCGGGCCAAACCTATTTTCAAAACTTTAAAGCTTCATATCTTCGAAACTAGACGTGCTACGAGCAAAAGGACAATAATCTGTGATCACTTTTTTCGGGCCAAACCTATTTTCAAAACTTTAAAGCTTCATATCTTCTAAACTAGACGTGCTACGAGCAAAAGGACAATAATCTGTGATCACTTTTTTCGGGGCAAAAAATTAAAATTTCATTTCAAAAAATGAAAATCTTTTTTCAAAACTTTAAAGCTTCATATCTTCTAAACTAGACGTGCTACGAGTAAAAGGACAATAATCCGTGATCACTTTTTTCGGGGCAAAAAATTAAAATTTCATTTCAAAAAATGAAAATCTTTTTTCAAAACTTTAAAGCTTCATATCTTCTAAACTAGACGAGCTACGAGCAAAAGGACAATAATCTGTGATCACTTTTTCGGGCCAAAAAATTAAAATCTATTTTAAAAACTTTAAAGCTTCATATCTTCTTAACTAGACGTGCTACGAGCAAAAGGACAATAATCTGTGATCACTTTTTTCGGGGCAAAAAATTAAAATTTCATTTCAAAAAATGAAAATCTTTTTTCAAAACTTTAAAGCTTCATATCTTCTAAACTAGACGGGCTACGAGCAAAAGGACAATAATCTGTGATCACTTTTTCGGGCCAAAAAATTAAAATCTATTTTAAAAACTTTAAAGCTTCATATCTTCTTAACTAGACGTGCTACGAGCAAAAGGACAATAATCTGTGATCACTTTTTTCGGGGCAAAAAATTAAAATTTCATTTCAAAAAATGAAAATCTATTTTCAAAACTTTAAAGCTTCATATCTTCTAAACTAGACGTGCTACGAGCAAAAGGACAATAATCTGTGATCACTTTTTTCGGGCCAAACCTATTTTCAAAACTTTAAAGCTTCATATCTTCTAAACTAGACGTGCTACGAGCAAAAGGACAATAATCTGTGATCACTTTTTTCGGCCCAAAAAAATTAAAATCTATTTTCAAAACTTTAAAGCTTCATATCTTCTAAACTAGACGTGCTACGAGCAAAAGGACAATAATCTGTGATCACTTTTTTCGGGGAAAAAATTTAAATTTCATTTCAAAAAATGAAAATCTATTTTCAAAACTTTAAAGCTTCATATCTTCTAAACTAGACGTGCTACGAGCAAAAGGACAATAATCTGTGATCACTTTTTTCGGGCCAAAAAATTAAAATCTATTTTCAAAACTTTAAAGCTTCATATCTTCTAAACTAGACGTGCTACGAGCAAAAGGACAATAATCGGTGATAACTTTTTTCGGGGCAAAAAATTAAAATTTCATTTCAAAAAATGAAAATCTATTTTCAAAACTTTAAAGCTTCATATCTTCTAAACTAGACGTGCTACGAGCAAAAGGACAATAATCTGTGATCACTTTTTTCGGGGCAAAAAATTAAAATTTCATTTCAAAAAATGAAAATCTATTTTCAAAACTTTAAAGCTTCATATCTTCTAAACTAGACGTGCTACGAGCAAGAGGTCAATAATCTGTGATCACTTTTTTCGGGTCAAAAAATGAAAATCTATTTTCAAAACTTTAAAGCTTCATATCTTCTAAACTAGACGTGCTACGAGCAAAAGGACAATAATCTGTGATCACTTTTTTCGGGCCAAAAAATTAAAATTTCATTTCAAAAAATGAAAATCTATTTTCAAAACTTTAAAGCTTCATATCTTCTAAACTAGACGTGCTACGAGCAAGAGGTCAATAATCTGTGATCACTTTTTTCGGGCCAAAAAATTAAAATTTCATTTCAAAAAATGAAAATCTATTTTCAAAACTTTAAAGCTTCATATCTTCTAAACTAGACGTGCTACGAGCAAAAGGACAATAATCTGTGATCACTTTTTTCGGGCCAAAAAATTAAAATTTCATTTCAAAAAATGAAAATCTATTTTCAAAACTTTAAAGCTTCATATCTTCTAAACTAGACGTGCTACGAGCAAAAGGACAATAATCTGTGATCACTTTTTTCGGGTCAAAAAATTAAAATCTATTTTCAAAACTTTAAAGCTTCATATCTTCTAAACTAGACGTGTAACGAGCAAAAGGAAAATAATCTGAGATCACTTTTTTCGGGCCAAACCTATTTTCAAAACTTTAAAGCTTCATATCTTCGAAACTAGACGTGCTACGAGCAAAAGGACAATAATCTGTGATCACTTTTTTCGGGCCAAACCTATTTCCAAAACTTTAAAGCTTCATATCTTCGAAACTAGACGTGCTACGAGCAAAAGGACAATAATCTGTGATCACTTTTTTCGGGCCAAACCTATTTTCAAAACTTTAAAGCTTAATATCTTCGAAACTAGACGTGCTACGAGCAAAAGGACAATAATCTGTGATCACTTTTTTCGGGGCAAAAAATTAAAATTTCATTTCAAAAAATGAAAATCTATTTTCAAAACTTTAAAGCTTCATATCTTCTAAACTAGACGTGCTACGAGCAAGAGGTCAATAATCTGTGATCACTTTTTTCGGGCCAAAAAATTAAAATCTATTTTCAAAACTTTAAAGCTTCATATCTTCTAAACTAGACGTGCTACGAGCAAAAGGACAATAATCGGTGATAACTTTTTTCGGGGCAAAAAATTAAAATTTCATTTCAAAAATGAAAATCTATTTTCAAAACTTTAAAGCTTCATATCTTCTAAACTAGACGTGCTACGAGCAAAAGGACAATAATCTGTGATCACTTTTTTCGGGGCAAAAAATTAAAATTTCATTTCAAAAAATGAAAATCTATTTTCAAAACTTTAAAGCTTCATATCTTCTAAACTAGACGTGCTACGAGCAAAAGGACAATAATCTGTGATCACTTTTTTCGGGCCAAAAAATTAAAATCTATTTTCAAAACTTTAAAGCTTCATATCTTCTAAACTAGACGTGCTACGAGCAAAAGGACAATAATCGGTGATAACTTTTTTCGGGGCAAAAAATTAAAATTTCATTTCAAAAAATGAAAATCTATTTTCAAAACTTTAAAGCTTCATATCTTCTAAACTAGACGAGCTACGAGCAAAAGGACAATAATCTGTGATCACTTTTTCGGGCCAAAAAATTAAAATCTATTTTAAAAACTTTAAAGCTTCATATCTTCTAAACTAGACGTGCTACGAGCAAAAGGACAATAATCTGTGATCACTTTTTTCGGGGCAAAAAATTAAAATTTCATTTCAAAAAATGAAAATCTTTTTCAAAACTTTAAAGCTTCATATCTTCTAAACTAGACGAGCTACGAGCAAAAGGACAATAATCTGTGATCACTTTTTCGGGCCAAAAAATTAAAATCTATTTTAAAAACTTTAAAGCTTCATATCTTCTTAACTAGACGTGCTACGAGCAAAAGGACAATAATCTGTGATCACTTTTTTCGGGGCAAAAAATTAAAATTTCATTTCAAAAAATGAAAATCTATTTTCAAAACTTTAAAGCTTCATATCTTCTAAACTAGACGTGCTACGAGCAAAAGGACAATAATCTGTGATCACTTTTTTCGGGCCAAACCTATTTTCAAAACTTTAAAGCTTCATATCTTCTAAACTAGACGTGCTACGAGCAAAAGGACAATAATCTGTGATCACTTTTTTCGGCCCAAAAAAATTAAAATCTATTTTCAAAACTTTAAAGCTTCATATCTTCTAAACTAGACGTGCTACGAGCAAAAGGACAATAATCTGTGATCACTTTTTTCGGGGAAAAAATTTAAATTTCATTTCAAAAAATGAAAATCTATTTTCAAAACTTTAAAGCTTCATATCTTCTAAACTAGACGTGCTACGAGCAAAAGGACAATAATCTGTGATCACTTTTTTCGGGCCAAAAAATTAAAATCTATTTTCAAAACTTTAAAGCTTCATATCTTCTAAACTAGACGTGCTACGAGCAAAAGGACAATAATCGGTGATAACTTTTTTCGGGGCAAAAAATTAAAATTTCATTTCAAAAAATGAAAATCTATTTTCAAAACTTTAAAGCTTCATATCTTCTAAACTAGACGTGCTACGAGCAAAAGGACAATAATCTGTGATCACTTTTTTCGGGGCAAAAAATTAAAATTTCATTTCAAAAAATGAAAATCTATTTTCAAAACTTTAAAGCTTCATATCTTCTAAACTAGACGTGCTACGAGCAAGAGGTCAATAATCTGTGATCACTTTTTTCGGGTCAAAAAATGAAAATCTATTTTCAAAACTTTAAAGCTTCATATCTTCTAAACTAGACGTGCTACGAGCAAAAGGACAATAATCTGTGATCACTTTTTTCGGGCCAAAAAATTAAAATTTCATTTCAAAAAATGAAAATCTATTTTCAAAACTTTAAAGCTTCATATCTTCTAAACTAGACGTGCTACGAGCAAGAGGTCAATAATCTGTGATCACTTTTTTCGGGCCAAAAAATTAAAATTTCATTTCAAAAAATGAAAATCTATTTTCAAAACTTTAAAGCTTCATATCTTCTAAACTAGACGTGCTACGAGCAAAAGGACAATAATCTGTGATCACTTTTTTCGGGGCAAAAAATTAAAATTTCATTTCAAAAAATGAAAATCTATTTTCAAAACTTTAAAGCTTCATATCTTCTAAACTAGACGTGCTACGAGCAAGAGGTCAATAATCTGTGATCACTTTTTTCGGGTCAAAAAATGAAAATCTATTTTCAAAACTTTAAAGCTTCATATCTTCTAAACTAGACGTGCTACGAGCAAAAGGACAATAATCTGTGATCACTTTTTTCGGGCCAAAAAATTAAAATTTCATTTCAAAAAATGAAAATCTATTTTCAAAACTTTAAAGCTTCATATCTTCTAAACTAGACGTGCTACGAGCAAAAGGACAATAATCTGTGATCACTTTTTTCGGGCCAAACCTATTTTCAAAACTTTAAAGCTTCATATCTTCGAAACTAGACGTGCTACGAGCAAAAGGACAATAATCTGTGATCACTTTTTTCGGGCCAAACCTATTTCCAAAACTTTAAAGCTTCATATCTTCGAAACTAGACGTGCTACGAGCAAAAGGACAATAATCTGTGATCACTTTTTTCGGGCCAAACCTATTTTCAAAACTTTAAAGCTTAATATCTTCGAAACTAGACGTGCTACGAGCAAAAGGACAATAATCTGTGATCACTTTTTTCGGGGCAAAAAATTAAAATTTCATTTCAAAAAATGAAAATCTATTTTCAAAACTTTAAAGCTTCATATCTTCTAAACTAGACGTGCTACGAGCAAGAGGTCAATAATCTGTGATCACTTTTTTCGGGCCAAAAAATTAAAATCTATTTTCAAAACTTTAAAGCTTCATATCTTCTAAACTAGACGTGCTACGAGCAAAAGGACAATAATCGGTGATAACTTTTTTCGGGGCAAAAAATTAAAATTTCATTTCAAAAAATGAAAATCTATTTTCAAAACTTTAAAGCTTCATATCTTCTAAACTAGACGTGCTACGAGCAAAAGGACAATAATCTGTGATCACTTTTTTCGGGGCAAAAAATTAAAATTTCATTTCAAAAAATGAAAATCTATTTTCAAAACTTTAAAGCTTCATATCTTCTAAACTAGACGAGCTACGAGCAAAAGGACAATAATCTGTGATCACTTTTTCGGGCCAAAAAATTAAAATCTATTTTAAAAACTTTAAAGCTTCATATCTTCTAAACTAGACGTGCTACGAGCAAAAGGACAATAATCTGTGATCACTTTTTTCGGGGCAAAAAATTAAAATTTCATTTCAAAAAATGAAAATCTTTTTCAAAACTTTAAAGCTTCATATCTTCTAAACTAGACGAGCTACGAGCAAAAGGACAATAATCTGTGATCACTTTTTCGGGCCAAAAAATTAAAATCTATTTTAAAAACTTTAAAGCTTCATATCTTCTTAACTAGACGTGCTACGAGCAAAAGGACAATAATCTGTGATCACTTTTTTCGGGGCAAAAAATTAAAATTTCATTTCAAAAAATGAAAATCTTTTTTCAAAACTTTAAAGCTTCATATCTTCTAAACTAGACGAGCTACGAGCAAAAGGACAATAATCTGTGATCACTTTTTCGGGCCAAAAAATTAAAATCTATTTTAAAAACTTTAAAGCTTCATATCTTCTTAACTAGACGTGCTACGAGCAAAAGGACAATAATCTGTGATCACTTTTTTCGGGGCAAAAAATTAAAATTTCATTTCAAAAAATGAAAATCTATTTTCAAAACTTTAAAGCTTCATATCTTCTAAACTAGACGTGCTACGAGCAAAAGGACAATAATCTGTGATCACTTTTTCGGGCCAAAAAATTAAAATCTATTTTAAAAACTTTAAAGCTTCATATCATCTTAACTAGACGTGCTACGAGCAAAAGGACAATAATCTGTGATCACTTTTTTCGGGGCAAAAAATTAAAATTTCATTTCAAAAAATGAAAATCTTTTTTCAAAACTTTAAAGCTTCATATCTTCTAAACTAGACGTGCTACGAGCAAAAGGACAATAATCTGTGATCACTTTTTCGGGCCAAAAAATTAAAATCTATTTTAAAAACTTTAAAGCTTCATATCTTCTTAACTAGACGTGCTACGAGCAAAAGGACAATAATCTGTGATCACTTTTTTCGGGGCAAAAAATTAAAATTTCATTTCAAAAAATGAAAATCTTTTTTCAAAACTTTAAAGCTTCATATCTTCTAAACTAGACGAGCTACGAGCAAAAGGACAATAATCTGTGATCACTTTTTCGGGCCAAAAAATTAAAATCTATTTTAAAAACTTTAAAGCTTCATATCATCTTAACTAGACGTGCTACGAGCAAAAGGACAATAATCTGTGATCACTTTTTTCGGGGCAAAAAATTAAAATCTATTTTAAAAACTTTAAAGCTTCATATCTTCTAAACTAGACGTGCTACGAGCAAAAGGACAATAATCTGTGATCACTTTTTCGGGCCAAAAAATTAAAATCTATTTTAAAAACTTTAAAGCTTCATATCTTCTTAACTAGACGTGCTACGAGCAAAAGGACAATAATCTGTGATCACTTTTTTCGGGGCAAAAAATTAAAATTTCATTTCAAAAAATGAAAATCTATTTTCAAAACTTTAAAGCTTCATATCTTCTAAACTAGACGTGCTACGAGCAAAAGGACAATAATCTGTGATCACTTTTTCGGGCCAAAAAATTAAAATCTATTTTAAAAACTTTAAAGCTTCATATCATCTTAACTAGACGTGCTACGAGCAAAAGGACAATAATCTGTGATCACTTTTTTCGGGGCAAAAAATTAAAATTTCATTTCAAAAAATGAAAATCTTTTTTCAAAACTTTAAAGCTTCATATCTTCTAAACTAGACGTGCTACGAGCAAAAGGACAATAATCTGTGATCACTTTTTTCGGGCCAAAAAATTAAAATTTTATTTAAAAAAATTAAAATCTATTTTAAAAACTTTAAAGCTTCATATCTTCTTAACTAGACGTGCTACGAGCAAAAGGACAATAATCTGTGATCACTTTTTTCGGGCCAAAAAATTAAAATTTTATTTCAAAAAATTAAAATCTATTTTCAAAACTTTGAAGCTTCATATCTTCTAAACTAGACGTGCTACGAGCAAAAGGACAATAATCTGTGATCACTTTTTTCGGGCCAAAAAATTAAAATTTTATTTCAAAAAATTAAAATCTATTTTAAAACCTTTAAAGCTTCATATCTTCTAAACTAGACGTGCTACGAGCAAAAGGACAATAATCTGTGATCACTTTTTTCGGGCCAAAAAATTAAAATCTATTTTCAAAACTTTAAAGCTTCATATCTTCTAAACTAGACGTGCTACGAGCAAAAGGACAATAATCGGTGATAACTTTTTTCGGGGCAAAAAATTAAAATTTCATTTCAAAAAACGAAAATCTATTTTCAAAACTTTAAAGCTTCATATCTTCTAAACTAGACGTGCTACGAGCAAAAGGTCAATAATCTGTGATCACTTTTTCGGGCCAAAAAATTAAAATCTATTTTCAAAACTTTAAAGCTTCATATCTTCTAAACTAGACGTGCTACGAGCAAAAGGACAATAATCTGTGATCACTTTTTTCGGGCCAAAAAATTAAAATTTCATTTCAAAAAATGAAAATCTATTTTCAAAACTTTAAAGCTTCATATCTTCTAAACTAGACGTGCTACGAGCAAAAGGACAATAATCTGTGATCACTTTTTTCGGGGCAAAAAATTAAAATTTCATTTCAAAAAATGAAAATCTATTTTCAAAACTTTAAAGCTTCATATCTTCTAAACTAGACGTGCTACGAGCAAGAGGTCAATAATCTGTGATCACTTTTTTCGGGTCAAAAAATGAAAATCTATTTTCAAAACTTTAAAGCTTCATATCATCTAAACTAGACGTGCTACGAGCAAAAGGACAATAATCTGTGATCACTTTTTTCGGGCCAAAAAATTAAAATTTCATTTCAAAAAATGAAAATCTATTTTCAAAACTTTAAAGCTTCATATCTTCTAAACTAAACGTGCTACGAGCAAGAGGTCAATAATCTGCGATCACTTTTTTCGGGCCAAAAAATTAAAATTTCATTTCAAAAAATGAAAATCTATTTTCAAAACTTTAAAGCTTCATATCTTCTAAACTAGACGTGCTACGAGCAAAAGGACAATAATCTGTGATCACTTTTTTCGGGTCAAAAAATTAAAATCTATTTTCAAAACTTTAAAGCTTCATATCTTCTAAACTAGACGTGTAACGAGCAAAAGGAAAATAATCTGAGATCACTTTTTTCGGGCCAAACCTATTTTCAAAACTTTAAAGCTTCATATCTTGTAAACTAGACGTGCTACGAGCAAAAGGACAATAATCTGTGATCACTTTTTTCGGGCCAAACCTATTTCCAAAACTTTAAAGCTTCATATCTTCGAAACTAGACGTGCTACGAGCAAAAGGACAATAATCTGTGATCACTTTTTTCGGGCCAAACCTATTTTCAAAACTTTAAAGCTTCATATCTTCGAAACTAGACGTGCTACGAGCAAAAGGACAATAATCTGTGATCACTTTTTTCGGGGCAAAAAATTAAAATTTCATTTCAAAAAATGAAAATCTTTTTTCAAAACTTTAAAGCTTCATATCTTCTAAACTAGACGCGCTACGAGCAAAAGGAAAATAATCTGTGATCACTTTTTTCGGGGCAAAAAATTAAAATCTATTTTCAAAACTTTAAAGCTTCATATCTTTGAAACTAGACGTGCTACGAGCAAAAGGACAATAATCTGTGATCACTTTTTTCGGGCCAAAAAATTAAAATTTTATTTCAAAAAATGAAAATCTATTTTCAAAACTTTAAAGCTTCATATCTTCTAAACTAGACGTGCTACGAGCAAAAGGACAATAATCTGTGATCACTTTTTTCGGGCAATAAAATGAAAATCTATTTTCAAAACTTTAAAGCTTCATATCTTCTAAACTAGACGTGCTACGAGCAAAAGGACAATAATCTGTGATCACTTTTTTCGGGCCAAACCTATTTTCAAACCTTTAAAGCTTCATATCTTCTAAACTAGACGTGCTACGAGCAAAAGGACAATAATCTGTGATCACTTTTTTCGGGCAATAAAATGAAAATCTATTTCCAAAACTTTAAAGCTTCATATCTTCGAAACTAGACGTGCTACGAGCAAAGGACAATAATCTGTGATCACTTTTTTCGGGCAATAAAATGAAAATCTATTTCCAAAACTTTAAAGCTTCATATCTTCTAAACTAGACGTGCTACGAGCAAAAGGACAATAATCTGTGATCACTTTTTTCGGGCCAAACCTATTTTCAAAACTTTAAAGCTTCATATCTTCTAAACTAGACGTGCTACGAGCAAAAGGACAATAATCTGTGATCACTTTTTTCGGGCCAAACCTATTTTCAAAACTTTAAAGCTTCATATCTTCGAAACTAGACGTGCTACGAGCAAAAGGACAATAATCTGTGATCACTTTTTTCGGGCCAAACCTATTTTCAAAACTTTAAAGCTTCATATCTTCGAAACTAGACGTGCTACGAGCAAAAGGACAATAATCTGTGATCACTTTTTTCGGGGCAAAAAATTAAAATTTCATTTCAAAAAATGAAAATCTTTTTTCAAAACTTTAAAGCTTCATATCTTCTAAACTAGACGCGCTACGAGCAAAAGGAAAATAATCTGTGATCACTGTTTTCGGGGCAAAAAATTAAAATCTATTTTCAAAACTTTAAAGCTTCATATCTTTGAAACTAGACGTGCTACGAGCAAAAGGACAATAATCTGTGATCACTTTTTTCGGGCAATAAAATGAAAATCTATTTTCAAAACTTTAAAGCTTCATATCTTCTAAACTAGACGTGCTACGAGCAAAAGGACAATAATCTGTGATCACTTTTTTCGGGCAATAAAATGAAAATCTATTTTCAAAACTTTAAAGCTTCATATCTTCTAAACTAGACGTGCTACGAGCACAAGGACAATAATCTGTGATCACTTTTTTCGGGGAAAAAATTTAAATTTCATTTCAAAAAATTAAAATCTATTTTCAAAACTTTAAAGCTTCATATCTTCTAAACTAGACGTGCTATGAGCAAAAGGACAATAATCTGTGATCACTTTTTTCGGGCCAAAAAATTAAAATCTATTTTCAAAACTTTAAAGCTTCATATCTTCTAAACTAGACGTGCTACGAGCAAAAGGACAATAATCTGTGATCACTTTTTTCGGGCCAAAAAATTAAAATTTTATTTCAAAAAATTAAAATCTATTTTAAAAACTTTAAAGCTTCATATCTTCTAAACTAGACGTGTTATGAGCAAAAGGACAATAATCTGTTATCAACTTTTTCGGGCCAAAAATTAAAATCTATTTTCAAAACTTTAAAGCTTCATATCTTCTAAACTAGACGTGCTACGAGCAAAAGGACAATAATCTGTGATCACTTTTTTCGGGCCAAAAAATTAAAATCTATTTTCAAATCTTTAAAGCTTCATATCTTCTAAACTAGACGTGCTACGAGCAAAAGGACAATAATCTGTGATCACTTTTTTCGGGCCAAACAATTAAAATCTATTTTCAAAACTTAAAAGCTTCATATCTTCTAAACTAGACGTGCTACGAGCAAAAGGACAATAATCTGTGATCACTTTTTTCGGGCAATAAAATGAAAATCTATTTTCAAAACTTTAAAGCTTCATATCTTCTAAACTAGACGTGCTACGAGCAAAAGGACAATAATCTGTGATCACTTTTTTCGGGGAAAAAATTTAAATTTCATTTCACAAAATGAAAATCTATTTTCAAAACTTTAAAGCTTCATATCTTCTAAACTAGACGTGCTATGAGCAAAAGGACAATAATCTGTGATCACTTTTTTCGGGCCAAAAAATTAAAATCTATTTTCAAAACTTTAAAGCTTCATATCTTCTAAACTAGACGTGCTACGAGCAAAAGGACAATAATCTGTGATCACTTTTTTCGGGCCAAAAAATTAAAATTTTATTTCAAAAAATTAAAATCTATTTTAAAAACTTTAAAGCTTCATATCTTCTAAACTAGACGTGTTATGAGCAAAAGGACAATAATCTGTTATCAACTTTTTCGGGCCAAAAATTAAAATCTATTTTCAAAACTTTAAAGCTTCATATCTTCTAAACTAGACGTGCTACGAGCAAAAGGACAATAATCTGTGATCACTTTTTTCGGGCCAAAAAATTAAAATCTATTTTCAAATCTTTAAAGCTTCATATCTTCTAAACTAGACGTGCTACGAGCAAAAGGACAATAATCTGTGATCACTTTTTTCGGGCCAAACAATTAAAATCTATTTTCAAAACTTTAAAGCTTCATATCTTCTAAACTAGACGTGCTACGAGCAAAAGGACAATAATCTGATTACTTTTTTCGGGCCAAAAAAATTAAAATTTCATATCAAAAAATGAAAATCTATTTTCAAAACTTTAAAGCTTCATATCTTCTAAACTAGACGTGCTACGAGCAAAAGGACAATAATCTGTGATCACTTTTTTCGGGCCAAAAAATTAAAATCTATTTTCAAAACTTTAAAGCTTCATATCTTCTAAACTAGACGTGCTACGAGCAAAAGGACAATAATCTGTGATCATTATTTTCGGGCCAAAAAATTAAAATCTATTTTCAAAACTTTAAAGCTTCATATCTTCTAAACTAGACGTGCTACGAGCAAAAGGACAATAATCTGTGATCACTTTTTTCGGGCCAAACAATTAAAATTTTATTTCAAAAAATTAAAATCTATTTTCAAAACTTTAAAGCTTCATATCTTCTAAACTAGACGTGCTACGAGCAAAAGGACAATAATCTGTGATCACTTTTTTCGGGCCAAAAAATTAAAATTTTATTTCAAAAAATTAAAATCTATTTTCAAAACTTTAAAGCTTCATATCTTCTAAACTAGACGTGCTAATCTTTAAAGCTTCATATCTTCTAAACTAGACGTGCTACGAGCAAAAGGACAATAATCTGTGATCACTTTTTCGGGCCAAACAATTAAAATCTATTTTCAAAACTTTAAAGCTTCATATCTTCTAAACTAGACGTGCTACGAGCAAAAGGACAATAATCTGTGATCACTTTTTTGGGCCAAAAAATTAAAATTTTATTTCAAAAAATTAAAATCTATTTTCAAAACTTTAAAGCTTCATATCTTCTAAACTAGACGTGATACGAGCAAAAGGACAATAATCTGTGATCACTTTTTTCGGGCCAAACCTATTTTCAAAACTTTAAAGCTTCATATCTTCTAAACTAGACGTGCTACGAGCAAAAGGACAATAATCTGTGATCACTTTTTTCGGGCAATAAAATGAAAATCTATTTCCAAAACTTTAAAGCTTCATATCTTCGAAACTAGACGTGCTACGAGCAAAAGGACAATAATCTGTGATCACTTTTTTCGGGCAATAAAATGAAAATCTATTTCCAAAACTTTAAAGCTTCATATCTTCTAAACTAGACGTGCTACGAGCAAAAGGACAATAATCTGTGATCACTTTTTTCGGGCCAAACCTATTTTCAAAACTTTAAAGCTTCATATCTTCTAAACTAGACGTGCTACGAGCAAAAGGACAATAATCTGTGATCACTTTTTTCGGGGAAAAAATTTAAATTTCATTTCACAAAATGAAAATCTATTTTCAAAACTTTAAAGCTTCATATCTTCTAAACTAGACGTGCTATGAGCAAAAGGACAATAATCTGTGATCACTTTTTTCGGGCCAAAAAATTAAAATCTATTTTCAAAACTTTAAAGCTTCATATCTTCTAAACTAGACGTGCTACGAGCAAAAGGACAATAATCTGTGATCACTTTTTTCGGGCCAAAAAATTAAAATTTTATTTCAAAAAATTAAAATCTATTTTAAAAACTTTAAAGCTTCATATCTTCTAAACTAGACGTGTTATGAGCAAAAGGACAATAATCTGTTATCAACTTTTTCGGGCCAAAAATTAAAATCTATTTTCAAAACTTTAAAGCTTCATATCTTCTAAACTAGACGTGCTACGAGCAAAAGGACAATAATCTGTGATCACTTTTTTCGGGCCAAAAAATTAAAATCTATTTTCAAATCTTTAAAGCTTCATATCTTCTAAACTAGACGTGCTACGAGCAAAAGGACAATAATCTGTGATCACTTTTTTCGGGCCAAACAATTAAAATCTATTTTCAAAACTTTAAAGCTTCATATCTTCTAAACTAGACGTGCTACGAGCAAAAGGACAATAATCTGATTACTTTTTTCGGGCCAAAAAAATTAAAATTTCATATCAAAAAATGAAAATCTATTTTCAAAACTTTAAAGCTTCATATCTTCTAAACTAGACGTGCTACGAGCAAAAGGACAATAATCTGTGATCACTTTTTTCGGGCCAAAAAATTAAAATCTATTTTCAAATCTTTAAAGCTTCATATCTTCTAAACTAGACGTGCTACGAGCAAAAGGACAATAATCTGTGATCACTTTTTTCGGGCCAAACAATTAAAATCTATTTTCAAAACTTTAAAGCTTCATATCTTCTAAACTAGACGTGCTACGAGCAAAAGGACAATAATCTGATTACTTTTTTCGGGCCAAAAAAATTAAAATTTCATATCAAAAAATGAAAATCTATTTTCAAAACTTTAAAGCTTCATATCTTCTAAACTAGACGTGCTACGAGCAAAAGGACAATAATCTGTGATCATTATTTTCGGGCCAAAAAATTAAAATCTATTTTCAAAACTTTAAAGCTTCATATCTTCTAAACTAGACGTGCTACGAGCAAAAGGACAATAATCTGTGATCACTTTTTTCGGGCCAAACAATTAAAATTTTATTTCAAAAAATTAAAATCTATTTTCAAAACTTTAAAGCTTCATATCTTCTAAACTAGACGTGCTACGAGCAAAAGGACAATAATCTGTGATCACTTTTTTCGGGCCAAAAAATTAAAATTTTATTTCAAAAAATTAAAATCTATTTTCAAAACTTTAAAGCTTCATATCTTCTAAACTAGACGTGCTAATCTTTAAAGCTTCATATCTTCTAAACTAGACGTGCTACGAGCAAAAGGACAATAATCTGTGATCACTTTTTCGGGCCAAACAATTAAAATCTATTTTCAAAACTTTAAAGCTTCATATCTTCTAAACTAGACGTGCTACGAGCAAAAGGACAATAATCTGTGATCACTTTTTTGGGCCAAAAAATTAAAATTTTATTTCAAAAAATTAAAATCTATTTTCAAAACTTTAAAGCTTCATATCTTCTAAACTAGACGTGATACGAGCAAAAGGACAATAATCTGTGATCACTTTTTTCGGGCCAAACCTATTTTCAAAACTTTAAAGCTTCATATCTTCTAAACTAGACGTGCTACGAGCAAAAGGACAATAATCTGTGATCACTTTTTTCGGGCAATAAAATGAAAATCTATTTCCAAAACTTTAAAGCTTCATATCTTCTAAACTAGACGTGCTACGAGCAAAAGGACAATAATCTGTGATCACTTTTTTCGGGCCAAACCTATTTTCAAAACTTTAAAGCTTCATATCTTCGAAACTAGACGTGCTACGAGCAAAAGGACAATAATCTGTGATCACTTTTTTCGGGCCAAACCTATTTTCAAAACTTTAAAGCTTCATATCTTCGAAACTAGACGTGCTACGAGCAAAAGGACAATAATCTGTGATCACTCTTTTCGGGGCAAAAAATTAAAATTTCATTTCAAAAAATGAAAATCTTTTTTCAAAACTTTAAAGCTTCATATCTTCTAAACTAGACGCGCTACGAGCAAAAGGAAAATAATCTGTGATCACTGTTTTCGGGGCAAAAAATTAAAATCTATTTTCAAAACTTTAAAGCTTCATATCTTTGAAACTAGACGTGCTACGAGCAAAAGGACAATAATCTGTGATCACTTTTTTCGGGCAATAAAATGAAAATCTATTTTCAAAACTTTAAAGCTTCATATCTTCTAAACTAGACGTGCTACGAGCAAAAGGACAATAATCTGTGATCACTTTTTTCGGGCAATAAAATGAAAATCTATTTTCAAAACTTTAAAGCTTCATATCTTCTAAACTAGACGTGCTACGAGCAAAAGGACAATAATCTGTGATCACTTTTTTCGGGCAATAAAATGAAAATCTATTTTCAAAACTTTAAAGCTTCATATCTTCTAAACTAGACGTGCTACGAGCACAAGGACAATAATCTGTGATCACTTTTTTCGGGGAAAAAATTTAAATTTCATTTCACAAAATGAAAATCTATTTTCAAAACTTTAAAGCTTCATATCTTCTAAACTAGACGTGCTATGAGCAAAAGGACAATAATCTGTGATCACTTTTTTCGGGCCAAAAAATTAAAATCTATTTTCAAAACTTTAAAGCTTCATATCTTCTAAACTAGACGTGCTACGAGCAAAAGGACAATAATCTGTGATCACTTTTTTCGGGCCAAAAAATTAAAATTTTATTTCAAAAAATTAAAATCTATTTTAAAAACTTTAAAGCTTCATATCTTCTAAACTAGACGTGTTATGAGCAAAAGGACAATAATCTGTTATCAACTTTTTCGGGCCAAAAATTAAAATCTATTTTCAAAACTTTAAAGCTTCATATCTTCTAAACTAGACGTGCTACGAGCATAAGGACAATAATCTGTGATCACTTTTTTAGGGCCAAAAAATTAAAATCTATTTTCATATCTTTAAAGCTTCATATCTTCTAAACTAGACGTGCTACGAGCAAAAGGACAATAATCTGTGATCACTTTTTTCGGGCCAAACAATTAAAATCTATTTTCAAAACTTTAAAGCTTCATATCTTCTAAACTAGACGTGCTACGAGCAAAAGGACAATAATCTGTGATCACTTTTTTCGGGCAATAAAATGAAAATCTATTTTCAAAACTTTAAAGCTTCATATCTTCTAAACTAGACGTGCTATGAGCAAAAGGACAATAATCTGTGATCACTTTTTTCGGGCCAAAAAATTAAAATCTATTTTCAAAACTTTAAAGCTTCATATCTTCTAAACTAGACGTGCTACGAGCAAAAGGACAATAATCTGTGATCACTTTTTTCGGGCCAAAAAATTAAAATTTTATTTCAAAAAATTAAAATCTATTTTAAAAACTTTAAAGCTTCATATCTTCTAAACTAGACGTGTTATGAGCAAAAGGACAATAATCTGTTATCAACTTTTTCGGGCCAAAAATTAAAATCTATTTTCAAAACTTTAAAGCTTCATATCTTCTAAACTAGACGTGCTACGAGCAAAAGGACAATAATCTGTGATCACTTTTTTCGGGCCAAAAAATTAAAATCTATTTTCAAATCTTTAAAGCTTCATATCTTCTAAACTAGACGTGCTACGAGCAAAAGGACAATAATCTGTGATCACTTTTTTCGGGCCAAACAATTAAAATCTATTTTCAAAACTTTAAAGCTTCATATCTTCTAAACTAGACGTGCTACGAGCAAAAGGACAATAATCTGATCACTTTTTTCGGGCCAAAAAAATTAAAATTTCATATCAAAAAATGAAAATCTATTTTCAAAACTTTAAAGCTTCATATCTTCTAAACTAGACGTGCTACGAGCAAAAGGACAATAATCTGTGATCACTTTTTTCGGGCCAAAAAATTAAAATCTATTTTCAAAACTTTAAAGCTTCATATCTTCTAAACTAGACGTGCTACGAGCAAAAGGACAATAATCTGTGATCATTATTTTCGGGCCAAAAAATTAAAATCTATTTTCAAAACTTTAAAGCTTCATATCTTCTAAACTAGACGTGCTACGAGCAAAAGGACAATAATCTGTGATCACTTTTTTCGGGCCAAAAAATTAAAATTTTATTTCAAAAAATTAAAATCTATTTTCAAAACTTTAAAGCTTCATATCTTCTAAACTAGACGTGCTAATCTTTAAAGCTTCATATCTTCTAAACTAGACGTGCTACGAGCAAAAGGACAATAATCTGTGATCACTTTTTCGGGCCAAACAATTAAAATCTATTTTCAAAACTTTAAAGCTTCATATCTTCTAAACTAGACGTGCTACGAGCAAAAGGACAATAATCTGTGATCACTTTTTTGGGCCAAAAAATTAAAATTTTATTTCAAAAAATTAAAATCTATTTTCAAAACTTTAAAGCTTCATATCTTCTAAACTAGACGTGATACGAGCAAAAGGACAATAATCTGTGATCACTTTTTTCGGGCCAAAAAATTAAAATCTATTTTCAAATCTTTAAAGCTTCATATCTTCTAAACTAGACGTGCTACGAGCAAAAGGACAATAATCTGTGATCACTTTTTTCGGGCCAAACAATTAAAATCTATTTTCAAAACTTTAAACCTTCATATCTTCTAAACTAGACGTGCTACGAGCAAAAGGACAATAATCTGTGATCACTTTTTTCGGGCCAAAAAATTAAAATTTCATTTCAAAAAATGAAAATCTATTTTCAAAGCTTCATATCTTCTAAACTAGACGTGCTACGAGCAAAAGGACAATAATCTGTGATCACTTTTTTCGGGCCAAACAATTAAAATCTATTTTCAAAACTTTAAAGCTTCATATCTTCTAAACTAGACGTGCTACGAGCAAACGGACAATAATCTGTGATCACTTTTTTCGGGCCAAAAAATTAAAATTTTATTTCAAAAAATTAAAATCTATTTTCAAAACTTTAAAGCTTCATATCTTCTAAACTAAACGTGCTACGAGCAAGAGGTCAATAATCTGTGATCACTTTTTTCGGGCCAAAAAATTAAAATTTTATTTCAAAAAATTAAAATCTATTTTCAAAGCTTCATATCTTCTAAACTAGACGTGCTACGAGCAAAAGGACAATAATCTGTGATCACTTTTTTCGGGCCAAACAATTAAAATCTATTTTCAAAACTTTAAAGCTTCATATCTTCTAAACTAGACGTGCTACGAGCAAAAGGACAATAATCTGTTATCACTTTTTTCGGGCCAAACAATTAAAATCTATTTTCAAAACTTTAAAGCTTCATATCTTCTAAACTAGACGTGCTACGAGCAAAAGGACAATAATCTGTGATCACTTTTTTCGGGCCAAACAATTAAAATCTATTTTCAAAACTTTAAAGCTTCATATCTTCTAAACTAGACGTGCTACGAGCAAAAGGACAATAATCTGTGATCACTTTTTTCGGTCGAAAAAAACTAAAATTTATCTTCAAAACTTTAAAGCTTCATATCTTCTAAACTAGACGTGCTACGAGCAAAAGGACAATAATCTGTGATCACTTTTTTCGGGCCAAACAATTAAAATCTATTTTCAAAACTTTAAAGCTTCATATCTTCTAAACTAGACGTGCTACGAGCAAAAGGACAATAATCTGTGATCACTTTTTTCGGTCGAAAAAAACTAAAATTTATCTTCAAAACTTTAAAGCTTCATATCTTCTAAACTAGACGTGCTACGAGCAAAAGGACAATAATCTGTGATCACTTTTTTCGGGCCAAACAATTAAAATCTATTTTCAAAACTTTAAAGCTTCATATCTTCTAAACTAGACGTGCTACGAGCAAAAGGTCAATAATCTGTGATCACTTTTTTCGGGCCAAAAAATTAAAATTTTATTTCAAAAAATTAAAATCTATTTTCAAAGCTTCATATCTTCTAAACTAGACGTGCTACGAGCAAAAGGACAATAATCTGTGATCACTTTTTTCGGGCCAAACAATTAAAATCTATTTTCAAAACTTTAAAGCTTCATATCTTCTAAACTAGACGTGCTACGAGCAAAAGGACAATAATCTGTGATCACTTTTTTCGGGCCAAACAATTAAAATCTATTTTCAAAACTTTAAAGCTTCATATCTTCTAAACTAGACGTGCTACGAGCAAAAGGACAATAATCTGTGATCACTTTTTTCGGTCGAAAAAAACTAAAATTTATCTTCAAAACTTTAAAGCTTCATATCTTCTAAACTAGACGTGCTACGAGCAAAAGGACAATAATCTGTGATCACTTTTTTCGGGCCAAACAATTAAAATCTATTTTCAAAACTTTAAAGCTTCATATCTTCTAAACTAGACGTGCTACGAGCAAAAGGTCAATAATCTGTGATCACTTTTTTCGGGCCAAAAAATTAAAATTTTATTTCAAAAAATTAAAATCTATTTTCAAAGCTTCATATCTTCTAAACTAGACGTGCTACGAGCAAAAGGACAATAATCTGTGATCACTTTTTTCGGGCCAAACAATTAAAATCTATTTTCAAAACTTTAAAGCTTCATATCTTCTAAACTAGACGTGCTACGAGCAAAAGGTCAATAATCTGTGATCACTTTTTTCGGGCCAAAAAATTAAAATTTTATTTCAAAAAATTAAAATCTATTTTCAAAGCTTCATATCTTCTAAACTAGACGTGCTACGAGCAAAAGGACAATAATCTGTGATCACTTTTTTCGGGCCAAACAATTAAAATCTATTTTCAAAACTTTAAAGCTTCATATCTTCTAAACTAGACGTGCTACGAGCAAAAGGACAATAATCTGTGATCACTTTTTTCGGGCCAAACAATTAAAATCTATTTTCAAAACTTTAAAGCTTCATATCTTCTAAACTAGACGTGCTACGAGCAAAAGGACAATAATCTGTGATCACTTTTTTCGGTCGAAAAAAACTAAAATTTATCTTCAAAACTTTAAAGCTTCATATCTTCTAAACTAGACGTGCTACGAGCAAAAGGACAATAATCTGTGATCACTTTTTTCGGGCCAAACAATTAAAATCTATTTTCAAAACTTTAAAGCTTCATATCTTCTAAACTAGACGTGCTACGAGCAAAAGGACAATAATCTGTGATCACTTTTTTCGGGCCAAACAATTAAAATCTATTTTCAAAACTTTAAAGCTTCATATCTTCTAAACTAGACGTGCTACGAGCAAAAGGACAATAATCTGTTATCACTTTTTTCGGGCCAAACAATTAAAATCTATTTTCAAAACTTTAAAGCTTCATATCTTCTAAACTAGACGTGCTACGAGCAAAAGGACAATAATCTGTGATCACTTTTTTCGGGCCAAACAATTAAAATCTATTTTCAAAACTTTAAAGCTTCATATCTTCTAAACTAGACGTGCTACGAGCAAAAGGACAATAATCTGTGATCACTTTTTTCGGTCGAAAAAAACTAAAATTTATCTTCAAAACTTTAAAGCTTCATATCTTCTAAACTAGACGTGCTACGAGCAAAAGGACAATAATCTGTGATCACTTTTTTCGGGCCAAAAATTAAAATCTATTTTCAAAACTTTAAAGCTTCATATCTTCTAAACTAGACGTGCTACGAGCAAAAGGACAATAATCTGTGATCACTTTTTTCGGGCCAAAAAATTAAAATTCTGTGATCACTTTTTTCGGGTCAAACAATTAAAATCTATTTTCAAAACTTTAAAGCTTCATATCTTCTAAACTAGACGTGTAACGAGCAAAAGGAAAATAATCTGTGATCACTTTTTTCGGGCCAAACCTATTTTCAAAACTTTAAAGCTTCATATCTTCGAAACTAGACGTGCTACGAGCAAAAGGACAATAATCTGTGATCACTTTTTTCGGGCCAAAAAATTAAAATTTCATTTCAAAAAATGAAAATCTATTTTCAAAACTTTAAAGCTTCATATCTTCTAAACTAGACGTGCTACGAGCAAAAGGACAATAATCTGTGATCACTTTTTTCGGGCCAAAAAATTAAAATTTTATTTCAAAAAATTAAAATCTATTTTAAAAACTTTAAAGCTTCATATCTTCTAAACTAGACGTGTTATGAGCAAAAGGACAATAATCTGTTATCAACTTTTTCGGGCCAAAAATTAAAATCTATTTTCAAAACTTTAAAGCTTCATATCTTCTAAACTAGACGTGCTACGAGCAAAAGGACAATAATCTGTGATCACTTTTTTCGGGCCAAACAATTAAAATCTATTTTCAAAACTTTAAAGCTTCATATCTTCTAAACTAGACGTGCTACGAGCAAAAGGACAATAATCTGTGATCACTTTTTCGGGCCAAAAAATTAAAATCTATTTTCAAAACTTTAAAGCTTCATATCTTCTAAACTAGACGTGCTACGAGCAAAAGGACAATAATCTGTGATCACTTTTTTCGGGCCAAAAAATTAAAATCTATTTTCAAAACTTTAAAGCTTCATATCTTCTAAACTAGACGTGCTTCATATAATCTGTGATCACTTTTTTCGGGCCAAAAAATTAAAATTTTATTTCAAAAAATTAAAATCTATTTTAAAAACTTTAAAGCTTCATATCTTCTTAACTAGACGTGCTACGAGCAAAAGGACAATAATCTGTGATCACTTTTTTCGGGCCAAAAACATAAAATCTATTTTCAAAACTTTAAAGCTTCATATCTTCTAAACTAGACGTGTTATGAGCAAAAGGACAATAATCTGTTATCAACTTTTTCGGGCCAAAAATTAAAATCTATTTTCAAAACTTTAAAGCTTCATATCTTCTAAACTAGACGTGCTACGAGCAAAAGGACAATAATCTGTGATCACTTTTTCGGGCCAAAAAATTAAAATCTATTTTCAAAACTTTAAAGCTTCATATCTTCTAAACTAGACGTGCTACGAGCAAAAGGACAATAATCTGTGATCACTTTTTTCGGGCCAAACAATTAAAATCTATTTTCAAAACTTTAAAGCTTCATATCTTCTAAACTAGACGTGCTACGAGCAAAAGGACAATAATCTGATCACTTTTTTCGGGCCAAAAAAATTAAAATTTCATATCAAAAAATGAAAATCTATTTTCAAAACTTTAAAGCTTCATATCTTCTAAACTAGACGTGCTACGAGCAAAAGGACAATAATCTGTGATCACTTTTTTCGGGCCAAAAAATGAAAATCTATTTTCAAAACTTTAAAGCTTCATATCTTCTAAACTAGACGTGCTACGAGCAAAAGGACAATAATCTGTGATCATTATTTTCGGGCCAAAAAATTAAAATCTATTTTCAAAACTTTAAAGCTTCATATCTTCTAAACTAGACGTGCTACGTGCAAAAGGACAATAATCTGTGATCACTTTTTTCGGGCCAAAAAATTAAAATCTATTTTCAAAACTTTAAAGCTTCATATCTTCTAAACTAGACGTGCTACGAGCAAAAGGACAATAATCTGTGATCACTTTTTTCGGGCCAAAAAATTAAAATCTATTTTCAAATCTTTAAAGCTTCATATCTTCTAAACTAGACGTGCTACGAGCAAAAGGACAATAATCTGTGATCACTTTTTTCGGGCCAAAAAATTAAAATTTCATTTCAAAAAATGAAAATCTATTTTCAAAACTTTAAAGCTTCATATCTTCTAAACTAGACGTGCTACGAGCAAAAGGACAATAATCTGTGATCACTTTTTTCGGGGCAAAAAATTAAAATTTCATTTCAAAAAATGAAAATCTATTTTCAAAACTTTAAAGCTTCATATCTTCTAAACTAGACGTGCTACGAGCAAGAGGTCAATAATCTGTGATCACTTTTTTCGGGTCAAAAAATGAAAATCTATTTTCAAAACTTTAAAGCTTCATATCATCTAAACTAGACGTGCTACGAGCAAAAGGACAATAATCTGTGATCACTTTTTTCGGGCCAAAAAATTAAAATTTCATTTCAAAAAATGAAAATCTATTTTCAAAACTTTAAAGCTTCATATCTTCTAAACTAAACGTGCTACGAGCAAGAGGTCAATAATCTGCGATCACTTTTTTCGGGCCAAAAAATTAAAATTTCATTTCAAAAAATGAAAATCTATTTTCAAAACTTTAAAGCTTCATATCTTCTAAACTAGACGTGCTACGAGCAAAAGGACAATAATCTGTGATCACTTTTTTCGGGCCAAAAAATTAAAATTTCATTTCAAAAAATGAAAATCTATTTTCAAAACTTTAAAGCTTCATATCTTCTAAACTAGACGTGCTACGAGCAAAAGGACAATAATCTGTGATCACTTTTTTCGGGTCAAAAAATTAAAATCTATTTTCAAAACTTTAAAGCTTCATATCTTCTAAACTAGACGTGTAACGAGCAAAAGGAAAATAATCTGAGATCACTTTTTTCGGGCCAAACCTATTTTCAAAACTTTAAAGCTTCATATCTTGTAAACTAGACGTGCTACGAGCAAAAGGACAATAATCTGTGATCACTTTTTTCGGGCCAAACCTATTTCCAAAACTTTAAAGCTTCATATCTTCGAAACTAGACGTGCTACGAGCAAAAGGACAATAATCTGTGATCACTTTTTTCGGGCCAAACCTATTTTCAAAACTTTAAAGCTTCATATCTTCTAAACTAGACGTGCTACGAGCAAAAGGACAATAATCTGTGATCACTTTTTTCGGGCCAAACCTATTTTCAAAACTTTAAAGCTTCATATCTTCGAAACTAGACGTGCTACGAGCAAAAGGACAATAATCTGTGATCACTTTTTTCGGGGCAAAAAATTAAAATTTCATTTCAAAAAATGAAAATCTTTTTTCAAAACTTTAAAGCTTCATATCTTCTAAACTAGACGCGCTACGAGCAAAAGGAAAATAATCTGTGATCACTTTTTTCGGGGCAAAAAATTAAAATCTATTTTCAAAACTTTAAAGCTTCATATCTTCGAAACTAGACGTGCTACGAGCAAAAGGACAATAATCTGTGATCACTTTTTTCGGGGCAAAAAATTAAAATTTCATTTCAAAAAATGAAAATCTTTTTTCAAAACTTTAAAGCTTCATATCTTCTAAACTAGACGCGCTACGAGCAAAAGGAAAATAATCTGTGATCACTGTTTTCGGGGCAAAAAATTAAAATCTATTTTCAAAACTTTAAAGCTTCATATCTTCTAAACTAGACGTGCTACGAGCAAAAGGACAATAATCTGTGATCACTTTTTTCGGGCAATAAAATGAAAATCTATTTTCAAAACTTTAAAGCTTCATATCTTCTAAACTAGACGTGCTACGAGCAAAAGGACAATAATCTGTGATCACTTTTTTCGGGCAATAAAATGAAAATCTATTTTCAAAACTTTAAAGCTTCATATCTTCTAAACTAGACGTGCTATGAGCAAAAGGACAATAATCTGTGATCACTTTTTTCGGGCCAAAAAATTAAAATCTATTTTCAAAACTTTAAAGCTTCATATCTTCTAAACTAGACGTGCTACGAGCAAAAGGACAATAATCTGTGATCACTTTTTTCGGGCCAAAAAATTAAAATTTTATTTCAAAAAATTAAAATCTATTTTAAAAACTTTAAAGCTTCATATCTTCTAAACTAGACGTGTTATGAGCAAAAGGACAATAATCTGTTATCAACTTTTTCGGGCCAAAAATTAAAATCTATTTTCAAAACTTTAAAGCTTCATATCTTCTAAACTAGACGTGCTACGAGCAAAAGGACAATAATCTGTGATCACTTTTTTCGGGCCAAAAAATTAAAATCTATTTTCAAATCTTTAAAGCTTCATATCTTCTAAACTAGACGTGCTACGAGCAAAAGGACAATAATCTGTGATCACTTTTTTCGGGCCAAACAATTAAAATCTATTTTCAAAACTTTAAAGCTTCATATCTTCTAAACTAGACGTGCTACGAGCAAAAGGACAATAATCTGTGATCACTTTTTTCGGGCAATAAAATGAAAATCTATTTTCAAAACTTTAAAGCTTCATATCTTCTAAACTAGACGTGCTACGAGCAAAAGGACAATAATCTGTGATCACTTTTTTCGGGGAAAAAATTTAAATTTCATTTCACAAAATGAAAATCTATTTTCAAAACTTTAAAGCTTCATATCTTCTAAACTAGACGTGCTATGAGCAAAAGGACAATAATCTGTGATCACTTTTTTCGGGCCAAAAAATTAAAATCTATTTTCAAAACTTTAAAGCTTCATATCTTCTAAACTAGACGTGCTACGAGCAAAAGGACAATAATCTGTGATCACTTTTTTCGGGCCAAAAAATTAAAATTTTATTTCAAAAAATTAAAATCTATTTTAAAAACTTTAAAGCTTCATATCTTCTAAACTAGACGTGCTACGAGCAAAAGGACAATAATCTGTTATCAACTTTTTCGGGCCAAAAATTAAAATCTATTTTCAAAACTTTAAAGCTTCATATCTTCTAAACTAGACGTGCTACGAGCAAAAGGACAATAATCTGTGATCACTTTTTTCGGGCCAAAAAATTAAAATCTATTTTCAAATCTTTAAAGCTTCATATCTTCTAAACTAGACGTGCTACGAGCAAAAGGACAATAATCTGTGATCACTTTTTTCGGGCCAAACAATTAAAATCTATTTTCAAAACTTTAAAGCTTCATATCTTCTAAACTAGACGTGCTACGAGCAAAAGGACAATAATCTGATCACTTTTTTCGGGCCAAAAAAATTAAAATTTCATATCAAAAAATGAAAATCTATTTTCAAAACTTTAAAGCTTCATATCTTCTAAACTAGACGTGCTACGAGCAAAAGGACAATAATCTGTGATCACTTTTTTCGGGCCAAAAAATGAAAATCTATTTTCAAAACTTTAAAGCTTCATATCTTCTAAACTAGACGTGCTACGAGCAAAAGGACAATAATCTGTGATCACTTTTTTCGGGCCAAACAATTAAAATTTTATTTCAAAAAATTAAAATCTATTTTCAAAACTTTAAAGCTTCATATCTTCTAAACTAGACGTGCTACGAGCAAAAGGACAATAATCTGTGATCACTTTTTTCGGACCAAAAAATTAAAATCTATTTTCAAAACTTTGAAGCTTCATATCTTCTAAACTAGACGTGCTACGAGCAAAAGGACAATAATCTGTGATCACTTTTTTCGGGCCAAAAAATTAAAATTTTATTTAAAAAAATTAAAATCTATTTTAAAAACTTTAAAGCTTCATATCTTCTAAACTAGACGTGCTACGTGCAAAAGGACAATAATCTGTGATCACTTTTTTCGGGCCAAAAAATTAAAATCTATTTTCAAAACTTTGAAGCTTCATATCTTCTAAACTAGACGTGCTACGAGCAAAAGGACAATAATCTGTGATCACTTTTTTCGGGCCAAAAAATTAAAATTTTATTTAAAAAAATTAAAATCTATTTTAAAAACTTTAAAGCTTCATATCTTCTAAACTAGACGTGCTACGAGCAAAAGGACAATAATCTGTGATCACTTTTTTCGGGCCAAAAAATTAAAATTTTATTTAAAAAAATTAAAATCTATTTTCAAAACTTTAAAGCTTCATATCTTCTAAACTAGACGTGCTACGTGCAAAAGGACAATAATCTGTGATCACTTTCTTCGAGCCAAAAAATTAAAATCTATTTTCAAAACTTTAAAGCTTCATATCTTCTAAACTAGACGTGCTACGAGCAAAAGGACAATAATCTGTGATCACTTTTTTCGGGCCAAAAAATTAAAATTTTATTTAAAAAAATTAAAATCTATTTTAAAAACTTTAAAGCTTCATATCTTCTAAACTAGACGTGCTACGTGCAAAAGGACAATAATCTGTGATCACTTTTTTCGGGCCAAAAAATTAAAATCTATTTTCAAAACTTTGAAGCTTCATATCTTCTAAACTAGACGTGCTACGAGCAAAAGGACAATAATCTGTGATCACTTTTTTCGGACCAAAAAATTAAAATTTTATTTCAAAAAATGAAAATCTATTTTAAAAACTTTAAAGCTTCATATCTTCTAAACTAGACGTGCTACGTGCAAAAGGACAATAATCTGTGATCACTTTTTTCGGGCCAAAAAATTAAAATCTATTTTCAAAACTTTAAAGCTTCATATCTTCTAAACTAGACGTGCTACGAGCAAAAGGACAATAATCTGTGATCACTTTCTTCGGGCCAAAAAATTAAAATCTATTTTCAAAACTTTAAAGCTTCATATCTTCTAAACTAGACGTGCTACGAGCAAAAGGACAATAATCTGTGATCACTTTCTTCGAGCCAAAAAATTAAAATCTATTTTCAAAACTTTAAAGCTTCATATCTTCTAAACTAGACGTGCTACGTGCAAAAGGACAATAATCTGTGATCACTTTTTTCGGGCCAAAAAATTAAAATCTATTTGCAAAACTTTAAAACTTCATATCTTCTAAACTAGACGTGCTACGAGCAAAAGGACAATAATCTGTGATCACTTTTTTCGGGCCAAAAAATTAAAATTTTATTTAAAAAAATTAAAATCTATTTTAAAAACTTTAAAGCTTCATATCTTCTAAACTAGACGTGCTACGAGCAAAAGGACAATAATCTGTGATCACTTTTTTCGAGCCAAAAAATTAAAATCTATTTGCAAAACTTTAAAGCTTCATATCTTCTAAACTAGACGTGCTACGAGCAAAAGGACAATAATCTGTGACCACTTTTTTCGGGCCAAAAAACTAAAATTTTATTTCAAAAAATTAAAATCTATTTTCAAAACTTTAAAGCTTCATATCTTCTAAACTAGACGTGCTACGAGCAAAAGGACAATAATCTGTGATCATTTTTTTCGGGCCAAAAAATTAAAATCTATTTTCAAAACTTTAAAGCTTCATATCTTCTAAACTAGACATGCTACGAGCAAAAGGTCTGTGATCACTTTTTTCGGGCCAAAAAATTAAAATTTTATTTCAAAAAATGAAAATCTATTTTCAAAACTTTAAAGCTTCATATCTTCTAAACTAGACGTGCTACGAGCAAAAGGACAATAATCTGTGATCACTTTTTTCGGGCCAAAAAATTAAAATCTATTTTCAAAACTTTGAAGCTTCATATCTTCTAAACTAGACGTGCTACGAGCAAAAGGACAATAATCTGTGATCACTTTTTTCGGGCCAAAAAATTAAAATTGTATTTAAAAAAATTAAAATCTATTTTCAAAACTTTAAAGCTTCATATCTTCTAAACTAGACGTGCTACGAGCAAAAGGACAATAATCTGTGATCACTTTTTTCGGGCCAAAAAATTAAAATCTATTTTCAGAACTTTGAAGCTTCATATCTTCTAAACTAGACGTGCTACGAGCAAAAGGACAATAATCTGTGATCACTTTTTTCGGGCCAAAAAATTAAAATCTATTTTCAAAACTTTAAAGCTTCATATCTTCTCAACTAGACGTGCTACGAGCAAAAGGACAATAATCTGTGATCACTTTTTTCGGGCCAAAAAATTAAAATCTATTTGCAAAACTTTAAAGCTTCATATCTTCTAAACTAGACGTGCTACGAGCAAAAGGACAATAATCTGTGATCACTTTTTTCGGGCCAAAAAATTAAAATCTATTTTCAAAACTTTGAAGCTTCATATCTTCTCAACTAGACGTGCTACGAGCAAAAGGACAATAATCTGTGATCACTTTTTTCGGGCCAAAAAATTAAAATCTATTTTCAAAACTTTGAAGCTTCATATCTTCTAAACTAGACGTGCTACGAGCAAAAGGACAATAATCTGTGATCACTTTTTTCGGGCCAAAAAATTAAAATCTATTTTCAAAACTTTAAAGCTTCATATCTTCTCAACTAGACGTGCTACGAGCAAAAGGACAATAATCTGTGATCACTTTTTTCGGGCCAAAAAATTAAAATCTATTTTCAAAACTTTAAAGCTTCATATCTTCTAAACTAGACGTGCTACGAGCAAAAGGACAATAATCTGTGATCACTTTTTTCGGGCCAAAAAATTAAAATCTATTTTCAAAACTTTAAAGCTTCATATCTTCTCAACTAGACGTGCTACGAGCAAAAGGACAATAATCTGTGATCACTTTTTTCGGGCCAAAAAATTAAAATCTATTTTCAGAACTTTAAAGCTTCATATCTTCTAAACTAGACGTGCTACGAGCAAAAGGACAATAATCTGTGATCACTTTTTTCGGGCCAAAAAATTAAAATCTATTTTCAGAACTTTGAAGCTTCATATCTTCTAAACTAGACGTGCTACGTGCAAAAGGACAATAATCTGTGATCACTTTTTTCGGGCCAAAAAATTAAAATCTATTTGCAAAACTTTAAAACTTCATATCTTCTAAACTAGACGTGCTACGAGCAAAAGGACAATAATCTGTGATCACTTTTTTCGGGCCAAAAAATTAAAATTTTATTTAAAAAAATTAAAATCTATTTTCAAAACTTTAAAGCTTCATATCTTCTAAACTAGACGTGCTACGAGCAAAAGGACAATAATCTGTGATCACTTTTTTCGGGCCAAAAAATTAAAATCTATTTTCAAAACTTTGAAGCTTCATATCTTCTAAACTAGACGTGCTACGAGCAAAAGGACAATAATCTGTGATCACTTTTTTCGGTCCAAAAAATTAAAATTTTATTTAAAAAAATTAAAATCTATTTTCAGAACTTTGAAGCTTCATATCTTCTAAACTAGACGTGCTACGAGCAAAAGGACAATAATCTGTGATCACTTTTTTCGGGCCAAAAAATTAAAATTTTATTTAAAAAAATTAAAATCTATTTTCAAAACTTTAAAGCTTCATATCTTCTAAACTAGACGTGCTACGAGCAAAAGGACAATAATCTGTGATCACTTTTTTCGGGCCAAAAAATTAAAATTTTATTTAAAAAAATTAAAATCTATTTTCAAAACTTTGAAGCTTCATATCTTCTAAACTAGACGTGCTACGAGCAAAAGGACAATAATCTGTGATCACTTTTTTCGGGCCAAAAAATTAAAATTTTATTTAAAAAAATTAAAATCTATTTTCAAAACTTTAAAGCTTCATATCTTCTAAACTAGTCGTGCTACGAGCAAAAGGACAATAATCTGTGATCACTTTTTTCGGGCCAAAAAATTAAAATTTTATTTAAAAAAATTAAAATCTATTTTCAAAACTTTAAAGCTTCATATCTTCTAAACTAGACGTGCTACGAGCAAAAGGACAATAATCTGTGATCACTTTTTTCGGGCCAAAAAATTAAAATTTTATTTAAAAAAATTAAAATCTATTTTAAAAACTTTAAAGCTTCATATCTTCTAAACTAGACGTGCTACGAGCAAAAGGTCAATAATCTGTGATCACTTTTTTCGGGCCAAAAAATTAAAATTTTATTTAAAAAAATTAAAATCTATTTTAAAAACTTTAAAGCTTCATATCTTCTAAACTAGACGTGCTACGTGCAAAAGGACAATAATCTGTGATCACTTTTTTCGGGCCAAAAAATTAAAATCTATTTGCAAAACTTTAAAGCTTCATATCTTCTAAACTAGACGTGCTACGAGCAAAAGGACAATAATCTGTGATCACTTTTTTCGGGCCAAAAAATTAAAATTTTATTTAAAAAAATTAAAATCTATTTTCAAAACTTTAAAGCTTCATATCTTCTAAACTAGACGTGCTACGAGCAAAAGGACAATAATCTGTGATCACTTTTTTCGGGCCAAAAAATTAAAATTTTATTTAAAAAAATTAAAATCTATTTTAAAAACTTTAAAGCTTCATATCTTCTAAACTAGACGTGCTACGTGCAAAAGGACAATAATCTGTGATCACTTTTTTCGGGCCAAAAAATTAAAATCTATTTGCAAAACTTTAAAGCTTCATATCTTCTAAACTAGACGTGCTACGAGCAAAAGGACAATAATCTGTGATCACTTTTTTCGGGCCAAAAAATTAAAATCTATTTTCAGAACTTTGAAGCTTCATATCTTCTAAACTAGACGTGCTACGAGCAAAAGGACAATAATCTGTGATCACTTTTTTCGGGCCAAAAAATTAAAATTTTATTTCAAAAAATTAAAATCTATTTTCAAAACTTTAAAGCTTCATATCTTCTAAACTAGACGTGCTACGAGCAAAAGGACAATAATCTGTGATCACTTTTTTCGGGCCAAAAAATTAAAATCTATTTTCAGAACTTTGAAGCTTCATATCTTCTAAACTAGACGTGCTACGAGCAAAAGGACAATAATCTGTGATCACTTTTTTCGGGCCAAAAAATTAAAATTTTATTTCAAAAAATTAAAATCTATTTTCAAAACTTTAAAGCTTCATATCTTCTAAACTAGACGTGCTACGAGCAAAAGGACAATAATCTGTGATCACTTTTTTCGGGCCAAAAAATTAAAATTTTATTTCAAAAAATTAAAATCTATTTTCAAAACTTTAAAGCTTCATATCTTCTAAACTAGACGTGCTACGAGCAAAAGGACAATAATCTGTGATCACTTTTTTCGGGCCAAAAAATTAAAATTTTATTTCAAAAAATTAAAATCTATTTTCAAAACTTTAAAGCTTCATATCTTCTAAACTAGACGTGCTACGAGCAAAAGGACAATAATCTGTGATCACTTTTTTCGGGCCAAAAAATTAAAATTTTATTTAAAAAAAATAAAATCTATTTTAAAAACTTTAAAGCTTCATATCTTCTAAACTAGACGTGCTACGTGCAAAAGGACAATAATCTGTGATCACTTTTTTCGGGCCAAAAAATTAAAATCTATTTGCAAAACTTTAAAGCTTCATATCTTCTAAACTAGACGTGCTACGAGCAAAAGGACAATAATCTGTGATCACTTTTTTCGGGCCAAAAAATTAAAATTTTATTTCAAAAAATTAAAATCTATTTTCAAAACTTTAAAGCTTCATATCTTCTAAACTAGTCGTGCTACGAGCAAAAGGACAATAATCTGTGATCACTTTTTTCGGGCCAAAAAATTAAAATCTATTTTCAGAACTTTGAAGCTTCATATCTTCTAAACTAGACGTGCTACGAGCAAAAGGACAATCTGTGATCACTTTTTTCGGGCCAAAAAATTAAAATTTTATTTCAAAAAATTAAAATCTATTTTCAAAACTTTAAAGCTTCATATCTTCTAAACTAGACGTGCTACGAGCAAAAGGACAATAATCTGTGATCACTTTTTTCGGGCCAAAAAATTAAAATTTTATTTCAAAAAATTAAAATCTATTTTAAAAACTTTAAAGCTTCATATCTTCTAAACTAGACGTGCTACGTGCAAAAGGACAATAATCTGTGATCACTTTTTTCGGGCCAAAAAATTAAAATCTATTTTCAAAACTTTAAAGCTTCATATCTTCTAAACTAGACGTGCTACGAGCAAAAGGACAATAATCTGTGATCACTTTCTTCGGGCCAAAAAATTAAAATCTATTTTCAAAACTTTAAAGCTTCATATCTTCTAAACTAGACGTGCTACGAGCAAAAGGACAATAATCTGTGATCACTTTCTTCGAGCCAAAAAATTAAAATCTATTTTCAAAACTTTAAAGCTTCATATCTTCTAAACTAGACGTGCTACGTGCAAAAGGACAATAATCTGTGATCACTTTTTTCGGGCCAAAAAATTAAAATCTATTTGCAAAACTTTAAAACTTCATATCTTCTAAACTAGACGTGCTACGAGCAAAAGGACAATAATCTGTGATCACTTTCTTCGGGCCAAAAAATTAAAATCTATTTTCAAAACTTTAAAGCTTCATATCTTCTAAACTAGACGTGCTACGAGCAAAAGGACAATAATCTGTGATCACTTTCTTCGGGCCAAAAAATTAAAATCTATTTTCAAAACTTTAAAGCTTCATATCTTCTAAACTAGACGTGCTACGAGCAAAAGGACAATAATCTGTGATCACTTTCTTCGAGCCAAAAAATTAAAATCTATTTTCAAAACTTTAAAGCTTCATATCTTCTAAACTAGACGTGCTACGTGCAAAAGGACAATAATCTGTGATCACTTTTTTCGGGCCAAAAAATTAAAATCTATTTGCAAAACTTTAAAACTTCATATCTTCTAAACTAGACGTGCTACGAGCAAAAGGACAATAATCTGTGATCACTTTCTTCGGGCCAAAAAATTAAAATCTATTTTCAAAACTTTAAAGCTTCATATCTTCTAAACTAGACGTGCTACGAGCAAAAGGACAATAATCTGTGATCACTTTCTTCGGGCCAAAAAATTAAAATCTATTTTCAAAACTTTAAAGCTTCATATCTTCTAAACTAGACGTGCTACGAGCAAAAGGACAATAATCTGTGATCACTTTCTTCGAGCCAAAAAATTAAAATCTATTTTCAAAACTTTAAAGCTTCATATCTTCTAAACTAGACGTGCTACGTGCAAAAGGACAATAATCTGTGATCACTTTTTTCGGGCCAAAAAATTAAAATCTATTTGCAAAACTTTAAAACTTCATATCTTCTAAACTAGACGTGCTACGTGCAAAAGGACAATAATCTGTGATCACTTTTTTCGGGCCAAAAAATTAAAATCTATTTTCAAAACTTTGAAGCTTCATATCTTCTAACCTAGACGTGCTACGAGCAAAAGGACAATAATCTGTGATCACTTTTTTCGGGCCAAAAAATTAAAATTTTATTTCAAAAAATGAAAATCTATTTTAAAAACTTTAAAGCTTCATATCTTCTAAACTAGACGTGCTACGTGCAAAAGGACAATAATCTGTGATCACTTTTTTCGGGCCAAAAAATTAAAATCTATTTTCAAAACTTTGAAGCTTCATATCTTCTAAACTAGACGTGCTACGAGCAAAAGGACAATAATCTGTGATCACTTTTTTCGGGCCAAAAAATTAAAATTTTATTTAAAAAAATTAAAATCTATTTTAAAAACTTTAAAGCTTCATATCTTCTAAACTAGACGTGCTACGTGCAAAAGGACAATAATCTGTGATCACTTTTTTCGGGCCAAAAAATTAAAATCTATTTTCAAAACTTTAAAGCTTCATATCTTCTAAACTAGACGTGCTACGAGCAAAAGGACAATAATCTGTGATCACTTTCTTCGGGCCAAAAAATTAAAATCTATTTTCAAAACTTTAAAGCTTCATATCTTCTAAACTAGACGTGCTACGAGCAAAAGGACAATAATCTGTGATCACTTTCTTCGAGCCAAAAAATTAAAATCTATTTTCAAAACTTTAAAGCTTCATATCTTCTAAACTAGACGTGCTACGAGCAAAAGGACAATAATCTGTGATCACTTTTTTCGAGCCAAAAAATTAAAATCTATTTGCAAAACTTTAAAGCTTCATATCTTCTAAACTAGACATGCTACGAGCAAAAGGTCTGTGATCACTTTTTTCGGGCCAAAAAATTAAAATTTTATTTCAAAAAATGAAAATCTATTTTCAAAACTTTAAAGCTTCATATCTTCTAAACTAGACGTGCTACGAGCAAAAGGACAATAATCTGTGATCACTTTTTTCGGGCCAAAAAATTAAAATCTATTTTCAAAACTTTGAAGCTTCATATCTTCTAAACTAGACGTGCTACGAGCAAAAGGACAATAATCTGTGATCACTTTTTTCGGGCCAAAAAATTAAAATTTTATTTAAAAAAATTAAAATCTATTTTCAAAACTTTAAAGCTTCATATCTTCTAAACTAGACGTGCTACGTGCAAAAGGACAATAATCTGTGATCACTTTTTTCGGGCCAAAAAATTAAAATCTATTTTCAAAACTTTGAAGCTTCATATCTTCTAAACTAGACGTGCTACGAGCAAAAGGACAATAATCTGTGATCACTTTTTTCGGGCCAAAAAATTAAAATTTTATTTAAAAAAATTAAAATCTATTTTCAAAACTTTAAAGCTTCATATCTTCTAAACTAGACGTGCTACGAGCAAAAGGACAATAATCTGTGATCACTTTTTTTTTATTTAAAAAAATTAAAATCTATTTTAAAAACTTTGAAGCTTCATATCTTCTAAACTAGACGTGCTACGAGCAAAAGGACAATAATCTGTGATCACTTTTTTTTTATTTAAAAAAATTAAAATCTATTTTAAAAACTTTAAAGCTTCATATCTTCTAAACTAGACGTGCTACGTGCAAAAGGACAATAATCTGTGATCACTTTTTTCGGGCCAAAAAATTAAAATCTATTTGCAAAACTTTAAAGCTTCATATCTTCTAAACTAGACGTGCTACGAGCAAAAGGACAATAATCTGTGATCACTTTTTTCGGGCCAAAAAATTAAAATCTATTTTCAGAACTTTGAAGCTTCATATCTTCTAAACTAGACGTGCTACGAGCAAAAGGGCCAAAAAATTAAATTTTTCGGGCCAAAAAATTAAAATTTTATTTCAAAAAATTAAAATCTATTTTCAAAACTTTAAAGCTTCATATCTTCTAAACTAGACGTGCTACGAGCAAAAGGACAATAATCTGTGGTCACTTTTTTCGGGCCAAAAAATTAAAATCTATTTTCAAAACTTTGAAGCTTCATATCTTCTAAACTAGACGTGCTACGAGCAAAAGGACAATAATCTGTGATCACTTTTTTCGGGCCAAAAAATTAAAATCTATTTTCAAAACTTTGAAGCTTCATATCTTCTAAACTAGACGTGCTACGAGCAAAAGGACAATAATCTGTGATCACTTTTTTCGGGCCAAAAAATTAAAATCTATTTTCAAAACTTTGAAGCTTCATATCTTCTAAACTAGACGTGCTACGAGCAAAAGGACAATAATCTGTGATCACCTTTTTCGAGCCAAAAAATTAAAATCTATTTTCAAAACTTTAAAGCTTCATATCTTCTAAACTAGACGTGCTACGAGCAAAAGGACAATAATCTGTGATCACTTTTTTCGGGCCAAAAAATTAAAATCTATTTTCAGAACTTTGAAGCTTCATATCTTCTAAACTAGACGTGCTACGAGCAAAAGGACAATAATCTGTGATCACTTTTTTCGGGCCAAAAAATTAAAATCTATTTTCAGAACTTTGAAGCTTCATATCTTCTAAACTAGACGTGCTACGAGCAAAAGGACAATAATCTGTGATCACTTTTTTCGGGCCAAAAAATTAAAATTTTATTTCAACAAATGAAAATCTATTTTAAAAACTTTAAAGCTTCATATCGTCTAAACTAGACGTGCTTCGTGCAAAATAATCTGTGATCACTTTTTTCGAGCCAAAAAATTAAAATCTATTTGCAAAACTTTAAAGCTTCATATCTTCTAAACTAGACGTGCTACGAGCAAAAGGACAATAATCTGTGATCACATTTTTCGGGCCAAAAAATTAAAATCTATTTTCAAAACTTTAAAGCTTCATATCTTCTAAACTAGACGTGCTACGAGCAAAAGGACAATAATCTGTGATCACTTTTTTCGGGCCAAAAAATTAAAATCTATTTTCAAAACTTTAAAGCTTCATATCTTCTAAACTAGACGTGCTACGTGCAAAAGGACAATAATCTGTGATCACTTTTTTCGGGCCAAAAAATTAAAATCTATTTTCAAAACTTTAAAGCTTCATATCTTCTAAACTAGACGTGTTACGAGCAAAAGGACAATAATCTGTGATCACTTTTTTCTGGCCAAAAAATTAAAATCTATTTTCAAAACTTTAAAGCTTCATATCTTCTAAACTAGACGTGCTACGAGCAAAAGGACAATAATCTGTGATCACTTTTTTCGGGCCAAAACTTTAAAGCTTCATATCTTCTAAACTAGACGTGCTACGAGCAAAAGGACAATAATCTGTGATCACTTTTTTCGGGCCAAAAAATTAAAATCTATTTTCAAAACTTTAAAGCTTCATATCTTCTAAACTAGACGTGCTACGAGCAAAAGGACAATAATCTGTGATCACTTTTTTCGGGCCAAAAAATTAAAATTTTATTTAAAAAAATTAAAATCTATTTTCAAAACTTTAAAGCTTCATATCTTCTAAACTAGACGTGCTACGAGCAAAAGGACAATAATCTGTGATCACTTTTTTTTTATTTAAAAAAATTAAAATCTATTTTAAAAACTTTGAAGCTTCATATCTTCTAAACTAGACGTGCTACGAGCAAAAGGACAATAATCTGTGATCACTTTTTTTTTATTTAAAAAAATTAAAATCTATTTTAAAAACTTTAAAGCTTCATATCTTCTAAACTAGACGTGCTACGTGCAAAAGGACAATAATCTGTGATCACTTTTTTCGGGCCAAAAAATTAAAATCTATTTGCAAAACTTTAAAGCTTCATATCTTCTAAACTAGACGTGCTACGAGCAAAAGGACAATAATCTGTGATCACTTTTTTCGGGCCAAAAAATTAAAATCTATTTTCAGAACTTTGAAGCTTCATATCTTCTAAACTAGACGTGCTACGAGCAAAAGGGCCAAAAAATTAAATTTTTCGGGCCAAAAAATTAAAATTTTATTTCAAAAAATTAAAATCTATTTTCAAAACTTTAAAGCTTCATATCTTCTAAACTAGACGTGCTACGAGCAAAAGGACAATAATCTGTGGTCACTTTTTTCGGGCCAAAAAATTAAAATCTATTTTCAAAACTTTGAAGCTTCATATCTTCTAAACTAGACGTGCTACGAGCAAAAGGACAATAATCTGTGATCACTTTTTTCGGGCCAAAAAATTAAAATCTATTTTCAAAACTTTGAAGCTTCATATCTTCTAAACTAGACGTGCTACGAGCAAAAGGACAATAATCTGTGATCACTTTTTTCGGGCCAAAAAATTAAAATCTATTTTCAAAACTTTGAAGCTTCATATCTTCTAAACTAGACGTGCTACGAGCAAAAGGACAATAATCTGTGATCACCTTTTTCGAGCCAAAAAATTAAAATCTATTTTCAAAACTTTAAAGCTTCATATCTTCTAAACTAGACGTGCTACGAGCAAAAGGACAATAATCTGTGATCACTTTTTTCGGGCCAAAAAATTAAAATCTATTTTCAGAACTTTGAAGCTTCATATCTTCTAAACTAGACGTGCTACGAGCAAAAGGACAATAATCTGTGATCACTTTTTTCGGGCCAAAAAATTAAAATCTATTTTCAGAACTTTGAAGCTTCATATCTTCTAAACTAGACGTGCTACGAGCAAAAGGACAATAATCTGTGATCACTTTTTTCGGGCCAAAAAATTAAAATTTTATTTCAACAAATGAAAATCTATTTTAAAAACTTTAAAGCTTCATATCGTCTAAACTAGACGTGCTTCGTGCAAAATAATCTGTGATCACTTTTTTCGAGCCAAAAAATTAAAATCTATTTGCAAAACTTTAAAGCTTCATATCTTCTAAACTAGACGTGCTACGAGCAAAAGGACAATAATCTGTGATCACATTTTTCGGGCCAAAAAATTAAAATCTATTTTCAAAACTTTAAAGCTTCATATCTTCTAAACTAGACGTGCTACGAGCAAAAGGACAATAATCTGTGATCACTTTTTTCGGGCCAAAAAATTAAAATCTATTTTCAAAACTTTAAAGCTTCATATCTTCTAAACTAGACGTGCTACGTGCAAAAGGACAATAATCTGTGATCACTTTTTTCGGGCCAAAAAATTAAAATCTATTTTCAAAACTTTAAAGCTTCATATCTTCTAAACTAGACGTGTTACGAGCAAAAGGACAATAATCTGTGATCACTTTTTTCTGGCCAAAAAATTAAAATCTATTTTCAAAACTTTAAAGCTTCATATCTTCTAAACTAGACGTGCTACGAGCAAAAGGACAATAATCTGTGATCACTTTTTTCGGGCCAAAAAATTAAAATCTATTTTCAAAACTTTAAAGCTTCATATCTTCTAAACTAGACGTGCTACGAGCAAAAGGACAATAATCTGTGATCACTTTTTTCGGGCCAAAAAATTAAAATTTTATTTCAAAAAATTAAAATCTATTTTCAAAACTTTAAAGCTTCATATCTTCTAAACTAGACGTGCTACGTGCAAAAGGACAATAATCTGTGATCACTTTTTTCGGGCCAAAAAATTAAAATTTTATTTCAAAAAATTAAAATCTATTTTCAAAACTTTAAAGCTTCATATCTTCTAAACTAGACGTGCTACGAGCAAAAGGACAATAATCTGTGATCACTTTTTTCGGGCCAAAAAATTAAAATTTTATTTCAAAAAATTAAAATCTATTTTCAAAACTTTAAAGCTTCATATCTTCTAAACTAGACGTGCTACGAGCAAAAGGACAATAATCTGTGATCACTTTTTTCGGGCCAAAAAATTAAAATCTATTTTCAAAACTTTAAAGCTTCATATCTTCTAAACTAGACGTGCTACGAGCAAAAGGACAATAATCTGTGATCACTTTTTTCGGGCCAAAAAATTAAAATCTATTTTCAAAACTTTAAAGCTTCATATCTTCTAAACTAGACGTGTTACGAGCAAAAGGACAATAATCTGTGATCACTTTTTTCTGGCCAAAAAATTAAAATCTATTTTCAAAACTTTAAAGCTTCATATCTTCTAAACTAGACGTGCTACGAGCAAAAGGACAATAATCTGTGATCACTTTTTTCGGGCCAAAAAATTAAAATCTATTTTCAAAACTTTAAAGCTTCATATCTTCTAAACTAGACGTGCTACGAGCAAAAGGACAATAATCTGTGATCACTTTTTTCGGGCCAAAAAATTAAAATTTTATTTCAAAAAATTAAAATCTATTTTCAAAACTTTAAAGCTTCATATCTTCTAAACTAGACGTGCTACGTGCAAAAGGACAATAATCTGTGATCACTTTTTTCGGGCCAAAAAATTAAAATTTTATTTCAAAAAATTAAAATCTATTTTCAAAACTTTAAAGCTTCATATCTTCTAAACTAGACGTGCTACGAGCAAAAGGACAATAATCTGTGATCACTTTTTTCGGGCCAAAAAATTAAAATTTTATTTCAAAAAATTAAAATCTATTTTCAAAACTTTAAAGCTTCATATCTTCTAAACTAGACGTGCTACGAGCAAAAGGACAATAATCTGTGATCACTTTTTTCGGGCCAAAAAATTAAAATCTATTTTCAAAACTTTAAAGCTTCATATCTTCTAAACTAGACGTGCTACGGGCAAAAGGACAATAATCTGTGATCACTTTTTTCGGGCCAAAAAATTAAAATCTATTTTCAAAACTTTAAAGCTTCATATCTTCTAAACTAGACGTGCTACGAGCAATAGGACAATAATCTGTGATCACTTTTTCGGGCCAAAAAATTAAAATTTTATTTCAAAAAATTAAAATCTATTTTCAAAACTTTAAAGCTTCATATCTTCTAAACTAGACGTGCTACGAGCAAAAGGACAATAATCTGTGATCACTTTTTTCGGGGCAAAAAATTAACATCTATTTTAAAAACTTTGAAGCTTCATATCTTCTAAACTAGACGTGCTACGAGCAAAAGGACAATAATCTGTGATCACTTTTTTCGGCCCAAAAATTAAAATTTCATTTCAAAAAGTGAAAATCTATTTTCAAAACTTTAAAGCTTCATATCTTCTAAACTAGACGTGCTACGAGCAAAAGGACAATAATCTGTGATCACTTTTTTCGGGCCAAAAAATTAAAATCTATTTTCAAAACTTTAAAGCTTCATATCTTCTAAACTAGACGTGCTACGAGCAAAAGGACAATAATCTGTGATCACTTTTTTCGGGCCAAACAATTAAAATCTATTTTCAAAACTTTAAAGCTTCATATCTTCTAAACTAGACGTGCTACGAGCAAAAGGACAATAATCTGTGATCACTTTTTTTGGGCCAAAAAATTAAAATTTTATTTCAAAAAATTAAAATCTATTTTCAAAACTTTAAAGCTTCATATCTTCTAAACTAGACGTGCTACGAGCAAAAGGACAATAATCTGTGATCACTTTTTTCGGCCCAAAAATTAAAATTTCATTTCAAAAAATGAAAATCTATTTTCAAAACTTTAAAGCTTCATATCTTCTAAACTAGACGTGCTACGAGCAAAAGGACAATATTCTGTGATCACTTTTTTCGGGCCAAAAAATTAAAATTTTATTTCAAAACTTTAAAACTTCATATCTTCTAAACTAGACGTGCTACGAGCAAAAGGACAATAATCTGTGATCACTTTTTTCGGGCCAAAAAATTAAAATCTTTTTTCAAAACTTTAAAGCTTCATATCTTCTAAACTAGACGTGCTACGAGCAAAAGGACAATAATCTGTGATCACTTTTTTCGGGCCAAAAAATTAAAATTTTATTTCAAAAAATTAAAATCTATTTTCAAAACTTTAAAGCTTCATATCTTCTAAACTAGACGTGCTACGAGCAAAAGGACAATAATCTGTGATCACTTTTTTTGGGCCAAAAAATTAAAATTTTATTTCAAAAAATTAAAATCTATTTTCAAAACTTTAAAGCTTCATATCTTCTAAACTAGACGTGCTACGAGCACTTTTTTCGGGCCAAACAATTAAAATCTATTTTCAAAACTTTAAAGCTTCATATCTTCTAAACTAGACGTGCTACGAGCAAAAGACAATAATCTGTGATCACTTTTTTCGGGCCAAACAATTAAAATCTATTTTTAAAACTTTAAAGCTTCATATCTTCTAAACTAGACGTGCTACGAGCAAAAGGACAATAATCTGTGATCACTTTTTTTGGGCCAAAAATTAAAATTTTATTTCAAAAAATTAAAATCTATTTTCAAAACTTTAAAGCTTCATATCTACTAAACTAGACGTGCTATGAGCAAAAGGACAATAATCTGTGATCACTTTTTTCGGGGCAAAAAATTAAAATCTATTTTCAAAACTTTAAAGCTTCATATCTTCTAAACTAGACGTGCTACGATCAAAAGGACAATAATCTGTGATCACTTTTTTCTGGCCACAAAATTAAAATATATTTTCAAAACTTTAAAGCTTCATATCTTCTAAACTAGACGTGCTACGAGCAAAAGGACAATAATCTGTGATCACTTTTTTCTGGCCAAAAAATTAAAATCTATTTTCAAAACTTTAAAGCTTCATATCTTCTAAACTAGACGTGCTACGAGCAAAAGGACAATAATCTGTGATCACTTTTTCGGGCCAAAAAATTAAAATCTATTTTCAAAACTTTAAGGCTTCATATCTTCTAAACTAGACGTGCTACGAGCAAAAGGACAATAATCTGTGATCACTTTTTTCGGGCCAAAACTTTAAAGCTTCATATCTTCTAAACTAGACGTGCTACGAGCAAAAGGACAATAATCTGTGATCACTTTTTTCGGGCCAAAAAATTAAAATCTTTTTTCAAAACTTTAAAGCTTCATATCTTCTAAACTAGACGTGCTACGAGCAAAAGGACAATAATCTGTGATCACTTTTTTTGGGCCAAAAATTAAAATTTTATTTCAAAAAATTAAAATCTATTTTCAAAACTTTAAAGCTTCATATCTACTAAACTAGACGTGCTATGAGCAAAAGGACAATAATCTGTGATCACTTTTTTCGGGGCAAAAAATTAAAATCTATTTTCAAAACTTTAAAGCTTCATATCTACTAAACTAGACGTGCTACGAGCAAAAGGACAATAATCTGTGATCACTTTTTTCGGGCCAAAACTTTAAAGCTTCATATCTTCTAAACTAGACGTGCTACGAGCAAAAGGACAATAATCTGTGATCACTTTTTTCGGGCCAAAAAATTAAAATCTTTTTTCAAAACTTTAAAGCTTCATATCTTCTAAACTAGACGTGCTACGAGCAAAAGGACAATAATCTGTGATCACTTTTTTCGGGCCAAAAAATTAAAATTTTATTTCAAAAAATTAAAATCTATTTTCAAAACTTTAAAGCTTCATATCTTCTAAACTAGACGTGCTACGAGCAAAAGGACAATAATCTGTGATCACTTTTTTCGGGCCAAAAAATTAAAATCTTTTTTCAAAACTTTAAAGCTTCATATCTTCTAAACTAGACGTGCTACGAGCAAAAGGACAATAATCTGTGATCACTTTTTTTGGGCCAAAAATTAAAATTTTATTTCAAAAAATTAAAATCTATTTTCAAAACTTTAAAGCTTCATATCTACTAAACTAGACGTGCTATGAGCAAAAGGACAATAATCTGTGATCACTTTTTTCGGGGCAAAAAATTAAAATCTATTTTCAAAACTTTAAAGCTTCATATCTACTAAACTAGACGTGCTACGAGCAAAAGGACAATAATCTGTGATCACTTTTTTCGGGCCAAAACTTTAAAGCTTCATATCTTCTAAACTAGACGTGCTACGAGCAAAAGGACAATAATCTGTGATCACTTTTTTCGGGCCAAAAAATTAAAATCTTTTTTCAAAACTTTAAAGCTTCATATCTTCTAAACTAGACGTGCTACGAGCAAAAGGACAATAATCTGTGATCACTTTTTTCGGGCCAAAAAATTAAAATTTTATTTCAAAAAATTAAAATCTATTTTCAAAACTTTAAAGCTTCATATCTTCTAAACTAGACGTGCTACGAGCAAAAGGACAATAATCTGTGATCACTTTTTTCGGGCCAAAAAATTAAAATCTTTTTTCAAAACTTTAAAGCTTCATATCTTCTAAACTAGACGTGCTACGAGCAAAAGGACAATAATCTGTGATCACTTTTTTCGGGCCAAAAAATTAAAATCTATTTTCAAAACTTTAAAGCTTCATATCTACTAAACTAGACGTGCTATGAGCAAAAGGACAATAATCTGTGATCACTTTTTTCGGGGCAAAAAATTAAAATCTATTTTCAAAACTTTAAAGCTTCATATCTACTAAACTAGACGTGCTACGAGCAAAAGGACAATAATCTGTGATCACTTTTTTCGGGCCAAAACTTTAAAGCTTCATATCTTCTAAACTAGACGTGCTACGAGCAAAAGGACAATAATCTGTGATCACTTTTTTCGGGCCAAAAAATTAAAATCTTTTTTCAAAACTTTAAAGCTTCATATCTTCTAAACTAGACGTGCTACGAGCAAAAGGACAATAATCTGTGATCACTTTTTTCGGGCCAAAAAATTAAAATTTTATTTCAAAAAATTAAAATCTATTTTCAAAACTTTAAAGCTTCATATCTTCTAAACTAGACGTGCTACGAGCAAAAGGACAATAATCTGTGATCACTTTTTTCGGGCCAAAAAATTAAAATCTTTTTTCAAAACTTTAAAGCTTCATATCTTCTAAACTAGACGTGCTACGAGCAAAAGGACAATAATCTGTGATCACTTTTTTCGGGTCAAAAAATTAAAATCTATTTTCAAAACTTTAAAGCTTCATATCTTCTAAACTAGACGTGTAACGAGCAAAAGGACAATAATCTGTGATCACTTTTTTCGGGGCAAAAAATTAAAATCTATTTTCAAAACTTTAAAGCTTCATATCTTCTAAACTAGACGTGCTATGAGCAAAAGGACAATAATCTGTGATCACTTTTTTCGGGCCAAACCTATTTTCAAAACTTTAAAGCTTCATATCTTCTAAACTAGACGTGCTACGAGCAAAAGGACAATAATCTGTGATCACTTTTTTTGGGCCAACAAATTAAAATCTATTTTCAAAACTTTAAAGCTTCATATCTTCTAAACTAGACGTGCTACGAGCAAAAGGACAATAATCTGTGATCACTTTTTTCGGGCCAACAAATTAAAATCTATTTTCAAAACTTTAAAGCTTCATATCTTCTAAACTAGACGTGCTACGAGCAAAAGGACAATAATCTGTGATCACTTTTTTCGGGCCAAAACTTTAAAGCTTCATATCTTCTAAACTAGACGTGCTACGAGCAAAAGGACAATAATCTGTGATCACTTTTTTCGGGCCAAAAAATTATAATTTTATTTCAAAAAATTAAAATCTATTTTCAAAACTTTAAAGCTTCATATCTTCTAAACTAGACGTGCTACGAGCAAAAGGACAATAATCTGTGATCACTTTTTTCGGGCCAAAAAATTAAAATCTTTTTTCAAAACTTTAAAGCTTCATATCTTCTAAACTAGACGTGCTACGAGCAAAAGGACAATAATCTGTGATCACTTTTTTCGGGTCAAAAAATTAAAATCTATTTTCAAAACTTTAAAGCTTCATATTTTCTAAACTAGACGTGCTACGAGCAAAAGGACAATAATCTGTGATCACTTTTTTCGGACCAATAAATGAAAATCTATTTTCAAAACTTTAAAGCTTCATATCTTCTAAACTAGACGTGCTACGAGCAAAAGGACAATAATCTGTGATCACTTTTTTCGGGGCAAAAAATTAAAATCTATTTTCAAAACTTTAAAGCTTCATATCTTCTAAACTAGACGTGCTACGAGCAAAAGGACAATAATCTGTGATCAATTTTTTCGGGCCAAAAAATCTTTTTTCAAAACTTTAAAGCTTCATATCTTCTAAACTAGACGTGCTACGAGCAAAAGGACAATAATCTGTGATCACTTTTTTCGGGTCAAAAAATTAAAATTTTATTTCAAAAAATTAAAATCTATTTTCAAAACTTTAAAGCTTCATATCTTCTAAACTAGACGTGTAACGAGCAAAAGGACAATAATCTGTGATCACTTTTTTCGGGGCAAAAAATTAAAATCTATTTTCAAAACTTTAAAGCTTCATATCTTCTAAACTAGACGTGCTACGAGCAAAAGGACAATAATCTGTGATCACTTTTTTCGGGCCAAAAAATTAAAATTTTATTTCAAAAAATTAAAATCTATTTTCAAAACTTTAAAGCTTCATATCTTCTAAACTAGACGTGCTACGAGCAAAAGGACAATAATCTGTGATCACTTTTTTCGGGCCAAAAAATTAAAATTTCATTTCAAAAAATTAAAATCTATTTTAAAAACTTTGAAGCTTCATATCTTCTAAACTAGACGTGCTGCGAGCAAAAGGACAATAATCTGTGATCACTTTTTTCGGGCCAAAAAATTAAAATTTCATTTCAAAAAATTAAAATCTATTTTCAAAACTTTAAAGCTTCATATCTTCTAAACTAGACGTGCTACGAGCAAAAGGACAATAATCTGTGATCACTTTTTCGGGCCAAAAAATTAAAATTTCATTTCAAAAAATTAAAATCTATTTTAAAAACTTTGAAGCTTCATTCTGTGATCACTTTTTTCGGTCCAAAAAACTAAAATCTATTTTCAAAACTTTGAACCCTCATATCTTCTAAACTAGACGTGTTACGAGCAAAAGGACAATAATCTGTGATCACTTTTTTCGGTCCAAAAAACTAAAATCTATTTTCAAAACTTTAAACCTTCATATCTTCTAATCTAGACGTGCTACGAGCAAAAGGACAATAATCTGTGATCACTTTTTTCGGGCCAAAAAATTAAAATCTATTTTCTAAACTTTAAAGCTTCATATCTTCTAAACTAGACGTGCTACGAGCAAACGGACAATAATCTGTGATCACTTTTTCCGGGCCAAAAAATTAAAATCTATTTTCAAAACTTTGAACCCTCATATCTTCTAAACTAGACGTGTTACGAGCAAAAGGACAATAATCTGTGATCACTTTTTTCGGTCCAAAAAACTAAAATCTATTTTCAAAACTTTAAAGCTTCATATCTTCTAAACTAGACGTGCTACGAGCAAAAGGACAATAATCTGTGATCACTTTTTTCGGTCCAAAAAACTAAAATCTATTTTCAAAACTTTGAACCCTCATATCTTCTAAACTAGACGTGTTACGAGCAAAAGGACAATAATCTGTGATCACTTTTTCCGGGCCAAAAAATTAAAATCTATTTTCAAAACTTTAAAGCTTCATATCTTCTAAACTAGACGTGCTACGAGCAAAAGGACAATAATCTGTGATCACTTTTTTTGGACCAAAAAATGAAAATCTATTTTCAAAACTTTAAAGCTTCATATTTTCTAAACTAGACGTGCTACGAGCAAAAGGACTATAATCTGTGATCACTTTTTTCGGGCCAAAAAATTAAAATCTATTTTCAAAACTTTGAACCCTCATATCTTCTAAACTAGACGTGTTACGAGCAAAAGGACAATAATCTGTGATCACTTTTTTTGGACCAAAAAATTAAAATCTATTTTCAAAACTTTAAAGCTTCATATCTTCTAAACTAGACGTGCTACGAGCAAAAGGACTATAATCTGTGATCACTTTTTTCGGTCCAAAAAACTAAAATCTATTTTCAAAACTTTGAACCCTCATATCTTCTAAACTAGACGTGTTACGAGCAAAAGGACAATAATCTGTGATCACTTTTTCCGGGCCAAAAAATTAAAATCTATTTTCAAAACTTTAAAGCTTCATATCTTCTAAACTAGACGTGCTACGAGCAAAAGGACAATAATCTGTGATCACTTTTTTTGGACCAAAAAATGAAAATCTATTTTCAAAACTTTAAAGCTTCATATTTTCTAAACTAGACGTGCTACGAGCAAAAGGACTATAATCTGTGATCACTTTTTTCGGGCCAAAAAATTAAAATCTATTTTCAAAACTTTGAACCCTCATATCTTCTAAACTAGACGTGCTACGAGCAAAAGGACAATAATCTGTGATCACTTTTTTTGGACCAAAAAATTAAAATCTATTTTCAAAACTTTAAAGCTTCATATCTTCTAAACTAGACGTGCTACGAGCAAAAGGACAATAATCTGTGATCACTTTTTTCGGGCCAAAAAATTAAAATCTATTTTCAAAACTTTAAAGCTTCATATCTTCTAAACTAGACGTGCTACGAGCAAAAGGACAATAATCTGTGATCACTTTTTTCGGGTCAAAAAATTAAAATTTTATTTCAAAAAATTAAAATCTATTTTCAAAACTTTAAAGCTTCATATCTTCTAAAGACGTGATACGAGCAAAAGGACAATAATCTGTGATCACTTTTTTCGGGTCAAAAAATTAAAATTTCATTTCAAAAAATTAAAATCTATTTTCAAAACTTTAAAGCTTCATATCTTCTAAACTAGACGTGCTACGAGCAAAAGGACAATAATCTGTGATCACTTTTTTCGGGTCAAAAAATTAAAATTTTATTTCAAAAAATTAAAATCTATTTTCAAAACTTTAAAGCTTCATATCTTCTAAAGACGTGATACGAGCAAAAGGACAATAATCTGTGATCACTTTTTTCGGGCCAAAAAATTAAAATCTATTTTCAAAAGCTTCATATCTTCTAAACTAGACGTGCTACGAGCAAAAGGACAATAATCTGTGATCACTTTTTTCGGGCCAAAAAATTAAAATCTATTTTCAAAACTTTAAAGCTTCATATCTTCTAAACTAGACGTGCTACGAGCAAAAGGACAATAATCTGTGATCACTTTTTTCGGGCCAAAAAATTAAAATCTATTTTCAAAACTTTGAACCCTCATATCTTCTAAACTAGACGTGTTACGAGCAAAAGGACAATAATCTGTGATCACTTTTTTCGGTCGAAAAAACTAAAATCTATTTTCAAAACTTTAAAGCTTCATATCTTCTAAACTAGACGTGCTACGAGCAAAAGGACAATAATCTGTGATCACTTTTTCCGGGCCAAAAAATTAAAATCTATTTTCTAAACTTTAAAGCTTCATATCTTCTAAACTAGACGTGCTACGAGCAAAAGGACAATAATCTGTGATCACTTTTTCCGGGCCAAAAAATTAAAATCTATTTTCTAAACTTTAAAGCTTCATATCTTCTAAACTAGACGTGCTACGAGCAAACGGACAATAATCTGTGATCACTTTTTTCGGTCCAAAAAACTAAAATCTATTTTCAAAACTTTGAACCTCATATCTTCTTTGAACCCTCATATCTTCTAAACTAGACGTGTTACGAGCAAAAGGACAATAATCTGTGATCACTTTTTTCGGGCCAAAAAATTAAAATCTATTTTCAAAACTTTGAACCCTCATATCTTCTAAACTAGACGTGTTACGAGCAAAAGGACAATAATCTGTGATCACTTTTATCGGTCGAAAAAACTAAAATCTATTTTCAAAACTTTAAAGCTTCATATCTTCTAAACTAGACGTGCTACGAGCAAAAGGACAATAATCTGTGATCACTTTTTCCGGGCCAAAAAATTAAAATCTATTTTCTAAACTTTAAAGCTTCATATCTTCTAAACTAGACGTGCTACGAGCAAAAGGACAATAATCTGTGATCACTTTTTCCGGGCCAAAAAATTAAAATCTATTTTCTAAACTTTAAAGCTTCATATCTTCTAAACTAGACGTGCTACGAGCAAACGGACAATAATCTGTGATCACTTTTTTCGGTCCAAAAAACTAAAATCTATTTTCAAAACTTTGAACCCTCATATCTTCTAAACTAGACGTGTTACGAGCAAAAGGACAATAATCTGTGATCACTTTTTCCGGGCCAAAAAAACTTTAAAGCTTCATATCTTCTAAACTAGACGTGCTACGAGCAAAAGGACAATAATCTGTGATCACTTTTTTCGGGGCAAAAAATTAAAATCTATTTTCAAAACTTTAAAGCTTCATATCTTCTAAACTAGACGTGCTACGAGCAAAAGGACAATAATCTGTGATCACTTTTTTCGGGGCAAAAAATTAAAATCTATTTTCAAAACTTTGAAGCTTCATATCTTCTAAACTAGACGTGCTACGAGCAAAAGGACAATAATCTGTGATCACTTTTTTCGGGCCAAAAAATTAAAATCTATTTTCAAAACTTTAAAGCTTCATATCTTCTAAACTAGACGTGCTACGAGCAAAAGGACAATAATCTGTGATCACTTTTTTCGGTCCAAAAAACTAAAATCTATTTTCAAAACTTTGAACCCTCATATCTTCTAAACTAGACGTGTTACGAGCAAAAGGACAATAATCTGTGATCACTTTTTCCGGGCCAAAAAAACTTTAAAGCTTCATATCTTCTAAACTAGACGTGCTACGAGCAAAAGGACAATAATCTGTGATCACTTTTTTCGGGGCAAAAAATTAAAATCTATTTTCAAAACTTTAAACCTTCATATCTTCTAATCTAGACGTGCTACGAGCAAAAGGACAATAATCTGTGATCACTTTTTTCGGGCCAAAAAATAAAAATCTATTTTCAAAACTTTAAAGCTTCATATCTTCTAAACTAGACGTGCTACGAGCAAAAGGACAATAATCTGTGATCACTTTTTTCGGGCCAAAAAATTAAAATCTATTTTCAAAACTTTAAAGCTTCATATCTTCTAAACTAGACGTGCTACGAGCAAAAGGACAATAATCTGTGATCACTTTTTCCGGGCCAAAAAAACTTTAAAGCTTCATATCTTCTAAACTAGACGTGCTACGAGCAAAAGGACAATAATCTGTGATCACTTTTTTCGGGGCAAAAAATTAAAATCTATTTTCAAAACTTTAAACCTTCATATCTTCTAATCTAGACGTGCTACGAGCAAAAGGACAATAATCTGTGATCACTTTTTTCGGGCCAAAAAATAAAAATCTATTTTCAAAACTTTAAAGCTTCATATCTTCTAAACTAGACGTGCTACGAGCAAAAGGACAATAATCTGTGATCACTTTTTTCGGGCCAAAAAATTAAAATCTATTTTCAAAACTTTAAAGCTTCATATCTTCTAAACTAGACGTGCTACGAGCAAAAGGACAATAATCTGTGATCACTTTTTTCGGGCCAAAAAATTAAAATTTTATTTCAAAAAATTAAAATCTATTTTCAAAACTTTAAAGCTTCATATCATCTAAACTAGACGTGCTACGAGCAAAAGGACAATAATCTGTGATCACTTTTTTCGGGCCAAAAAATTAAAATTTTATTTCAAAAAATTAAAATCTATTTTCAAAACTTTAAAGCTTCATATCTTCTAAACTAGACGTGCTACGAGCAAAAGGACAATAATCTGTGATCACTTTTTTCGGGCCAAAAAATTAAAATCTATTTTCAAAACTTAAAGCTTCATATCTTCTAATCTAGACGTGCTACGAGCAAAAGGACAATAATCTGTGATCACTTTTTTCGGGCCAAAAAATTTAAATTTTATTTCAAAAAATTAAAATCTATTTTCAAAACTTTAAAGCTTCATATCTTCTAAACTAGACGTGCTACGAGCAATAGGACAATAATCTGTGATCACTTTTTCGGGCCAAAAAATTAAAATTTTATTTCAAAAAATTAAAATCTATTTTCAAAACTTTAAAGCTTCATATCTTCTAAACTAGACGTGCTACGAGCAAAAGGACAATAATCTGTGATCACTTTTTTCGGGGCAAAAAATTAACATCTATTTTAAAAACTTTGAAGCTTCATATCTTCTAAACTAGACGTGCTACGAGCAAAAGGACAATAATCTGTGATCACTTTTTTCGGCCCAAAAATTAAAATTTCATTTCAAAAAGTGAAAATCTATTTTCAAAACTTTAAAGCTTCATATCTTCTAAACTAGACGTGCTACGAGCAAAAGGACAATAATCTGTGATCACTTTTTTCGGGCCAAACAATTAAAATCTATTTTCAAAACTTTAAAGCTTCATATCTTCTAAACTAGACGTGCTACGAGCAAAAGGACAATAATCTGTGATCACTTTTTTCGGGCCAAAAAATTAAAATCTATTTTCAAAACTTTAAAGCTTCATATCTTCTAAACTAGACGTGCTACGAGCAAAAGGACAATAATCTGTGATCACTTTTTTCGGGCCAAACAATTAAAATCTATTTTCAAAACTTTAAAGCTTCATATCTTCTAAACTAGACGTGCTACGAGCAAAAGGACAATAATCTGTGATCACTTTTTTTGGGCCAAAAAATTAAAATTTTATTTCAAAAAATTAAAATCTATTTTCAAAACTTTAAAGCTTCATATCTTCTAAAGTAGACGTTCTACGAGCAAAAGGACAATAATCTGTGATCACTTTTTTCGGGCCAAAAAATTAAAATCTATTTTCAAAAAATTAAAATCTATTTTCAAAACTTTAAAGCTTCATATCTTCTAAACTAGACGTGCTACGAGCAAAAGGACAATAATCTGTGATCACTATTTTCGGGCCAAAAAATTAAAATCTATTTTCAAAACTTTAAAGCTTCATATCTTCTAAACTAGACTTGCTACGAGCAAAAGGACGATAATCTGTGATCACTTTTTTCGGGCCAAAAAATTAAAATCTATTTTCAAAACTTTAAAGCTTCATATCTTCTAAACTAGACGTGCTACGAGCAAAAGGACAATAATCTGTGATCACTTTTTTCGGGCCAAAAAATTAAAATCTATTTTCAAAAAATTAAAATCTATTTTCAAAACTTTAAAGCTTCATATCTTCTAAACTAGACGTGCTACGAGCAAAAGGACAATAATCTGTGATCACTATTTTCGGGCCAAAAAATTAAAATCTATTTTCAAAACTTTAAAGCTTCATATCTTCTAAACTAGACTTGCTACGAGCAAAAGGACGATAATCTGTGATCACTTTTTTCGGGCCAAAAAATTAAAATCTATTTTCAAAACTTTAAAGCTTCATATCTTCTAAACTAGACGTGCTACGAGCAAAAGGACAATAATCTGTGATCACTATTTTCGGGCCAAAAAATTAAAATCTATTTTCAAAACTTTAAAGCTTCATATCTTCTAAACTAGACTTGCTACGAGCAAAAGGACAATAATCTGTGATCACTTTTTTCGGGCCAAAAAATTAAAATCTATTTTCAAAACTTTAAAGCTTCATATCTTCTAAACTAGACGTGCTACGAGCAAAAGGACAATAATCTGTGATCACTTTTTTCGGGCCAAAAAATTAAAATCTATTTTCAAAAAATTAAAATCTATTTTCAAAACTTTAAAGCTTCATATCTTCTAAACTAGACGTGCTACGAGCAAAAGGACAATAATCTGTGATCACTATTTTCGGGCCAAAAAATTAAAATCTATTTTCAAAACTTTAAAGCTTCATATCTTCTAAACTAGACTTGCTACGAGCAAAAGGACGATAATCTGTGATCACTTTTTTCGGGCCAAAAAATTAAAATCTATTTTCAAAACTTTAAAGCTTCATATCTTCTAAACTAGACGTGCTACGAGCAAAAGGACAATAATCTGTGATCACTTTTTTCGGGCCAAAAAATTAAAATCTATTTTCAAAAAATTAAAATCTATTTTCAAAACTTTAAAGCTTCATATCTTCTAAACTAGACGTGCTACGAGCAAAAGGACAATAATCTGTGATCGGGCCAAAAAATTAAAATCTATTTTCAAAACTTTAAAGCTTCATATCTTCTAAACTAGACGTGCTACGAGCAAAAGGACAATAATCTGTGATCACTTTTTTCGGGCCAAAACATTAAAATTTTATTTCAAAAAAAAAGGACAATAATCTTTGATCACTTTTTCGGGCCAAAAAATTAAAATCTATTTTCAAAACTTTAAACCTTCATATCTTCTAAACTTGACGTGTTACGAGCAAAAGGACAATAATCTGTGATCACTTTTTTCGGTCCAAAAAACTAAAATCTATTTTCAAAACTTTAAACCTTCATATCTTCTAAACTAGACGCCGTACGTGCAAAAGGACAATAATCTGTGATCACTTTTTTATTTTTCAATACCTTAAGCCCTTATACCGAATTTAATATCGTTTCTAAGCGTAAAAGGACAAAAATCTGTGATCAACAAGTAAGTAAGCTTCAGTCGGCTAAACCGACTTATAAAGGGTGATTTTTTAAGAGCTTGATAACTTTTTTTTAAAAAAAAACGCATAAAATTTGCAAAATCTCATCGGTTCTTTATTTGAAACGTTAGATTGGTCCATGACATTTACTTTTTGAAGATAATTTCATTTAAATGTTGACCGCGGCTGCGTCTTAGGTGGTCCATCCGCTTAGTCCAATTTTGGCATTTCCACGTTTTTGAGTAACAGAGACCCAATTGGTGCGAACGGCGACGAATCGAAAATTGGTGGTCATCATTAACACTGGCCGATACAGCTGCGATATTTTCTTCAGTTCGCACTCTACGTAAGCGTGTTGGTGGTTTAATGTCCAACAATGTAAATTTGGTGCGAAATTTAGTCACAATAGCCCGAATAGCCGCTTCAGTGGGTCGATTAAACTGACCATAAAATGGAAGCGCGCAATGAACTTTCTTAACAGAGCACGCATTTTGATAATAAAATTCAATAATTTGCAAGCGTTGTTCGTTTGTAAGACGATTCATGATGAAATGTCAAAGCATACTGAGCATCTTTCTCTTTGACACCATGTCTGAAATCCCACGTGATCTGTCAAATACTAATGCATGAAAATCCTAACCTCAAAAAAAATCACTCTTTATATACCCTCACTCTCAGAGAATATATATACCAGAAGGGGTGTGGCAATTTCGCCCATTTCCATGTGAATGTAACTTCTATTAAAGCTTTGCCAAATATACAAATTTCACAGTATTCCGCTGATCCGTATAGAAGCTATAACAGATTTAATTTTATGTAGTTTAGGGTGATTTGTGTGGGAGGTACTAGAAGGGGCGTGGCAAAACCCACCATATTAAGCACACTTAAAGTGACTATAAAAACTTTATAAATTACCAAAATATGAGTGATTCCGAATATTGGTGTGGAAGTTACAGAGGTTTTAATTTAACATAGGAATATGGGTCATTTGTGTGGGAAGTACCAGAAGGGATGTGGCAATTTCGTCCATCTTCGAACTTAAACTAAGTTTGGGAAAAATATTACCATGTGCAAAGTTTGAATTGATTCGTTAACTCCTTTCGAGAGTTATCGTGTACCAGCCAGACAGACGGACGGACGAACGGACATGGCTCAAATAGCTTAAAAATTCGTGAAACGGATTTGGTCCAAACTTGCTTAGGGTCTTAAGTCACCCCTTCAATGCGTTACACTTTCTTACTGTCCCAAATAATATATATCCTTCTACTCTGTAGAGTGAGGGTATAAAAAATTGGGGTTTTTTCGAAATGTGATCACTTTTTTTTGGTTTCAAATTGGAATTTTTTCAAAATTTTGAATCTTAAAAAAAATCTTACAGATTCTGTCAGAAAACAACTAGATAAGCATGTAAATTGCACTCTGGTTTCTTTAGACCTTACAAAGGCTTTTGACCGAATAAATCATTTTGTTCTTATAAAGAAATTGCAAGACAGATTTAATTATGTAAATTAGTTTATTCTAATCTAGTTGATCGGACACAATATGTTTCTTTAAATGGATTAAATTCTAGTGTTGGTGTTGTTACTTCGGGAGTGCTTCAAGGGTCTGTATTAGGCCCCATACTCTTTCTGACCTACTTAAATGATTGTATTCCGTTAACGAATAATAATCTTTGCAAATCGTATGTATTTGCGGATGCCATATATTTGCTATATACAGTTGAGTCTAAACAAGTTGGGTATTTCATCACCATCTTGCTTCTACAGGAAATTGGATGTATCCAAATTTTCTTCAGATAAATACATTCAAAACAAACGCTATTAATTTCCATGCACCGACCCGGAACATTTTATATCCAAGAATTTTTATTAATGGACAGGTGATTGACTTTGTTGATTCTCTTAAATGCCTTGGTGTGATTCGTGACAGTAATCTCAATCTTGATAATCATATCAATTATGTTGCAAGGCGTATTTATACAGGTGATTGCACTAGAACAACAACAAATTCGGCAACAACAAAATACTAGTATTTTTTTGAATGGTGATCCATACTGTCAAAGCAAAATATATGCGATTTGACAGTTTCGGTTACTTTAGAATGAAAAAAAATTCAGTCAGCTGGGCTCCTGCTATCTATCACCTTTATAAATACGCCTTGATTATGTTGCTAACAGAATACAGTTGCGGTCAAAAAAATAGCAGCGACGAGATAAAAGAATGTCGACAATGAAAAATATTAGTTTTACTTCGAAAATCCTAAAACTTTTTACGGTGATTGAAAGGTGGTATTGTGCCATTCTTAATCTGGCTTTAAATAAAAAAATAAGTTTTTGTAATTTTGAGATTAGGCCTTTAGAACCATTTATGTCCAAAATGAGACCAGTCAAAAAAAATAGCAGCACTAATAAAAACTAAAAATATATTGTTTCAATTCGCTTAAATTGAAAACTTTGAATAATAAGTTAAATTAGGATATTTCCTTGAATTTGTTACGGGCCACTTGTCAGGCGCTAGAGATGGCATCACGGCAGCTCAAGCAATACATCAGGGAAGGTCCCATCCCGCCATGCTCTAGCCCAGTGACCGAACATCTATTGAGATTTTTCTTTAACAAATAACAAAAAAAAACACTAACACAAAAACGTACAATACTCTCAACAGGAAACTTTGGTGTTATTTCCCACCGTTGCCCACCCTACCTCGATCCGTGCTCACCAGCATACTTACTTCCGGATCCCATTCAACCACACACAATCTATCGGTCTAAAATCACCTCATCACTTTTCTCCCCCTAGAACACAAATAAATCTAATCCATCATATTCTTTTAAATTTCTTTTCAGAACAAATACATAATTTTATTGATAATTTTTAAACTAACCCTAAGCCTAATATATTTAAAAAATGACAATCTTAACCTAACACAAAAATTGACTAACAAATAGGACCTACAAAGTTTCTTTCTTTGGCCACATTCAGCCACACAAATCAAAAACTCAACCTACTCGAAATGCCTACCTAAAAGAGCTCTCTTAGTCGGGGTCTCGATGGTCAAAGTGTCCAAATATTTTGACACTGTCTAGTCTACGTGGAAACTTTGCTAATCCCTCACAAACAAACAAAGATTTTATGGGGAAACACAAATCAAAAGAAAATTATATATATATATATATGAAAAAAAAGGTAAAAAAAAACACTACAAATACTACATAAAACATATAATATACAAATACTTAAACTACTTAAAATATAATTTATGGTTTGAGTTTTGTTATCGGGGTTGTAGACGGGAATTATGCCAATTTGAATTCCTTTGGTGGTGCGATTCGAAGAAAAATAGTTTGCAAAGCGCTCGTTTTAATATTTTTGGTAATGGTGGTAGTCACCGCTCGTCTTTGCGCCTAAAAACAGCTTGATGCCAATATGTTTTAAAATTGGCGGTTGAACGCCATCTTGTGGCCATGTCCAAAAAGCAAAATGGCACAATCATACAGGCCGAGCGTAATGTGGTGGTGGAAAACTGTAGATGGGGCTTTAATCTACTGGGTTTTGCTGGCCAGTAGATGGGGCTTAAGTCTTTTATTTACGGGACCCGTTTACACTGGGTCCAAAAAAAATGTTTTTAATACTCTGCGGCCTACCTTAAATCCGGCTACTTATTGGTGGTATGATGTTCTCACTGTGTTTCCTGGATTTTGGTTGGGGTTTTTGAAATTTTCCCGAACTTCCTTCCGCAGATTTTGAGTAACATTTAAAGTCGGGCCCGTCTCAAGAAATGCCTCCTGTTCCACAGGAGGCTATGTACACTTTTTTTCTGTGGAAACATTCTTGTTAAAAACACCCAACAAAAACACAAAAATCACATATTTAACGAAACTTACTTTCTTTATAGTGTTAAGCACACAAAACAAATATTTATTTCGCCCGACTTCCCTCGCTTTCAGCTGTCGATTCTACAAAAAACACTAATTTTTACACAATTTACTCACAAAAAAAAATTAATAACCCGAAAACTCACTTAAAACTTTTCACACAACACAAACTCAGATCCGCACAACACCACAACTGACAACTTATGAAAACTTATTCTTCCTCTGCACCCCCTTTTATTGACCATTTTCCCTCCAGAATTTTCCCGAAGGCGTCATCATCCTTCCAGGCGACATATTTTTTCATTATTTATCGGATTTCATCAATCCTGACATTTATTCTTTTACTTCACGTTTTGCGTAAAAATTTTGGCGGTTTTAATTTTTATGAATGGGTTGTATTTGTGCGATAACACGGTGCACGTCGTTGGCCTTCTCTCTGGCAACCCCAATCGAACACCGCATTACCGGCCTATACAACCCGTCAAACGTAAGATGTCATCCATACACACCTACATTCATACATAACAAAACACAAAACGAAATGAAAAGTGCAGGCTGAACGACACAACACGTGAGTATAATAAAAATTATTTTTTTGAATTATTTCCTAATTCTTTCTTTTTTATTTTTTTCAGCCAGGGATCCAGAAGAGGACAATCGACCTCCTCATGTACCCGTCCCCATGAGATCAGGACATCGTGGGCAATGGTGAGTAAAAATATAAATAATTTTTCCCCTTTTATTTTCTTCTTCTTCTTGCCCACAGCATACGGCGCTCGCCGGCCGCGAAAACCTTTTCGACGCTTCGGAGCAACCTGGAGGCCAGCTCCTGCCGGGAAAAACAAAAATGTAGGAAAAAAGGTGAGTTTACACGCCTGTTTAGTGAGTCATGTTTTCATACATGTCTCTTTTCAGGTCCCCAACAACAGGATGATTTGGCGAGAGATTCCAACATCTCATCTCAACCAAGTGGGCCGATTCCCCGAACGTGCCATCCCGCCGGAGTCGCCAGCGGTCAAGCTGCCCTAACCCTCCGAGAATGCCTCCGCAACAAAACTCCGAAGCTTCCAAGGCTCCGACGGCAGCATCGGTGTGCGAAGAGGGCTTTCAACGTGGGGAACTCCCACACCCTGAGTCTCATGCCGGGCTTAGAAAACCGTGAGTACATTGAAATATAAGGTTATAAAATCGTCCAATTTGTCGTGCGACCATACCGATTGGGTCATGTGCGACAGATTGGATGATATCTAGTCGTCCGATTTGATCGTTGGACGATTTGTCGTGGTACAATGATGCGATTTGTCGTACGACACCATATGTTTGCCTCCAGATTTAGTCTTCCCTTATTGGTTCTAACTGAAATGTATTAACTTCAAATTTCTCAAGCCAAATACCAACTATTTTTAGTTTTTAATTGTTACTTATTAATTTTTATTTTTTTTTATCTTTAATTTTTTATTTTTTTATTTTTAATTTTTAATTTTTAATTTTTAATTTTTAATTTTTAATTTTTAATTTTTAATTTTTAATTTTTAATTTTTAATTTTTAATTTTTAATTTTTAATTTTTAATTTTTAATTTTTAATTTTTAATTTTTAATTTTTAATTTTTAATTTTTAATTTTTAATTTTCAATTTTTAATTTTTAATTTTTAATTTTCAATTCTTAATTTTCAATTTTCAATTTCCAATTTTCAATTTTGAATTTTGAATTTTGAATTTTGAATTTTGAATTTTGAATTTTGAATTTTGAATTTTGAATTTTGAATTTTGAATTTTGAATTTTGAATTTTGAATTTTGAATTTTGAATTTTGAATTTTGAATTTTGAATTTTGAATTTTGAATTTTGAATTTTGAATTTTGAATTTTGATTCTGAATTTGAATTGAATTTGAATTGAATTTGAATTGAATTTGAATTGAATTTGAATTGAATTTGAATTGAATTTGAATTGAATTTGAATTGAATTTGAATTGAATTTGAATTGAATTGAATTTGAATTGAATTTGAATTGAATTTGAATTGAATTTGAATTGAATTTGAATTGAATTTGAATTGAATTTGAATTGAATTTGAATTGAATTTGAATTGAATTTGAATTGAATTTGAATTGAATTTGAATTGAATTTGAATTGAATTTGAATTGAATTTGAATTGAATTTGAATTGAATTTGAATTGAATTTGAATTGAATTTGAATTGAATTTGAATTGAATTTGAATTGAATTTGAATTGAATTTGAATTGAATTTGAATTGAATTTGAATTGAATTTGAATTGAATTTGAATTGAATTTGAATTGAATTTGAATTGAATTTGAATTGAATTTGAATTGAATTTGAATTGAATTTGAATTGAATTTGAATTGAATTTGAATTGAATTTGAATTGAATTTGAATTGAATTTGAATTGAATTTGAATTGAATTTGAATTGAATTTGAATTGAATTTGAATTGAATTTGAATTGAATTTGAATTGAATTTGAATTGAATTTGAATTGAATTTGAATTGAATTTGAATTGAATTTGAATTGAATTTGAATTGAATTTGAATTGAATTTGAATTGAATTGAATTGAATTTGAATTGAATTTGAATTGAATTTGAATTGAATTTGAATTGAATTTGAATTGAATTTGAATTGAATTTGAATTGAATTTGAATTGAATTTGAATTGAATTTGAATTGAATTTGAATTGAATTTGAATTGAATTTGAATTGAATTTGAATTGAATTTGAATTGAATTTGAATTGAATTTGAATTGAATTTGAATTGAATTTGAATTGAATTTGAATTGAATTTGAATTGAATTTGAATTGAATTTGAATTGAATTTGAATTGAATTTGAATTGAATTTGAATTGAATTTGAATTGAATTTGAATTGAATTAAATTTAAAATTTGAAATTTGGAATTTTGAATCGGGAATTTTGAATTTGTTATACTCTTTATCTTACTAAATATTTGTGTTTGTTTATATGGATATTGCTTTGGTGATCTCACTTCCGAGATCTGCATTCTCAGTTCTGTTATAACGTAGGCCGTCTTTGACTTCACTTTTATTATTCATCCTAGATATTGAAGATAAACAGGGAAGGTAAAATACAAACATGTGATACATGGTGGGCTTAATTCTTAAAACAAAAATTATGACGAATTTCCGGGATTACGCTATCATATACCGGACCTATTTTTTTGGTCGTAGTTGCTGCTTTAAATTTTTCTGGTCAGCCCGATCATTGCATTCCCTCTGGCACACATTCTCGTGTCTAACTCGACGTAATCTCATCGTTTTGGAACAATTTTGCCGTAATGTTCGGTATCCGATTAAGATCATTTGCCACTGGCCTAAGGAACCCTAGTACGCTCGGCACAGTTCCAACATGCTACTAGTATGGGTACCCCAGACATGGTTAAATGATTCGAATGTGTACATGCACTGGGTCGGAATACGATGGCTTATAATTGTTCCAATACCTGAGATCCTCGACCAGATACATCTTCGTTGTGCTAGATACCTTTCTATGACCTCACGAACGATTACACATATAGTAATGACATCACTTACATTCACACAGAAAATAGTTTTGTCCTTATTACTATTATTGCACTCGTTTATATCACAGTTCAGTTTCCCTGCGGTCTTCATATCACAGATTCTACAGCTTGATGTCCTTTGCGTGACATGTTCCCAGAGGTTTTCCCTGTAGGTTCTCAATTTCATATATATTGTTACCAATGGGTCTCACTATCCGGCATTTGACGAATTTTGGAGCAAATTTTGCATTAAAATTTTTCTTGAAATCGCTTAATACGAAATTTCGCTTAAAAATCTCCTGTCCTGGTACTAAGTTCAAAATCCGTGCCCTCCTATTGTACCTATCGGCGCTCTTCTCATAAGCTAGATGCATGTTTTCTCGAATTTTCTCTCTTATCAATTGCAATTTGTCATGCCTGTCCATATTTTTCAATTCGTGATCAGTTAGAGAACCTAGTTTTCTCGCCAGTTTGTAGTCTGATCCACTGGTGTATAAGTGGTAGCCGAACAGTGCAAAAAATGGGGTCGTACCAGTTGCTGCATGGATGGCAGTTCGTAAGGCGCATTCAATTTCCGATAGGTACAAATCCCAGTCGCGGTGATCTGTCTCCAGATAGGATCTTATAGCTGCCAACACGGATTGGTTAACCCTTTCGGAGGCGTTTGACTGCGGGGCGTACGGGGCTATCTTAATATGGTTTATCCTATAGGTTTCTATCAGGTCCATGAATTGCTTGGAAGTGAACTGAGTGCCGTTGTCACTATGGATAGTCTCAGGGACCCCGAATTTATGAAAAATTTCATGTATTAGGAATTTAGCGACATTTGCAGTTGTAGCTTCTTTCATTGCCTTTAAAAATGTGAATTTTGTTAAATGGTCAACCACGATAAATATATATGCATTGCCACTTTTTGATCGAGGGTATTTACCTAGGAAGTCTATATAGATTTTCTGAAACGGACGGTCCGTAATAACCTCCTGCCCAATTGTTGGTAGTAAATGTTGGTTTGCCGGTTTTGACTCTTTGCAAATCTGACAATTAGAAATGTATTGTCTAACTTGAGCCGTCATTTTTGGCCAATAATAAAATTGTCTTAATCGATTCAATGTTTTTGTTATTCCACCATGCGATGTAGTAGCTGGGTTGTGTGCTTTCTCTATTAATGTAAATGTTAAGTTCTCTGGTACCCACAATTTCCAATTAACCTCAGAAAACTCCTCTCTATCGAAATTTGTCCTTTTAAAGATCATCCCGTCCCTAATTCGGAGATCTGGTAGCTGTTCCTCATTAGCTTTAATATCTTCTATAAGGCCCAGATACTCCTCACTCTCAAATTCCGTTGTTTCAAAATCGAATATTTGGTCGGCCGTTACTTCAGCGACTTCTCCGGCTACTGGAATCCGTGAGAGCATGTCTGCCACGACATTTTCCTTGCCCTTACGGTGTTCGATCGCAAAATCGAAGGCCTGTAGTTGCAATGACCATCTCGCCAGTCTTCCGCTCAGATCTTTTAGGCCCATAAGCCATTTGAGGCTGGCGTGATCGGTTATCACCGTAAACCGCATCATCTCTACGTATGGCCTGAATCTTTTTATAGCCAGTACGGCCGCCAAGCATTCTTTCTCAGTGACGGAATAATTTTTCTGACACTTATTCAACTTCTGAGAATAGAAAGCTATAGGGTTTTCGTGACCTGTCTCGTTCTTCTGAAATAATACGGCCCCTATACCGACGTCGGATGCATCACACTGGATGAAGAAAGGTTTGGAGAAATCTGGGTGTCGTAGAACTGGTGCTGTCGTTAACGCTTCCCTTAAATCTTCGAACGATTCTATCGCCCTTGGTGTCATCTGAAACTTCTCATTCTTTTTTAGCGTATCTGTCAGGGCTGATGCAATAGAGGCAAAATCTTTGATGAATCGCCGGTACCAACCTGCTGTTCCCAAAAAGCTGCGAACTTCGCGTGGGGATTTTGGGATTCGTATTTTTCTAATCGCACTAACTTTTTCCGGGTCTGTCTTGAGCATTCCACCACCGATTATGAAACCAAGGTAGCGGAGCTCCTGGAAACAAAACATACTCTTCTTAAGCCCTATAGTCAATCCTGCATCTACAAGACATTTCGCGACTTGTTCTAACATCCTCAAATGTGTTTCGAAACTGTCAGAGATAATCAAGAGGTCATCCAGGTACACAAATACGTTCGTTTTCAGCCGGGCCGGAATGACTCTGTCCCTCAGCCGGCACAGTCGTTGAGCCGCATTGCACAACCCAAACGGCATTACCCGAAACTGGTACAGCGGTCGACCTGGTACTGTAAACGCAGTATATGGTTTAGATTCCTCTTCCAGTTCGATTTGCCAAAAGGCATGCTTCAGGTCGACGCTGCTAATGTAATGGGTTTGGTCAATGCGACTCAAGATGCCATCAATATTCTGCAAGGGATATGCATCCTTGATCGTGACCGCATTTAGTTTTCTTGCATCAAGACAGAATCTATTCTTCCCCGGCTTACGAACTATTGTCGTCCTATTATTCCACGGACTTTCGCTCTCTTCAATAACGTTCATTTCGAGCATTTTATCGATTTCCTCATAGACAATCTCTTGCATTGCCGGTGACAGTGGATAATGTCTTTCTTTAACCGGGACTGTCCCTTTCTCTAACTGTATACTATGTTTTTCCAATTTGGTACGTCCAAGTCCTTTATTCTCAAAAGACGGAAACTGTTCAATTACTGCCTTTAGCTTGCTTTGTTGTTCTGGCGTAAGAACGTGTACTTTTTGTTTCCCATTCTCAAAATGCTCCTGAATTTTTTCCATATCAATTTCTTCAGCTTGTATAACATCGGGTGCTAATCCATAGGCTATCCAAAAGTCAACTCCCAAATACAAGGGTTGCTCGAGGTCTGGACAAAGGTAGAACCATATGTTTTCCGTTTTTTCCCTGTATTTGACCGCAAGATTTACTTTCCCTAGAATCCTACACTGTTTACCACTTGCAGTATTAACTTTAGCATAGTAGGGTATAATCGGTAGTTCCAGTTCTTCTATCAACTCACGACACCCTTTTCCCAGTAAACTGACTGATGCACCGGAGTCTAGTAATCCTTTTAGTTCTTTGCCATATATGTGTATTGTGGCATATGGTCTATTGTCATGCCCGCTTGTACATTTTCTCATCGACTCAACCACTTTTCGTTTCAATTCTTTTCTCTCTTTAGCCTTTTCCCTGATTTTCGAAATTCTTTTAGAGGTTTTTTGTACATTTCGTATTTTTAATTGATTGTCCGCGTTAGAATTCGTCACGAAATCTATGTTATCTTGTTTTCTAAATATTTTTTCTCTAACTTGCTCATAATATTCTCGCCTTGTTTCCAATGGCAAGTAGTGACGTATTTTTCTATACTCTATTTCGCGGGGTTGTCCCTCGAACGATGGTCCCCCGGGTTCCCAGCGTTCCTCCTCGGGTTTCCCGACTTACAATTTGGGCATTGTGGTGAAATGACGTCCGGCTTACCGCATCGATAACAAAATCGGTGCCATTCATTTGACGAACATGCCATGAATGTGTGACCAGGTTCCCTACAATTCCAGCATATCAACCCAGAAACTGCCGCTATTTCATGATTTCCCTGATCATCCTGATACTCATAGCCCCCAGTTTGGTCATAATAGACCTCGTTTGCATATCTCTGCATTCGCGTTGGAGCCGCTGAAGGTTTGACTTCCTTGCGTGAATACAGCCTCTCAGCCTCCAAACATTGTATACGGAGTTGTTCAACCGAAGCCACGTTTACCGAAAACATCATTTTAGACAAACTTTCCTTTAGATTCGTTTTCACCAACCTTATCATCTCATATTCCGAAATCGGGTGTTCTAACTTGGACCGGATACCATTTATGGCATAAAAGAAATCATCAATACTCTCGCCTGGTTGCTGCTTCCGCTCTACTAAATCTCTCATGATTTCGAGATACGAACTCGGTGCTTTATATTGCGTCACTAAGGAGTGTGTTAGCGCTTCCCAACTAGTTACTTGGTTCGTCTTTACTTGCAGCCAGAACCAGTCCCATGCAGGACCTTTGACTAGCAAATGGAAGTCACGCAACATCTCAGAATCTGGAATTCGATGTTGTGTTTGCAAATAACGCACACGAAAAACGAAGTCGTCTACTGACAATCTCTTCTGATTCCCGTCAAAAAACAGACCGAATTTTTCAACCCTACTTGATCTTGCCTCTCCGTGGTCTATATTTTGTGACTGACTAGTTCGTACGTTTTGTCTGTGACCTGAGAATGCCTCCTGTAGTTCTCGTTCTCCCCTTTGTCCTGTCGCATTCGGTTGTGAGTGTGGATATTGTGGGATATCATATATCTGGCCTAATTGAGGCTGACTTTCTTCCACCCTAGAATTTGCCCCATTATTGAATTCGCTACTGCCAGGATTCCTGCTCACTGACAATAACCTAACTGCCTCGTTCAAATTGGCTATGGCATCGGAAACCCTGCTCATTTCCCTATCGACGCGCTCTTGGATTGCTCCTTCTATATTGCGCTGAAGACTGTTCACACTGTCTTGGACCATTTGCCTCACCCCCGGTCCTATATCATCACAAGACATGTCCCTAATGGCCTCTATGGGATGATTTGGGTTGCCACGAGTGTTTTTGGGTATAGTTCCCTGAGCTCTGCCACCATTTACAGTAGTAGCCATATCGACTACCCTCGGGTCGTATTGTTCATTATCTTTTGTTGCCATTGTTCTTTGTTGAGCGTGAGATCTTAAGTATTTATTCTTAACCACGGGCGTAGATCTGTTTAAAAGAAATGCTTCAGACCTCTCTCTTTTCCGACGACTTGTTTGTTTTTTTCTTTCCTGTTGGGTACTCATTCACGAAGACCTTTCTGACATTAAAACACAAAAAAAACTGATGTTATACGAATAACTCTGACAATTAAATAATCCAAAAAAAATAAACAAGAATATATAAACTGCCGTAAAAAAGAACGTAATCTATCTTAATTTTCACAAAAAAATGACAATAATAAATCTATTCTAGGGGTTATTTCGTGATTGGAGTATTTAAACCGTATGTGTGTGGTATGATTTCAAAAAAAAATCTAAAAATGAACGATGCCCTCTTACGAGGGTGATTTGAATATTGCACGTAGTCATTTCCTAGCTAAAAATTTATTTTTTTTTTGTTTCTATTTTCAGTTTTGCGATCTCTAGTACATCTGTTGTACACCTTCTTCTGTGACCAAAAGGATACCAGCGGGATTGCCTACAATACATTTCCCTCGGAACTATTCGTTCCGAGAGGATATTGCACAGTTCCCTAACACCAAAATGAAACACTGAAACAAACTACAAAATGTAAAAACATACGCTGAAACTATTTTATAAATAAAAAAAAACTGGGACATCCGACAATACAAACAAATTAAATTACTTTGGCTAAATTGTGATATTGCACTTTTCCCAGGTTTGTATTTGTTGAAAATTAAACCTATAACAAAACTAACTTAATCCTAATATTGCACATCTAATGGTCACTAAAATGACCTTAGGCTACAACCTAGGACATGTAGTTCTATTATGTTTTAATCCCCATTGGGCTATTGCACTTCTCCTTATTGGGCTATTGTGTATGTATATGTAGATGTAAATATATACATTTTCTACTTTTATTTTCCGCTTATGTGGAAAATTCTTGCTTTCCTTTGGGCGCCATTCTGTTACGGGCCACTTGTCAGGCGCTAGAGATGGCATCACGGCAGCTCAAGCAATACATCAGGGAAGGTCCCATCCCGCCATGCTCTAGCCCAGTGACCGAACATCTATTGAGATTTTTCTTTAACAAATAACAAAAAAAAACACTAACACAAAAACGTACAATACTCTCAACAGGAAACTTTGGTGTTATTTCCCACCGTTGCCCACCCTACCTCGATCCGTGCTCACCAGCATACTTACTTCCGGATCCCATTCAACCACACACAATCTATCGGTCTAAAATCACCTCATCACTTTTCTCCCCCTAGAACACAAATAAATCTAATCCATCATATTATGAAAAAAAAGGTAAAAAAAAACACTACAAATACTACATAAAACATATAATATACAAATACTTAAACTACTTAAAATATAATTTATGGTTTGAGTTTTGTTATCGGGGTTGTAGACGGGAATTATGCCAATTTGAATTCCTTTGGTGGTGCGATTCGAAGAAAAATAGTTTGCAAAGCGCTCGTTTTAATATTTTTGGTAATGGTGGTAGTCACCGCTCGTCTTTGCGCCTAAAAACAGCTTGATGCCAATATGTTTTAAAATTGGCGGTTGAACGCCATCTTGTGGCCATGTCCAAAAAGCAAAATGGCACAATCATACAGGCCGAGCGTAATGTGGTGGTGGAAAACTGTAGATGGGGCTTTAATCTACTGGGTTTTGCTGGCCAGTAGATGGGGCTTAAGTCTTTTATTTACGGGACCCGTTTACACTGGGTCCAAAAAAAATGTTTTTAATACTCTGCGGCCTACCTTAAATCCGGCTACTTATTGGTGGTATGATGTTCTCACTGTGTTTCCTGGATTTTGGTTGGGGTTTTTGAAATTTTCCCGAACTTCCTTCCGCAGATTTTGAGTAACATTTAAAGTCGGGCCCGTCTCAAGAAATGCCTCCTGTTCCACAGGAGGCTATGTACACTTTTTTTCTGTGGAAACATTCTTGTTAAAAACACCCAACAAAAACACAAAAATCACATATTTAACGAAACTTACTTTCTTTATAGTGTTAAGCACACAAAACAAATATTTATTTCGCCCGACTTCCCTCGCTTTCAGCTGTCGATTCTACAAAAAACACTAATTTTTACACAATTTACTCACAAAAAAAAATTAATAACCCGAAAACTCACTTAAAACTTTTCACACAACACAAACTCAGATCCGCACAACACCACAACTGACAACTTATGAAAACTTATTCTTCCTCTGCACCCCCTTTTATTGACCATTTTCCCTCCAGAATTTTCCCGAAGGCGTCATCATCCTTCCAGGCGACATATTTTTTCATTATTTATCGGATTTCATCAATCCTGACATTTATTCTTTTACTTCACGTTTTGCGTAAAAATTTTGGCGGTTTTAATTTTTATGAATGGGTTGTATTTGTGCGATAACACGGTGCACGTCGTTGGCCTTCTCTCTGGCAACCCCAATCGAACACCGCATTACCGGCCTATACAACCCGTCAAACGTAAGATGTCATCCATACACACCTACATTCATACATAACAAAACACAAAACGAAATGAAAAGTGCAGGCTGAACGACACAACACGTGAGTATAATAAAAATTATTTTTTTGAATTATTTCCTAATTCTTTCTTTTTTATTTTTTTCAGCCAGGGATCCAGAAGAGGACAATCGACCTCCTCATGTACCCGTCCCCATGAGATCAGGACATCGTGGGCAATGGTGAGTAAAAATATAAATAATTTTTCCCCTTTTATTTTCTTCTTCTTCTTGCCCACAGCATACGGCGCTCGCCGGCCGCGAAAACCTTTTCGACGCTTCGGAGCAACCTGGAGGCCAGCTCCTGCCGGGAAAAACAAAAATGTAGGAAAAAAGGTGAGTTTACACGCCTGTTTAGTGAGTCATGTTTTCATACATGTCTCTTTTCAGGTCCCCAACAACAGGATGATTTGGCGAGAGATTCCAACATCTCATCTCAACCAAGTGGGCCGATTCCCCGAACGTGCCATCCCGCCGGAGTCGCCAGCGGTCAAGCTGCCCTAACCCTCCGAGAATGCCTCCGCAACAAATTTAATACTTATAGTCAGTACAACGACTATATGGCTTATTACTGCTACATAACGCCGTTTCATTGAGTCGACTAGTCTATTTTTGCCCATACCACTATAATATCGTGTCAAACATCGTTATTGTTTTTCAGTATTGCTAGTGAGACCTCATTTTAGTCATCACACTTAAAATTGTTGATTATATTTAGGTGCGATGTCTGCCCGAACCATTCCATAGCATCGATATTATTGACTTCAAACCACCTTTTTGCGAGTCGGCTGGTGCTTTCGGGATAATTGACCTGGTAGATGACCCATTTAAGATGCATTCCGTATTCTGTAAGCGTAAGCATAATATTATGCAGTATTTTGATGTACTGGGCAGAGTCCATGGTAGTTCTGGGCCAATATATTGACCCAACTCCATAATATGAAAAAACGCCCAAGACATTACGCTTGATCCTCCCTATTTTACTGTTTTGGTACTATACCTGGAGATGTACTCCGTGTTCTGTGGACGTCGTACAAACAATCAAGGGACTGTCCCACCATACAAAACAATTTTTGATTCAACTGACCATAAAACGTACACCCACTTCTTGATTGGCTACACCAGGTGTGTTTTTGCTAATTGCAATTTTTTTGTGCCATGTCTTTTATTTTTAAGTGGTACTTTTTTCAGACTTCTGGCTTACAGACTATGTTTACTTAGTATTCTACAAACATTTTAAACTCTCAAATATGGAGAGAAATTTCGGTGGCAGGCGTAAGTGGGTTTTATGTACTAGACATTATTATTCCACTGTTCAAACACAGGAACTTCGGTTCACTGTTTAATCACAGGGACTTCGGTCCACTGTTCAAACACAGGAACTTCGGTTCACTGTTCAAACACAGGGACTTCGGTCCACTGTTCAAACACAGGAACTTCGGTTCACTGTTCAACCAGTAGTTAGATTAGTAGAATGTAAATAGATATTTAGTTTGTAATGAAGAGCGAGTCAACCCGAACCTGAAGAAGCCGATTATTACCGAACCTGAACCAGCCGACTTTACTATCGAACCTGCGAAACCGAGTCTACGGCCGAACTAGCCACATTTACTACCGAAACCCGATTCTATCTTCATCAAACGCCGAATCTACATTAGCCTGCACTGCTACCGAATCAGAATCTCCACAATGCTCTCCTCGCCCTACTTATGAAGAAAAATAATACAATAACATTTCAGAAGTAGTGTAAATTTCATAAAATCTTACTTATAACGTCAAATCGAATTGAAAAATTGAGATAAAATTCCTTTTTCTTGAGATTTTTTGAACACTGCTATTATTTTGACCGGTCCAAAATGTCGAATAATCCAAAAAAATGTGAAATTTCTTAAGTAATTAAAATCATATCACCAAATAAACAATTATTTTGTGTTTGTAACCTCGTAACACAGCACTTAATGCAGAAGCAGCTTTTTATCACACAAATAAATATATGACTATGTAAGCTAAGCTGTGGTGTACTGCTATTATTTTGACCGCAACTGTATGTTTCACCCTAAGAAGATTATATTCGTTAAAAGCGTACACGCCAAGGCATGTAAAAAATCGCTTAGCTCACTCTTTGTTAATGTCTCAACTGAATTACGGCATTGAAGTTTTTTCAGGAACCTGGGCTTGCAATGTTGATAGAATTGAAAGGGTTGTGAGAATGATTGTGCGTTATGTTTTTTTGGTGTAAGAACCCATGAACAAGACCGTCTTACTGAACTTACTCCAACCATCTACCAAATTTATTGAAACTTTTTTCTTACTCCTATTCGACTTACAAGAAAAAACTTACTGATTACTTCAATGCTTCTTCGCCATAAATCCTGTTTTGTCGCAAATAATTTCTCTTCTTTCTTGTGGTGTTCTTATTGCTATAGGATCCTATTTATTTGTTTCAAATTTGTATTTTGAGCAACGTTCATATGGCTAGGGAGCCATTTAATCACATATTTTTGTATAGATAGTTTATATTAATTTGTTTTAGGAATCTGCTAATTATAATGTTACTTAAAACACAGATGATTATCCTTCAATGCATGTATAATTAGCATTATTGGCTTTCTTTGTATTGATGTTGAATAAATAAATTGATAAAATTTGATTTTTTTTTTCAAAATTTTAAACCTTAAAATTTTGTTTTTTTTTCAAATCTGTAAACCTTTAAAACTTCCTCAATAACGGGACAATATTATTCGCGTTGAAAATTGGAACTTCATTGCGAAGAAATTAAAATTAAATTTAAATTAAAAAGTGTTTGTTTCAAAACATTTTCCATACCAGAAATTAGCATCTAAAAACAACTCTGTTCTTTATGAACAGCTGACAATCAACCGATAGCATACAGACATTTTATCGATAACACTAGAGTTGGATACTTAGTCGAATAGCGGATACTTAGTATCCGTTCGATTGAGGTACTCGTTTCTCAAAAGAGTAGTATCTGTAGCTAATGCCCAGGTCTTTTGAGTTACACACTGGACACTGGAGTTGCCAATACAAATACAAAATTACAATAAAGCTCGAAGAAAAATCTATTTGATTAATGTCAGTTTGAAAAGTGAAATGTACTGTGTAGCGACCGATAACCGGTAGTCGGAAGTAACCACAATTTACAACACTATTGCACGCACCGGTGTTTTTGTTGGGTTTGCGGGTGTTACGTATTTTTTTTTGGTGGGTGTTTGTTTGAAATAATCTCAATATGAAGAAGAAATTTATTGGAGCAGCCAGTAGCCAAAAGGCGTATTTTGCGGCTGCGACGGCTACTGTAGTTCTCTTTACTAGTAACTACGTACCACATACATTTGGAATCGATTACTACAGGAAATTCTTCCAGTGCTACAAAAACGGAGAGCCTGTGCCTATATCTGCCAAAGTTCAGGAACGACTAGAACGAGCTAAAGCTATTTGTGGATTGGCTCCAAATGATCGGCAAATTGTGACACCTTTTGCTGTCTTTGGATTCGATACCACTCTGGCCGGATGCACGAAATCTCGGTTTGGAGCAATCATTGGTGTGCCCACGAATTATGAATACGACAGCATCAGTGATATCAAGCGAAGCGAAATACGCTTTCGTGATCAAGAGATCAATTGGAATTCGGTAAGCGGCTCGTTTTTGGAAGAGTCCTTGATCCTGACCGAAGACGAACAAATATTTGCTTTCTGCAAAGAAATATTGCAGGCTAAAACCCATTATGTTCTGATGAATTCACTCTTTCCCACCTTGTCATTCGTGAGCGTTTACACTGTTGGCAGTTACTTGAATTCCAGCTTGGGTCTTTTGGCCAGACCCTTTGCTCTCCGACTGATGATGTATGCCATTTTGGGTTTGTTTGGTTTTGGCTCATGGTGCTTCCTCAAGGATTACAGTCAAGTGAGCCGCGACAGCGACATTGACAAGGAACTTTGTGCGAAGGGACCTCAGTTCGTGCAGGCCGGTATCGGCTATTACGACAAACAGTTGAAGAAAAATGTCGCCCTGCGCAACTTACTCAAAGATGATACTTTCACAGCCAAGGGAAATATAAACTATTCCGTGCGCCAGCAGTCTATGCCACTGACAGTAAGAAAATCGTTTTTTGAAAGCCAACTGGGCGAGGAGGCTGCACTGAATTAGATTAGATTCTTATTGGCCTTTTATTGTTTTCCTCCTAGTCAACTCTTAAGAATATTTTGAAATTTCAATAAAAGTTGTTAAACTTTAAGTGAATTGCAATTATAAATTGTTGTAATATTTACATACAAATATTTTAAAAATAATAAAAAATTTGAAATATTCTAATTCGAGTCTTCGGGTTTTCTTGTGTGATTTCATTTCATTTATTACATATTATAAGCAAAATCAAACAGCCTCCATAAATTTAGAAAATATAGCAATTTTCGAACATTTGCTAAAATTTATTTTCGATGATGCATTGCCTCAAGGAATTTACAGTGCGAGCTCGATGATCGCAACCACTTATTATCGTACCTGCTCGTTGTTTGCAACCAACGAAATATTAGCATTGGGGTCTTTATAATCGGAACTTATGGTCTCGATTATCGCAACTTTTATACAAAAGTTGTAATGTTCGTTTTCCATTTTCTGGGTAGATGGAAATACTTTGAATTTAATCAAGGACGAAGCTGAATTAGAGGGAACGCGCAATAGTAATAATCCATATAATTGTCCCAGCATACTTGGATGCGTGGAAAAGTAATTGAAATCGTTGAGATATGGATATGAAATCGTTGAGATATGGATATGGAGTGCAGGGTGTAAACTTCGACCAACTGTAGTCATTCCTTACAGATTTAGTTTATTTCCTGCTTTCTACTACAATAACATTGATGTCGGAGATCCGTTCAATAACTGAATTGGACAATTGTGGTCCACATATTGCAAATCTCGTTAGAGTATCCTTGGATAATCAAAGTTTTTGTGAAATCAAAATTCCAAAAGGTGAAGATTCCGACCTTTTCGATAGCTTAAATTAGCAAGACTTGATATCAAATCCAATCAATGCTTTCATGCTTTTCTTAGAGCTCATTCGAACCCTAATTATTAAATCCAAACGAAAGGCTGTAAACAGTTCAATAAATCTATTGAGTTTGGTCTGAGACAATTATTCAAAGGTCAATTTGGGATTTGGTTAATGCAACTCTACGGTTATTGCAACAGGCATGGGCAGTAATTAGTTGCGATCATCGAGCTCGTACTGTACTACTTTCAAATGTCCAACTAACACAAATTACGTAGTCTAAAAGGTAGCGCAAAAATAGAAATTAAAATATTTTTACTTTTCCTCAGAAATCAGCAGAATAAAGCATGACATGTATGTCGTATGTCGTATATAGACTTTTGTCAAAGCATTCTTTTAGTTTTTCGTTAATATTTTTCTAAGTTAGTTGTGAAATACGGATTTTTTTGATACTTATTAATTAAAGAAGACTTGAAACAAAAATTCATCACTACATTTCTTCATAATGCAATCAGCTTTCTGAAGACAATTAGACATTTTTGGCAAAATTGAAAATGCAGTATTCAACGCTCACAGTACTTCACAAATCAAATAAATTTAACTTATTATACCCTCACTCTACAGAGTATGAGGGTAAATATATATTTGGGGACAGATGAAAAGTGTAATGCATTGAAGTAGTGACTTAAGACCCTAAGTATGTATGTACCAAATCCGTTTCACGACTTCCTAAGCTGCTTGAGCCAATTCCGTCCGGGTAGACCGGGTCGCACCCTGTGTCTCCATTTATAGTGATAGACAACGGAAACAAAATCGCTTCAAATTACCTTTAATTCGAGGTGGTGGCCGACACAACTTGTTTTATCCTAACGTACACGATAACTCTCGAAAGAAGTTAAAGAATCAATTCAGACTTTGCTCATGATAATATTTTTCCCAAACTTAGTTTAAGTTCGAAGATGGTCTATATTCCTATGTTAAATTAAAACCTATGTAACTTCCATACGGATATTTGGACTCGCCTATATAATCACTTTAAGCGTACAAAATATGGCGTGTTTTGTCACACGCCTTCCAGTGCCTCCCACACAAATCACCCTAAACTACGTAAAACAAGTAAGGAAAGGCTAAAGTCGGGCGGAACTTACTATATGATACGGTAAAAAGTTAAAACGGAAAGCATTTTTGTATGTTTCCTAATCATAGGCTGATATGAACCGATGTGACCCATTTTCACAACGGGTGTTTCTGGTGGAAATCTAAGATATTTTGCCCAATTTGAATAAGATCTGTTAAAATACGTGGTTTCTGGGACGGAAAAAGTCAAATTGGGAGCAAAATTTGTATTTATAAATCTGAAAGGATCTGATCTATTTTCACTACAGGTGATCCTAGTTTAAATATAAGCTGCTTTTCAAATTTGAAGACAATCTGGTAAAATATATATGATTTCTAGAGCGGAAAAACTTAAATTGGGTGCAAAATTTGTATGGGAGCTACATATAAATCTGAACCGATCTAACACATTTTCAACACAGCTATTTATAGTTGAAATTTAAAATGTTTTGTCAATTTTGAAGAACATCTGTTAAAATATGTGGTATACAGAGTGAAAAGAGTCAAATCGGGAGTGGAATTCGTACGATTTTCTTCAAAGTAAATAGCGATCGTCCTTATCCCGATAAACTTCGTTGTGCAAAGTTTCATTTGGTTCTGGCTACAATTGCGACCTGTACTCTGATTACAAGAATAGATGGACAGACAGACAGGCAGACAGACGGATATTGCTAAACAGATTCAAAAAATGATAATAAGTCGATCAGTATACTTAACTATGGGTCTATCTCGCTTCCTTTTAGATGTTACAAACAAATGCACAAAATTTAAGCAGTAAAAACTTCTATACGGATGATCGGAATACTGAGAAATTCGCAATTTGGAAATGCTTTTATAGAAGTTGCATTCACATGGAATATGGACGATATTGCCACAACCCCTTGTGGTACTTCCCACACAAAGTGGCATAAGCTTTGTTTAAAATAAAACCGATATAACATCCATAAGGGTAGACAAAACCATTTGATATTTGAAAATGTTTTTTGTAATCACTGTAAGTCTAAAAAATATTAACGCTTTATCCACGCCCCTTGTTGTACCTCCCACACAAAATTAAATCAATTATAACTTCTATATACTGGTGCATGGAATCCACTATGACTTGATATTTGATCATGTTTTTACAATTGTTTTATAAATGTGGAAGCTGCGACCATGTGCCTCGAACCTTCGAATACCTTTCACACAAATTATCCTGCCCTAAGTAAAATTTTAATAAATTCCTATTAACTTCCGTATATTTATTCTCTGAGAGTTAGAGTATATTATAAGTCGTTTTAGCCGATTGAAGCTTACTGGATTTTATTATATATGTATGTATATAGATTACTTACTCTGGTTTTATTTATAACGTATATCGGCTGCTTCTTCAAATTTTGTTGTGGTAGCCGTGGTAGCCTTTACAGTGAAATTTGACATAAGGCCTGTTCGATCGAACTTAGTAGCTTAATTTTTGTATGGAAATTACTCGCTTAGCTTGTTGCCAATTCACTTAGTGGTGTTGCCAATTTTTTGTTGATCCTTTAAAGAAAAACCAATATGTAGCAATGTTGCCAACTTATCAAGTTTCTCGATTGTAATATTGTAAGGCTAATCGAACAAGCCTATTGATTTTTTTCCTTTCACACCACCAGAGATTGGAGCCGATTTATTTTATCGGCGGTGTCAAAAATCGCCGCGAATTTAAAAACTCGGCGTTGGGTAGTAACAGGTTGTTTTTTATTAAATAAGTACAGGGTGCGGCAAAAGTCGCGAAGGTGTTTAAAACAATCATACCTTATTTAATTTTTAATTTAAATTTATTCTTCTTACAAAATAATAAAATATAATATCTTTCCATATATCTCCATATCCATTTTAGCCGCGCAAAGTTGAGCTCTTTCAAGAGCATTTTCCATGACACAAATCAGAGTATCTGGCTGCAATGCTCTTACTTCGCCTCGAATAATCTCCTTTAGCTGTTCAAGGGTTCTGGGTTCATCCTCTCTTTTAAATATCCCCCAAGGAAATAAACAGGTGGTGTTAAATCCGGCGAACTGACCGGCCAATTGAATGCTGAATTTTTTGAAATTAAACGTTTGCTAAAAATCTCCTAAGAGGAAGTTCACGGTGGTTCAAGCAGTGTGTTCAGTGGCTCCATCTTGTTGGAACCATATCTCTAGATTGCCAGAAAGAGATGGCCTTAAAACATTTTGGAGCAGAGGGACCTGTCAGACATTTGCAGCTGAGCACCTTCGAGTTGATGTTTCAGGAATCTCCTCAATATTCTCCAGAACGCGTTGAATATTTCCTACATTAATTACAGAACGTGGTCTTCCGCTTCGTGGAAGATCCCTCACTGAGCCTTGTTCCCGAAAGCGTCGAATCATTGATTCGGAGGGTAAAAATTCAACCAAAGAAGTAATCGTGTAAATTCACACGATTTTAAGTAGCAACTTCAAAAGAAAATTGAAAAAAGTCAAGCAAAAGAGACATCGTGTAAATAGGGACTTAGCAAGTTAGATGCCTATTTCTAAAAATAATTTTAATCTAAAAAGTCTGGTTATCCTTCAGAGCTAATCAGCAGATATAGATGTCATCTTTAACTATTGGTTATCTACATAGGCGTAGAAAGGGGGTGACTGGAGTGGTCTAAGGACTATTTTAGCCCCCCCAGGAATTTCAGTTAGATTTTTTTTAATTTATCAATCCCAATACAACTTGGGATCTAATTCTACGCATGTAAAGACTTTTCAGAGAAAATTACTGCTTAATTACATATTAGAGTTAATAAATTGAAAAAAATGCATAAAGACCCCTATTGGCATAAATGCGCAAATGTAAGGATTGAAGGGCAAAAAAGATCGTTTTCAAAAAAATATGAAGTACATGAATGGCCAGACTACAGTGCTGTAGTGGAAAAAGCGTTTTGTTTCTTATGTCGCAATTTTGGTCCCAGAGAGTATGGTGTAAGGATTTGATAGATGGAAATGACAATTTTCTGTTTTAAAAATCGTGCGGATTTTTCTCATTAACGATGGACGAGGCCAGGTGTCTTCAAGAAGATCAATTGGTAATTTCTATAATATTTTCAATAAATTCTGAAGTATAGAACGAATCTTAGGTTTTGTAGATTGTTCTGTAAGTAGAGATGCCGATTAGTTACATAAATTATTTTGTATTTTTTAAGAAAAAATAAGATGGAGTATATTGCAATAGTCTATGATGATGTAATATCGGACTACAAGGGAAAATAAAATAAAATCACAAGCCATCTTTATTCACTGCCTGGCGCATAAATTAAATTTTGGTAATTGTCGACCCAAAGAATCGCTGACAGCGGGTTTCGCTATTGTGCTAAAAATGTGTTCAAGACTTATTGCAATGCCAACTTCAATATGTTGATAGAAAATATTGATAAAATCTTTATCCAATTAAAAGACGTTTTTGGCTAAGATCCATCGTAAACTAAGATCGATTTTTAAAATTCTGTAAATCAGTAGATCTGGGATTTTTTGCATTTGCTTTTCTTATTTTCCCCATGCTCTCAAATATTTTATATTTGATTGATGAAACTTCTAAATGCAAAGTTGGATTTCATATCCGATAAAAAATGAAAAAATATGCAAAAATCCGAGCTCCAGTGACTAGCTCCGTTAGAGTTAACCAGAAGTTATTGATGTCAAATTCCACACGAACTGATATCTATAACTCTCCGGCAGCACTTATGTTTTTTAAAAGTAATAAATATAATATATTAATATTTAATTATTATTTTATATTATTTTATTCTGGCACATTTTATGTTTCTTATAAAAGATTGTATTTTTATGTATGTTAATTCATTGCTACACACATGTTAATACCTCTTCTTTTATTAGTTATCAAAATGTAAATATTTTTGCTTTAAACGATTGTAGTTATTTTAAAAGACTGTATTCTTGTTAATGTAAAAAAACAACAATTTGAAGTGAGATATTGTCCCGGCTCAAACCATTTGGCATCTATATTTTATAGAATGTAAATTTATTTACATTTTTACTTAGCTGCACACACTTTTCGTGTCATTTTCACCCTGAAATAAATACGAAGCATAACAAACAAATTTTGAGTTTAAAATGCGACAAAAATGCATTTAATATAATAATATTTTTAATAAAAAGATGTGGGAGGCTATAGCCCTCCACAGCAGAAATCTATTGCGTTTGGTTGTCTATAACCAAATTTGATTAAATTTACAATTACGGCAATCACTTTTTCACTTTTGTTTATTGTAAAAAGGCTATAAATTTCGACCGAAGTTAGTTCCAATATACGTTATCTCAATATCCATTCACAGTACACAACCAAATAAAATAATTGGTATGAATTTTAGCCATAGACCTCTGGCCGATGGAAGTGCTTTCTCTCTGATGATATATAAAGTTTGATCCAGCCGAATTCTATGTCTCGATTAAAGGTACGGTCACATATTGGGCAACTGTTTTGCTTTCACACCACTTACTTTTATTAGCTTCTTGTAATAATAATTTTAATAGCAATTTTATTTCATGTTTACCACTAAATTATATGTTGCGGTCAGACTGAGGCAATCAGCACCTTCATAATCTTTTAAATAAAACTCTAAAACATTTTAATATATTTTCTCTTATGCGATTTTATTATTGATTTGATTTCATTTTAAAATTATCATATCATCGAACTGCTAACTCTACAAGATAATTGCCAACTTTTAATTTGTGTTCCTTTTCTTTATATATTTCGTATAAATATACTATTTATATATATTATTTTGTTTTTAAATACTATGTATTTATCTATAGATAATATTATTTTGTTTTAAAATACATATTTGTTCATTTGTTTTTCGTTACAGTCAACTAACTTTATCAATGGGTGGGGGCTTTACAGAATAAAGAACCCGATATAATACAATAGACAAATTGTGATTTCAACATTTAACCAACGTTTTTGTTCTTGCTCCTAACACAACTACGAATAATTTGAAAATTGCAAAACTCCTTTTGTCAAATTGATAATAATTTATAGAATGATTTTATGAAACATCTTCACATAAATTATTATTATGAAAATGACCCTTTATTTTAATAACACTCGAACCGAAAGCTATACATCTGAAGCTATAGGCAAAATTGAGTTAATTAGCGTTTTCTGTTTTTCTCAAGTTTCAAAGGATAATATTTTTCAAAAAATGTTTTAAATACTTATTCGTACACTATGAAAGTGGTATAAATGACAAATTAAAGAGCAGAATATACTTTAAAGATTGTGGTTCTATTTGAATTACATGCTATAGGTTAAATGCAGTTAATTGACGTTTTCTGCTTTTCATTTCCTCATCTTCACAAGTTTTTCGAAAAATAGTTTTAAATACTACGATGCCGGAATTAGTGCCAAATTAAAGAGGGGAATATCTGTTAAAAATACTTTAAATTTCGTGGTTCTATTTGTGTTAGTTTAGCATTAACAACTATTTTAAGTTTTCCCTCTTAAATAGTAAAATATGAAAAGAACAAAACAAAAAAAAAAAACACATGAAATGGGCAACAGGATGAGGAAGTGAAAAAAAAACAGAAAATTAACACCATTTTGCCTTTAGTTGAAGACGTATATCAGCCGGTCCAAGTGTAACGACTTTTTAATTGTCGTATGGTGTTATAAATAGCTAGCATTACTCATTAAGGATATCAATTCTAAATGGTTGACAATTTCGATCAAAGATCAAGTTTTGAGGAGCCGACTCTACTATATATTCCATATGAAGGTTTTATCTCCAAACTATGTCAAAACAAAGTCACCTACTTATATATTTCTACTACTCTTCAGCCCTGTGATGACTTCCACGGTGGTTTCAAACCACTGTTTTTTCGTGGAGTCGTGTTTTTAGATTTTGATTTATGCCTCAAAATTTTTGTTCTTCAATTGAATTATTCTTAGATCATGCAAATAAAGAGATTGGTTGAAAAAAAAAAACATTTTGAAGCCAATTCACAAATTTAGAAACATGAAATCACGTAAACATGGTGTTCTGAAACCACAGTGGAAGCTATGTTTCTTGGTGAAATATGGCATGTAGTGCCTGAAGGCACCGTTTTGAATGGACCACACCACTCGGAAAGGTTTGTTATATCCAGCCAGAAAGATTGGCATGCTATTTGATTAGATCTTTAATATCAACTTCCGGCCCTACGCCGTGGGTTTATTAGAGTTTGGCAGTCGCATAAGAAGTGCTCGACTGCCTCTTCTTCTTCTCCTCTTCGTTGTCGCAGCTATGGCAGTGATCGTTGAATTGCAGCTTCATTCGTCTCGTCTCATGGCTTCCAATTTTCCAATGGCCCGTCAGCACTGATATCACTCTTGAGACATTTCTTCTACTCTGGCTTAGACCTTCTACTTCTACCTGGTATATTTTTTTTTTTGATATATTGAGGGCCAGGTTTGTCTGGTTATTTGACAAGTGTATAAATTTTTCCACATGAAATTAGCTCAGACTAGGCAATGTATGAAGTTACCACTGTCCGACAGTCCATATTACACTTGAACCAGATGATATAAAGGGTGGTTAAATTGTAAGGGCCGATGTTGAATGTGAACCACACCTAAACGTCAAGTTTTTTTTCTACATTTCATTGGACATTTCTCAATTTCAGACTAACTCAATTTGAACCATGGAAAGATACACAATCGAGCAACGCGTTAAAGTTATTCAGGCTTATTATGAAAATGGGCGTTCAAATCAAAATGTATATCGTGCACTTCGAAGAAAATCATCTTCAGTGAGGAGGCACATTTTCACCACAGTGGATTCGTCAATAAGCAGAATTGCCGCATTTGAGCGAATGATAATCCCAGAGTGATTGTCGAAAAACCAATGCACCCACAAAGAGTGACTATTTGGTGCGGTTTATGGGCTGGCGGCATTATCGGGCCGTATTTTTTTCCAAAATGAGGCCGGTCTGGCAGTTACTCTGAATGTTCTTCGCTATCGTGAGATGATAACGAACTTTTTATGGCCCGAATTGGAAGATATGTGTGTGGACGATATGTGTTTTCAACAGGACGGTGCCACTTGCCACACAGCTAACGAAACAATGGCTCTTTTGCGCGACAAATTAAATGATCGTGTTATCTCACGTGGTGGCGATGTGATTTGACACCGTTGGACTTCTTTCTTTGGGGTTATTTGAAAGAAAAGGTGTACGTCGATAAGCCAGCAACAATTCAAGAGCTAAAGGATGAAATAATTCGGCACATTAACGGCATAGAACCTCAATTATGCCTCAGCGTCATCGAAAATTTGGACCATCGGATGGAGGTGTGTCGCCGAGGTCGCGGTGGCCATTTGGCCGATATTTTGTTTCATACATAATTGAACCATACCAATATTATCATAATAAAAAGAAATGACAATAATTTCCTTTCCTTTTATTTTTATTCAAAATCAACATCGGCCCTTAAAATTTAACCGCCCTATACATCTGAAAATATAGATGAAATAGAGTTAACTGTAGCCCCTTCGCATGACTACAGAGTTCCAAAGGGTACAATTTTTTAAAAATTATTTTCAATACTTATTCCCTACGTATGACATCGATATAAATGCCAAATCAAAGAAGAGAATATGTGCTAAAAATACTTTAAATTTTAAGCTTATATCTGTACTAGTTTAGTATTAACAAACATTTACAATTTTGCCTCTTAAAAACAAGATATGAATAAACTAGAAAAACTAAGCGGTACAATTGAAATATATGTTAATGCTGAACCAATATAGATGGAAGCATGATATTTGAAGTATTTTTAATAGATAGTCTCCTCTTTAATTTGACACTAATGCCGTTATCATAGGATGCGAACAAGTATATCAAATATTTTTTTGAAAAATTGTATCCTTTGGAACTTTGTAGTCCGTCCTGTGGTTCAAGTGTAACGACTTTTCTTACAAATTGTCTGCCTAGAGGTACAAAAAACAGGCAAAGAACGATTAGTATTTCATGTCCCTGGCTCGGGGGTCTCTTTGTTTGCCAACAATCACAAATGGACCAAAGAGCAGTGCGAAAGAGATTTTTAACAATGTCTACTTGATTTTGATCAGTCTGAAAGTCGGCCAGAATGCGCCGACTTTAGAGTCTTGTCTTGTTTTAATTAAAAGTATCTATAAAAATGATTTCCTTTTTGAGCTGAGTAGCGCCATTAGGAGAGTTTACATTTAAAGATTTATTGTACAACTTTAGCATGTAAAATAAATGTTGTCGTTTACTTAACACTTACATCTACTAAATGATCTACAATATTTTCAACTGAAAAGTCTTCGCACAGCTATCGATCGGTCGGATTGCAAATTGTACAATAACTCGTTATGTGTAAACATCGCAATTAATATTGCATTTGCTTTCTTGTTTGTTAATGAACTAAATTGAACTGAAATAGTTTCAAATATGAAGATATATATTTGTATTTATTTATTTTCAACTATTCTGATACATAAAAATAGTAAATATTAAATCTTTTCTTTGTTTATTTCTTTAATAATATATGTATGTAAAATAAAATTAAACATTTATGACAAATAAGTTGATCACATTTTTATATATATTTTTTTTTGTTACTTAGAATTGCTTAAGTTTTGTTTTTTCTCTTACGTTGCAGAATTTTACATATTATAACATAAAATAGATGTAGCGTGTTTCTATTCAAAAAGAAATAAGATTCTCTCTGAATGAAAATGAGAAAGAAGGTAGTGAAAAGGCACGGGATGTAAGAAGGTGATGATGGAATCGTAGATTTTTATTTTGAGTGAAAGGACACAGATTGGGGGGAAACTAAAAACAGTTTTTACAAAACATTTAGAGGAAAACTAAATAAAAATTGAAAGAAAATGCAGTAGGGGAGGAGTATTAAAACGAAATTAGGTAACTAACTACTGTTTACGCTCTACACTACTCTCACTATTTAGGGAATTTAAACACATATTAAAATGATAGTTATGAAATGAGTGAAGTTCGCCGCTTGAAATTAACAAAAAATCGAACTGGTTGTAGAAGGCAATAGTTTTATTATGGAAGCTAAGACATTCTATTATGGAGTTAAAGCTTCCGCCATGTAGTATGTTTTAGCTGCACTACTCCTGCATCTGATTATTGTCCCATTTTGTTATTTCGTAACACTATTTTACGCATTTATGACGCGATGACATTACAACATTAGCATCCAGCCAATTAAAAACATTAGTCCGGAATAAATTGGCTTCATGTTGAAAAAAATCTTTCAAGAAAAGGACGATAAACACGAGGTATCAGTTGTACCAGACTATTGTACCCATTAATGACACCTTAACAGTACAAGATTAGCCTCCAGTTCATACAAAAAAAATTAGGAGAATAATTTTCACATCACATACTATTGCATCGAAATTTAAATATATATCTTATAGAAATTGTATGTTTGCTCGCTCATGAATATTTTCAAATTCATTCACCAAGTTGATTTATAATACACTGTCCGACAGTACATATTACACTCTAGATGGATAGAGTTAAGCTAAGCTCTGCTGAATTCCTGGTCATATGGCGATATGGCAGGGAACGAATAAGCAGATGTATGATAATACAGATGTTCAGATCTCGATGACGCTATTGCATACAAATCGGAAAGGAAAATAATCACAAGAAAAGAACTAAGAACAATTTCAGCCTTCTAACAGCCACAATTTGATATTTGCCCAGGTGAAATGTCTAGAACCATAACAATAGGTAGTTAAGTTTTTTCCTAAATATTATAATATTTTAATATAAAACCGTCGTTACACTTGAACCGGATGATATACGTCTGAAAATATAGGCAAAATTGAGTTAATTGACGTTTCCAGTTTTTCATTTCCTCATCCCATTGACCCTTAAAAGGACTAAAAAGTTTAAAAGGATGTATTTAAAAAAAATAATAAATATTTATTCACATCCTACTATGCCGATATACAGTTGCAGTAAAAATAATAGCAATATATTTATTTGTGTGTATTTTTTTATTGCTACTACTGCAATAAGTGCTGTGTTATGAGTTTACAAACACAAAATAATTGTTTATTTGATGATATGATTTTAATTACTAAAGAAATTTCATATTTTTTCGATTATTCGACATTTAGGCGCGGTCAAAATAATAGCAGTTCTCTCAAGAAAAAATAATTTTATCTCAATTTTTCAATTCGATTTGATGTTATAAGTAAGATATTATGAAATTTACACTACATCGGAAATGTTATTGTTTTATTTTCCTTCATAAGTATGACGAGGAGAGCATTGTGGAGAAGAAAATCGAGTTCATATAAAAAGGTTGAAATCTGAGGGAAAATTATGTAGTGAAGTTCAACTTTTATTCCAGAGTTCTATTAAAATGATCAGAAATTCGATATTATATGAAGAAAAATCAAAAACACGTGGAAAAAAATGTTTGTATAGCCTGCAACCCTTTGCCGAATAATAATTTCTAAACAAAAAAAAAGTCTTTAAGTGTTTAAAATGTTCGTAGAACACTAAGAAAACATAATCTGTAAGCCAGAAGTCCGAGAAAAGTCCTACTTAAAACTAAAAGATGTGTCACAAAAAATTTGCAATTCACAAAAAAACACCTGCAGTGGCCAACCGAAAAGTGGGTGCATGTTTTATGGTAAGATTAATCAAAGTGTGTCAAAGTGTCTCAACAGTTCTTAATACGTCCACAGAACATGGAATACGTCTCCAGGTGTAGTAGAAAAACTGTCTAACATGAAGGATTAGGCGTAAAGGCTTGGGCATCCTTCTCATAATATTGATTGGGTCAATACTTTGGCCCAGAAGTACCATGGACTCTGTCCAGTACTTCAAAATACTGCATAGTATTATGATTGCGTATGTAGAATATGGAATGCCCCTTAAATGGGTCTTCTAGCAGGACAATTATCCTAGAACACCAAACGATTCGCAAAAAGGTGGTTTGAAGTCAAAAATATCGAAGCAATGGAATGGTTCGCGCAGACATGGTATCTCAATATAATTAAAATTTTTTGATTATGATTCTAAATTGAGGTCTCACTAGGAAAACCAAAAAACAATAACGAACTTTGGCACGATATTATAGTGGCATGGGCAAAAATACCGGGTGAAAGACTAGTCGACTCCATGAAACGGCGTTATGTAGCAGTAATAAGCCATGAAGTCAATACAACTAAGTATTAAATTCAAGGAAATATCCTTATTTATTTTATAATTCAAAAAAGTTTTCAATTAAAGTGAATTAAAACAAAATATTTTCAATTTTTATTAGCGCTGCTATTTTTTTGACTGGTCTGGTTTTTGACATAAATGGTTCTAAAGTCCTAATCTCAAACTTATTTTTTTCTTTGAAGCCAGATTAAGAATGACACAATACCACCTTTCAATCACCGTAAAAACTTTTAGGATTTTCAAAGTAAAACTGATATTTTCTATGTCGACATTTTTTTATTTCGTCGCTGCTATTTTTTGACCGCAGCTGTATGTGCCAACTTAAAGAGGAGAATATGTATTAGTTTAGTTTTCCCCTTAGTTTATTTGATTTTTTCATTTTTAATATTTTTAAGGGGGAGATTTAAATATAAATAGAACCATGGAATTTAAATTATTTTTAACAGATATTCTCCTCCTTTAAGGGACATCACAGGATGAGAAAATGAAAAACTGATAATGACAATTAACTCCACTTTGACTATATTTTCAGACGTATATCACGAGGTTCAAGTGTAATATGGGCTGTCGGACAGTGTAAATAATATAAATATTTGGGGACGCAAATAATGCCACTGCAAATGTCCTTTTTTGGCTTTGAGGAGGCCAAACAATGCCTTTTTCACAGCAAATGTCACTTGATTCGATATATTTGAATATTTTTGAATGATTGATTGAACAATGCGACTTTTTAGTACTTCAACAACTACAACAAAAAAAAACAATTCAGTATTTTAGAACTTTGTGAATTTTATGATGATGAAGATATCAGCTAAAAACTAAAAAGAACTATTCTACGGATACATTTTAGATAATTATCTAAAGTAAAGAGGTTTTAGACTTACTGAGACGTAGTTTTGTGTAATTCGAATACTTCTTAACATTTGTTTTCTCTAATCATGACATGACTTTCAATTTAAATAAACAATTTCTATAAACAATTTAGAATTTAGACAGCACGGTTAATAAGAACAATTCCTAACAATTCTGAATAATTTTCCATTTAGTCTAGCAAACATGCTACTAAATGTTGTGTTTTGTTTCTTCTGAAGATAATTTTATGGTTTCATTACCATTTTCAATATCACAAAGTACAAAGTAGTGTAAAGCATTCAAAAAAAAAAAAATAAAATAAAATTACAAATATTTAGAATAATTATAAATTAAGAATTAACTTAAAGAAAAATTAAGGAATTTACAATGATTTAGATAATTAATTAATGTATGTATATAGTTATTTGTATATATATATATTCTTTTTTTTTCTTTTCTCAAAAACATGATATTCTATATTTTTAAACTCGAAATTGAGTTCTTCTTTTATTTCTTCTTTAAAAGCAGGAAGCGGCGTGGGGGTGGGCATCTTATTTAAAAAATGGATTTTTGGAAGCCGATGATTTCATGGCACACAAAGTTTGTCTCTCCAGCTGAAAGTCGTAGTCGAGTTCCTTTTTGAAAACAAAATCGCTGAGTTGTGGCAGTGTTGAGAGCTGAAATGGAGAATTGAAAGTTAATAGGATTTTTTTCAATTAATATAAGAATTAATGCCTCTGTAGGTACAGAGACATGAATAAGGATAAAGTTAAAGCACAATCAGTTGTTCTGATTTACCAGAGAAGAAACTATAACTTTTGTAAAAATATTATAAATTCTATTTTTTAAAAACATTTTGATCGTGACTACTAGCCTATGCTGGATAAGGGAAATCGGTTAAGGTATGTGGTTTCTACAGCGGTTAACTTAAAATCGGAAACGACATTTTTATGGGAGCTATATCTAAATCTGAACCGATTTAACACATTTTTACCACAGATGTTTCTAGTTCAAATATGAGGAGTTGTGCAAAATTTGATCAAAATCGCTTTATTTATGTGGGTTCTAGAGCAAAAAGACCAAATCGGGAACTGTTTCTATTGATTTTCTTATTGATTGGTTCAGCTTGAGGCCATGAAAAAACTGGTGGTGTTGTTTATTATATATTTCTATTTTATTTTCCCAATATTTCGGTTGCCTTCGTCAACCATCATCAGGGGATAAACACTAAACAAAGATGTATACAATTTATAACAAATATTCACTATCAATGTCACGAAAAATTCACAGAATAATTTGTCTGCACAAATTATTGTCAACTAAAAGTCTCTCTTTGTCGGCTGTATTTTTGTATTATATGCTTTCTTTCGCACAATTCTCTGTGTCTGTTTTGTAATTCATTCTCTTTTCAGTGGGAACGTCAATAATGTTAAATACTTCAAGAGTAAATCTTAGCTTATAATTTCTCTCCTCTGCTTATATTTTTACGTCTTTGAAGTTTGGCGTATGACCTGTCAGAGTACAGTGGGCCGCAAGAGCTGTTTTTTGCTTTATTGCTCGCTTGTCAGTTGCTTTTTGGTCCGATTTATGTGAAGAAAGTTTGGTTTTTAGTTTCGTCTTGGTAGTACCAGAAGCACTTCTAAATTATTTAGCATATATTTCTTTAAACTTGATATTCGATTATTATTTTTTAACTCTTGTGGAAAATTATTAAAATCCGAACTGCAAATATACTAAATTCTCTGCTTTGTATGTATGCATCTAGCGACCCCCCATCAGATTTAAGGCATTTCTTGTATTGAAAGCCATTTGATTTCGTTCAATGTTATGAAATTGTTGCATAACGAACAGAATTAGCACCATTTTATATACCCCGCTTATAAGTAAAATATTTTTACAAACATTTTTATGGAGGGTTAGTGTCAAATGCATGATATTCGAATTATACACAGTTTTTAGAGCTTTGCTTTGAAGTCTTTGCAAAGACTTCATTCAGTTCAGTGCTATTTTTACAACCACATATAAATACTAAGTAGATCAGCTGGCTGGATTAATGCTAGTTTCAGCATTCGCTTCGTTAAACATATACTTGAATTTGTATAACAAGCCTATCACTGGAGATATTTTAGATTTTAGCTGTTCTATATGCGATAGATTGCTCTGTAAATGTTGTAATTGATTGGTTGTCAAATACTTCTTTACCATCTACAAAAATACTGATATTTCCGGCACCGTCCATTAACGTGTCTAGGTATGTTCGATTTTCCTAGCATTTATAACAAACTTATTAAGCCTTGAGTGCTCAAAAAGTAAAGCAGCATCTCTCTCTATAAGAAGAAGAAAGAGATGATCACTTCGTGAGATGAGTTTGGGATGAAGAATGTGTAATTTCCAACTTAATTGTTGATGTTCAAAATGCTTTATCTCGTCCTCGGTTTAGTATTTTATTATTCCAAACTATTGAAAAAACTTGTCAATCAGTTCCGTTCTAAACTATTCCGCAGAAAACTTTTTATGCTAATTCCAATTAATCCAACAGATTTAAAAAATGTTGCTAAATGCTTTAACTTCAAAACTGTTTCACTTAGTTCAACAGAAATTCTTAATTCTATCAGATAGAGTATGAACTTGAATATTATTTAGATTTCAAAACTGAACATCTCTATAAGGATTCGGCTAAACTATTTAAAAATATTTCCAATTTGTCATTTGATATTGAACCAAACTCAGAACTACGAATCATTTCTAAAAAAAAATGAGTCTTCTAATATTATTGTTCAAATACAGGGTTTTCCAACAAGAGGAAAATCAAAGAAAAATGTCATTTTTGAGATAAATGATCGGATGTTTATTTCATAATAAAGAGGAAGGTATGTCGATAATAATGAAAAACGACATCAGCCAAATGGTCACCACGACCACGCTTACAGGACCATATCCTTTTCATGAAATTTGCCATAACAAATCGCAAAGTGGCTGCCTTATGTCCTCGATAGTCTCACGAATACTATCTTTGAGGTCTTGAATAGACGCTGGGCTGTTGGCGTAGACCTTATCTTTCACGTGGCCCCAAAGGAAGAAGTCGCAAGGTGTTAAATCACAAGATCTCGATGAAGGAGCAATGGTTTCGCTGCTTGTGTGGCACGTAGCGCCGTCTTGTTGAAAGTAATCGTTGTCCACATCAATACCATCAAACTCTGACCATAAAAAGATCCAACCCCATTTTCGAAGAAGTAAGGTCTAATGACCCCGCCGGACCATAAACCGCACCAAACAGTCACACGATGAGGATGGAGAGGCTTCTCAACAATAACTCTTGGGGTTTCCGAGCCCCAGATGCGACAATTTTGCTTGTTGGCATAGCCAACGAGGTGGAAATGGGCCTCATCAATCAAGATGATTTTTCGATGGAATTCCGGATCATTTTCATTCTTGAATTTTAATAACTTCAATGCATTGTTGAAGTGTGTATCGTTCCATTTTTAGTAATGGCGTAGTTTCTACTTGTCAAATGTCAAAGAATAAAAGCTTCAAAAGTGACAGCTACCGAAATACCGGGTGATTCAAAATAACACATATTGTTGGAAAACCCTGTATATGAGAGCAGCTGATATTTCATATTACAAAACAATATTTATGATAGGTATGATTTTATTCCATTATTTGTTTTTTTAGATAACACCTACAGGAATATGACTTCATCGTATAGCTTCTAAGAAAATAAGTAGCCGCCAGTCTGAATTCCAAGTATTATTTTTCAAGTATATTATTTTTGGTTTTAACTGATAAATTTTAATCTCTTGGCAATTAGTAGGATTAACGAAATAAAATTGATTAATACACTAATTTAAATAAATAAAATATAATCTTCATTCAATATTGAGTCATGAAACTAAGTTGTAAGTGGTGATTTTACAGTTCTTACAGATCTACAAGGTTCTAAGTGGCACATAGAAGCCTTGTAGCTCTAAGCTAGTGCAAATCAAATTAGCGCCAAAGTTCTATCCAGTTTTTGGAAAATAAAATTCTAGAAAACTTGAAAAAGATTAAACTAATTTATTAAAAAAGTCACTGGCAAAATAAAAATAAATATAACAACTACAGTATTGAAGTTATGTTTTCTCGAAACAGCCTTTGGTGCTGTTAGAACCTTGTTGTTCTAAGGTTGCTAACTATTGATGAATAATTTTCTCAACCACAGATAACAGGGCAATTGTTCCATATTTCACTACACTACACCTTTTTCAATTGTAATTCAAAAGACATCACTTTAAATTCAAAAGACACCAGTTGAAATTCAAAAATTCCATTTGCAATTCAAAAAATATCACTTGAAATTCCAAAAATGTCAATTGAAATTTGTAATTCAAAAGACAACATTTGAAATTCAAAACTCGTCATTTGTAATTCAAAAGACATCATTCAAAAGACATAATTTGAAATTCAAAACTCGTCATTTGAAATTCAAAACTCGTCATTTGTAATTCAAAAGCCATCATTTGTTATTCAAAATACACCAATTGAAATTAAAAAGTTTCCATTTGAAATTAAAAAATTATTCCATTTGAAATTCTAAAGATTCCATTTGAAATTCAAAAATGTAAACAAAATTATTCAAGAAAAATATACATTAGGTGGGGTAGCATTACAGGTTACTCTGTCGTTTCAATTATGTTTCGGAAGATACTCATCAAATGCGACGCTATTTCATTAATGCAATTAATAAAAACTCTAGGCGAGAGATAATCGTGACCAGGACTCTTGTTTATGTTTACTCTTGTATGTTTGGAAACTATCTGCAAAATTTCTTCAATTCTACGAGTAGTATTTCTTAGCTGTAAAGTATTATTATAGTGTCTCAATGTTCTGAGGCTATTAATTGTATCAGTCGCAGTTGTATGCATTTGTTCCTTCATATCTTTGGGAATTTGATAGCATCTTCATATCCTACATTGTATTACTTACTTTTTTGTTAAAGGACTTGGATAGTTTAAAATATAGCATATCAATCTCCTGCACTTTATACAAATGGTGTGAAGATAAATTCGTAAGTTAAATGCGTCCCACACCCAAGACACAAACCAATTTAGCTTGTGGAACGTATTTAAAAAATATTTTTTAATACAAACACTAAAAATAATAAAAATAAAAGGAATTATGTAATTATTTTTTAACAATATTTTCCGTTCCAATTATTTGAATGCATCGGATCAGTCAAAAGTCCAAAAACTGTACAAAATAGGCCATTTTAGCCCATGTATTGTTGTGACATTGAAGAGCCGATATCTCGAAAACTAGAATACATGAATTTGATATTGCAAAGGCAATTATTTAGCCCTTGGTATGGAGAATATTTGCCAAAAAAGTCCTGGTCCAAATTCCGTTTGAGATCGGAGATATATAGGTTTTTCAGATATCGGTTATATATATATCGCATATTGATTGTCCGATATCTCGAAAACTAGAATACATGAATCGGGTATTCCAAAAGCAATTATTTATCCCTTGGTAAGTAGAATATTTGCCAAAAAAGTCCTGGTCCAAATTCCGTTTGAGATCGGAGATGTATTGGATTTTCAGATGTCGGGTATATATATATATATAGAATTTTGATTGTCCGATATCTCGAAAACTAGAATACATGAATCGGGTATTCCAAAAGCATTTATTTAGCCCTTGGTATGGAGAATATTTGCCAAAAAAGTCCTGGTCCAAATTCCGTTTGAGATCGGAGATATATAGGTTTTTCAGATATCGGTTATATATATATCGCATATTGATTGTCCGATATCTCGAAAACTAGAATACATGAATCGGGTATTTCAAAGGCAATTATTTAGCCCTTGGTAAGAAGAATATTTTCCAAAAAAGAGTTGGTCCAAATTCCGTTTGAGATCGGAGATATATAGGTTTTTCAGATATCGGGTGTATATATATAGAATATTGATTGTCCGACACTACCTCTATCTCCGTCTTTTATATTTTGTTTTCCATATAAAATCTCTATTTGTTTCTCCCCTAAAATCCTAATTACTGCTCTCGTTTTTGGCTCTCTATTTATACACTCCACGAGAGTATTGTGTCTTTTGTTTGTAACGCCCAAAAGGAAGCGATATAGACACATTGTTAATTATACCGATCGACTTAGAATCACTTTTTGAATCGATTTAGCAATGTCCGTCTGTCTATCCGTCTGCCTGTCTGTCCATCTATTCTTGTAATCAAAGTACAGGTCGCAATTGTAGCCAGAACCAAATGAAACTTTGCATAACGAAGTTTTTCGGGATAAGGACGAACGCTATTTAATTTGAAGGAAATCGGTTCAGATTTAGATATAGCCCCATACGAATTTCACTCCCGATTTGACTCTTTCCGCTCTGTAAACCACATATTTTTCAAATTTGGCAAAACAGCTTATATTTAAACTAGGAATACCTATGGTGAAAATAGGTCTGATCGGTTCAGATTTATATTTATAGCTCCCATTCAAATTTCGCTCCCGATTTGACGTTTCCTGCTCTAGAAACAACATATTTTAACAGATCTTCTTCTATTTCCACTAGAAACACCCATGGGGAACATGGATCAGATCGGTTCAGATTTATATATAGCTTCCATACAAATTTCGCTTCTCGATTAACATCCCATTCCCTTAACATTAACATCAACCTTGAAGAAGATGCAAACAACAGCCGGACAACATGAGAACGATGATGAACAAAGGTTCCCGCGATAATCGGATACATGCCGGAACGAAGTCTAGTACAATTCAGACTTAAGGATTATCACCTCAGCTCCCTCTAAAAGCTGCTACAACAACAACAACGTATTTTCACCGAATTTCTTAAAATTGAGCATAACATGTTATACTTGAACTGGTAGAACCTATTGTGACCCACTTCACTTCATTCCATGTTTGGATACAGCCCCGATACAAATATTCTTTTCGATTTGACAAATTAGGTCAGGTCATATTAGTCTATGATTAGGAAACATACAAATATCCTTCCCATTTTCACTTTTTTACCGAATTGAATTGTATTCGGATAGAAAGTGGAATGTATCATATAGTCGGCCCCGCCCGACTTTAGCCTTTCCTTACTTTTTTTTGCTAACGGACTTGGATAGTTTAAAAAAAGCATATCACTCTCCTCCACTTTATAAACTGCCATATTTTATATTATCTTCCATATTAAATCTCTACTTGTTTCTTCCCTAAAATCCTAATCTTGTTTTTGGCTTCTTTTTCAATTTTTATTTACCCTAATCCTTCTTAAATAGGACAATAATAGGAATTTGAATGGGTCTTTGAAAAAAATAATAGTTTAGTAGTTTTTATATATATTTTTTTGAAAAATAATTATTTTTATTCTCACCTCATTTTGCTTCGATGACTTCAGCAATGGATTAATCACAAATGGCACACCTTCCACATCGGTGTATGTACCCAAAGTTCCAATGCTATGACCAGACGATGTGCTAATTGTAGGCGGTCGTGGGGCAGGTCTCAGGGGTGAATTGAGTTGATAAGAATGTTGAATTTCCTCATAATCATGTTCTTCGGCATTTGGCACTGGGGGCAGCTAAAGGGGGAGATAAATACGAAAAAATATAATCAAAAAAATAATATCATAATTATCATTAAATTTAACGTATAACCGTAAAATCAATAAGGCAAAATTCTACTTTTAATTTGTTCCTCAACGAGGGAGGGAAATATTGAATGAATAAAATAGGAAATTCTAAGAAAAATCTCCGACATCGAGCTTTTCAGAAGGATATCTAATATAAGTTTTACTTATAACACAGTGCAACAATTTTACATTTGTTTTATTGTACCTTGTGAAACTAGAGATCGTATGTAGAAAAACTGTGTGCCCAATTTGTCATTATGTGATCCTTTCTCCTTTTTACAGGACTTTTAATTTCCAAACGATATAGATGTTTAAAATAATTTATTTTCATACTTAAAATAGTCATACAAAGGTATGGATGGTATGGTTATCAAATGAAAGAAAAGAATATCAGTTAAAAATACTTTAAATATAATGCTTCTATGCATTAACAACAATTTCAAATTACCCCTGATTTATTCAGTTTATTCATCTTTTACTATTTAAGGGGGGAAATTTGAAATGATTGTTAATGCTAAAGTAATACAGACAGAGGTACGGAATTTTTAGTATTTTTAACAGACATTCCTCTCTTTCATTTGATATCCATATCGCATGCATATGGCTCTCGAAGGTATGAAAATAAATTAAGACAAATATATCCTTGAGAAATTAAAAGTCATGTAAAAAGGAAAAAAGCTCCCCAAATGACTCAGTTTTTCATTTGTCAACGCAGTTTTTCTTCATATTATCTCTAGTTTTCATGTGTGGTCTTGATCTCAGATCCAAAAAGTACTGTCGCACGGTTTAATAATAAGACAAATGGACTATTTCAAACATCTTATAATTTTCTTCTTATTTTTATTTTAATCGTGGCTTCATGGATATTTAATTTTACGCAATACCACCTACCGGTTGCTTTGGATTTCTAGATCCATTATTTAAATTTAAACGATTTAAAGCCTTTTCTACTTCACTATTTCCATTGATGGCAGCGTTTGTGCTATTGGCAGCAATTGGTCCACCCAAACCGGGTACGGGCGGCGGCAGACGTACCGGTATCGCACCGGTTTTGTAACATATTAAAATACCATTTATATCACTGCAAGGAAAATATGTTTGTAAATAAAAACCTCACAATATATGTTAAGTTAATTTATTAATTAACTTACCCCGCCAATTTAAATCCGTCTGGTGCCATTTTCAATTTCGAACATAAGATTATATCCGTGACGGCATGTGTTACGGTACCTCTCTTGGAGAGTTTATAGGCAATTTGTCGTTTACGCCAGGCCTTCTGATCGGTATCCGCGGTACGTGACAATAATGAGAATTCTTTGGGCGGTGCAATTTTTTCGGCTATAACCCTGGAAGACAAAATATATATAGAAGGAAGTTAGTTACATATTTGAGTGGAAGAGGGAAAGAATACAAATTTTTGTTATAACTACTAATCTTTATCTTTTAAATATTAAAAATTTATTATTTACCGACATTACGACGAACAAAAACCCACTCTCTCGTGCACCGTGTAACTAAATAAGACGTATTCTAGTGCATTTTTAAGACAATTAACTTTATTTTCTCCCAAACAAGAAAAATGGTATCACTTCCGGAGTTTTGGACTGTTGCACAGTTCTGTCAACTGCAAATAAAGTTTAATAGATGGAGCTAACATCTGTCACATTAAATTGCCAATAGTGGTATTGATAAATTGAAAAAAAAAATAGCTGTATTAACTGGGGCGGGTAAAAAATTCGGGGGCGGTACTAGTGCACCAGAGCCACCCCCTTTCCACGCCTAGGACCTAAATAAAGTGGACACTTGGTTACTTCTAGGATTAGATAGAAGATGTTTGAGAAAAATAGGAGTTATCACAGGGCACTATGCTTTACGAGCCAGATTATGTTTATAACATATCAAGTTAATTATTATAATTTCATTTTAATCAAGTTCGAGATCATCTCTTAAATAGAAACACCAAAAAAAGATTTTTGTTTGAAAAAAATCTATATTTTGGAGACTGTTCCTAAACCACTGTTAAGTTCCTAAACAAGTGAAATTTTTTGCCATCGTTAGTATCTTTAATTGACACATACAAGCGGAGGTGATTATACGTATATTTCCAAAATGAGAGTACAAATACGAATATTGGAATTTTAGTAAAATCAAGTAAAAACGGAGTTAAGTTCGGCCGGGCCGAACTTTATATGGATTGCATTCCACAGAGGTTGTCGGTTTTCGTAGAAGTGCAGCAATATTACAGGAAAATATAAATTTTGTAATATAGCCAAACTAAAACAAATACAAATATTGAAAAAATAATTATATAAATAAATATAATAGTTTAATTATATCAAACCATTATCGATTTCAAATAAAAAAATAAATATTCTTATATTTATATTTTCAAAAAGCTTACATACCATAAATATTGGAAGATAGTGGGTGCTACAGTTGGTTGTACTTCCATTATATTTTAATTCCAAAAGTACAAATTTTGAAAATCCATTATCAGACGTACATGTGCAAAGTGCAAAATAACCTAACTTCATGATTCAACCAATTTTTGCCGTAAAAGAAAAAGTACGAATTTGGAAAAAAACTATTTATTTTTCGTGTCTATGCAGTCAGAGGAATGTATACACCGAATTCCATGATTCCAGCTGCGCCCATTTGGTTGGTACCATTTTTACCCCCTTGACATTTCTACGCAATTAGAATTTCATCATTCTAGCTGTAGTCGTTTAGTTGGTACTTTTTTATCCCCCTGTACCATTGTATCCCTTGAAAGTACGAATTTCGAAAAATCCGTTTTTTTCGTGTCTACGCAGTCAGAAGAATGTATACCCCGAATTGCATGACTCTAGCTGCGGTCATTTGGTTGGTACTATTTGTATCCCCCTTTTCCATTTTAACCCCAAAACGTACGAAATTCGAAAAATTCGTCTATTTTCCGTGTCTACGTAGTCAAAGGAATGTACACCGAATTTCATGACTCTAGCTGCGGTAATTTGGTTGGCACTATTTTTATCCCCTTTTTCTATTTTGACCCCAAGAAGTACGAATTTCGAAAAATCAGTTTATTTTCCGTGTCTTAACAGTCAGAGGAATGTATACTCAGAATTTCATGACTCTAGCTACGGTCATTTGATTGGTACTATTTTTATCCCCTTTTTCAGTTTAACCCCAAAAAGTACGAATTTTAAAAATCCATGTATTTTACTTGTCTATGTAATCAGAGGAATGTATACACCGAATTTCATTATTCTAGGTACAGCCGTTTGGTTGGTACCATTTTTATCCCTCTATTCCCATTTTACCCCTTAAAAGTACGAATTTGGAAAAAATTCTTTTATATTATGTATCCACTCAATTAGAGGAATGTACACACCGAATTTCGTGTGAGTTCCATTTTCCTCCTACTGACAGGAATCTCTCTGATGATGAAATAGACTCATATATAGACGAATTTTAAACGACTATAAACTTCATGTCAGCTTTACACTCAGAGAAAATTGAAAGGAAGGAGAAGAAATGTATTGTCTCAGATAATGTTAAAAAATTATATTAAGGTTAATATGCTTGGCAAAAGGAAATAAAAGGGATTTTTCATCGTACATTAAACAGGCACAATCCGGACTACGTTTTACTCTCTAAACAGATTCAGTTATTGAAAATTATTATCAAGGAACAGGTGGAAATTGAACAAGCCAATCTATTTAGTGAAAGATTGAAAGATATTAAACCTGTACCTAACACTTACAGACAAATATACAAGATGCTCGTTAGAGATAATAGATATCAGACCGGGGAAATTGCTGTTGGGGGAGTGGTTATTGCGGATGAACAGCAAAAAATGAGCGCATTATATGAACACTTCTCTGAAATCTATAATGGTTCTCCACCGATCGAAAATATGCGCGCAATTCAGACTGCTATTGGGAACTCGCTTTCTTAGGTTCCGATACATTTGGTGGAATTTAATGAGCATTCTTCCTCGATTAATACAAGTGGATCGGACATATTCACTACATTAGAAGTGGTAGAATTGTCAAGATCACTAAACAGTAAAAGGTCTTCTGGACTAGATGACATATCGAACTTTCTGATTAGAAAATTTTCTGCAAATGCCATCGAATATTTAGTTATAGTTTTCAATAACTGTTTAAATAGTTCGTACTTCCCTAATAAGTGGAAAGTAGCTAAGGTTCTTCCTATACCAAAGAAGAAGAATGTAACTGATATCAACCATCTTAGGCCGATCTCACTGTTGTCGAATTTAGGCAAATTATTCGAAAAGGTTTAAGAGTGAAAATGGATTTAGGATTAGATCAAAATTATATTTCAGATTTCCAATTTGGATTTAGGAAGGGTCATTCGACAGCGGATGCACTGATAAAGTCTCATAGTGATGTTATTAAGAGTTTAAGAGGTAAGGAATGTACAGTTGCCATGTATCTTTGGACGTTGGAAAAGGCGTTTGACTGGACTTACCATGATGGAGTGATCTATAAATTAATACAAATAGGATTTGATCCTCATATAGTTAAAATTTTTAAAAGTTACTTTACAAATAGAAAATTCTGCATTCAAGTAGGAAATGAATACTCATCACTCACTACAGTGTCTTTTGGCGTTCCTCAAGGATCAATCTTAGCTCCTCATTTATTTAGTATATAAAATGTGATTTTTTTTGAGGTTAGGATTTTCATGCATTAGTATTTGACAGATCACGTGGGATTTCAGACATGGTGTCAAAGAGAAAGATGCTCAGTATGCTTTGACATTTCATCATGAATAGACTTATTAACGAGCAACGCTTGCAAATCATTGAATTTTATTACCAAAATCAGTGTTCGGTTCGAAATTTTTTATCGACAAATTTTGTTCAGCGATGAGGCTCATTTCTGGTTGAATGGCTACGTAAATAAACAAAATTGCCGCATTTGGAGTGAAGAGCAACCAGAAGCCGTTCAAGAACTGCCCATGCATCCCGAAAAATGCACTGTTTGGTGTGGTTTGTACGCTGGTGGAATCATTGGACCGTATTTTTTCAAAGATGCTGTTGGACGCAACGTTACGGTGAATGGCGATCGCTATCGTTCGATGCTAACAAACTGTTGCCAAAAATGGAAGAACTGAACTTGGTTGACATGTGGTTTCAACAAGATGGCGCTACATGCCACACAGCTCGCGATTCTATGGCCATTTTGAGGGAAAACTTCGGAGAACAATTCATCTCAAGAAATGGACCGGTAAGTTGGCCACCAAGATCATGCGATTTGACGCCTTTAGACTATTTTTTGTGGGGCTACGTCAAGTCTAAAGTCTACAGAAATAAGCCAGCAACTATTCCAGCTTTGGAAGACAACATCTCCGAAGAAATTCGGGCTATTCCGGCCGAAATGCTCGAAAAAGTTGCCCAAAATTGGACTTTCCGAATGGACCACCTAAGACGCAGCCGCGGTCAACATTTAAATGAAATTATCTTCAAAAAGTAAATGTCATGGACCAATCTAACGTTTCAAATAAAGAACCGATGAGATTTTGCAAATTTTATGCGTTTTTTTTAAAAAAAAAGTTATCAAGCTCTTAAAAAATCACCCTTTATATATGTACGACTTTCCTCATCACAATTACGATTCTTTGGGTGTGTTATATGCGGACGATTGCCTTTGGTATGCTCATGCGAGAACGCCAAACGAAGCTTTAAGAAATGCTTCGGGCCATTTGAACTTAGTGGACAAATTTTACACTGATTGGGGAATCACAATAAATACGACAAAAAGTGAGGCGCTCTGTTTGAGGAACGCGTCTGGTAAATGTGGTAGGAAGGTTGTACCGGAGAGTAAGTGTTTGAGGTTGTTGCTGAACGGAATTGAAATTCCTTTCAGGGACAGTTTCAAATATTTAGGAGTTACATTCAATAAATTAGAAAAATTTAATGATCATGCTCGGGCGGGTCTGAAAAAGGCCTACCAAATTAAGGGTTACTTTGGAAGACTTTTCTACAATAATAGATTACCCGAACAAACCAAATTATTATTATGCAAATTGAGTATACGATCTGCATTACTTTATGCTTTCCTGATATGGTTCCAAATTTCACCGCCTGTGATGATCGATTTCGGAATAATGGAGAGGAAAATCCTCAGATTTTGTATTGGAAAGAACTTCCAAAGTTACAATAAGCGTTTTCAAACAAATTTATTTAAGATAATGCCTCAGTCTCGCCAATCCCTGTGTACGTGATGAAACTGATGAAAGATTTTGTAAACAGAGTCTCGAATCATGAGAACCCTTTAATTCAGAACGTATTTAACGAACAAGTAGCATTCAGCTGACATAATACAAATTATCTATCACCAATTGGTATCAATATGGCAATGGACTTGTCCTCCACCTTGTGTCCCCAAAGGCACTTTTCACAATTTTTTGTCTTTATAGCAAATATTTATTCTATTTTATTCTGGTTTTGGATTTTGTACCCAGTTTTAAGCGTTGTCCTGTCGTTAGCCTTTTCATGAGGAAATGGCAATCCTGAGGAAAGCGCACTTGATAGTAGCGTTGCCAGACACGCTAATACACATGGTTACTTTCACGGAATCGTTCCCATGAACTAGGTCATTCCTCATCAACAGTACTTTAGTATACCCTCAGAAGATGACAGATCATACCCTACCGTAACATGTTCAGTTATTTATAGCTCTTATGCATGTATTTATGTGCATATATGAGACAGTGAGTCCGTCCGTTTATGGAGGGGCCTATTCATCATTAACCCATATTAAATGTTGTATGTCATCAACACCGCGCCGCCACCACTTAATATCATTAAACCCCATTATCAAATCAACAACATACAACAGAATGACAAATTAACAAAGTCTAATAAAACAATTTGCTATTTATGAACTTAGAAATATATATATAATTATACGAATAGAGCACTCGACTATAATTCTTTGAGGCTGATGCTGAGTTACAACATAGTACATGTGTTGTTGGTGGGGTCGTGTCGTTCCCACTTCATTGGGAAATACCCGCATTCATTTCACCATACTCGATGCTCGATCATGACTAACCACCACCAGCGGACGTTGATTTGATTTCTTTTGCAACAATCGAATGAATGTCGTCAAATGCCAGACCCGCTAGACATTCGAAATATGTAGATTCTGTTAGCTGAACAAAAAAAAAAAAAATATGTGTATTTAAAATATTAACAAATGATTTGCTTATAACACAAATTTGTAGTAGAATTACTGAGATGTGAGTGAGTGTGAACGTAGTGTGTGGATATTAGTCATACCGGAGGTTTTCGTCTCTTTGTTTGTGTTTTTTATATGTACTTTTCTTTTTCTAATTTTGATAATGAATACGGCACGTAGTAGATAAAATTGTAGTCGAGTCTACACCGACCAGGTGATAATCTACATGTAATCAATACAAAGGCAATTCATTCGGGGAAATGGGGAAAATTAATAAATAAACTTGGCGCGAAATTCGAAATTTGAAAAAAAAAAAATCAGAAACGGAAAATTCGAAGATGATCATGAACCTATATATATATCTTTGAAAAGGCTACTTATGGATCTACAAGAACGATTTTTTGTAGTTTTGGAAGAGTTTGGTTTCGTATTTTTAACGTTGCGCAATATTATCCGAGATCCTTAAATTACACTGGGGAACACACAAAAATAGCAAGGTTCTAACAACGGATTCCTATAGAGGGGATACAAAAAAATATACGTGTATAGGCATTTTTAAACTTTATGCATTTATGCCATTTTAGAGGGGGTCAATATTTTCGTCCTTCGCACATTTTTATAATGTGAATCGGCCTGGGAAACCTTGAGATCCTTACATTTTAAGAATAGGATGTGTTCAGCAATATTACTTAAAACACCGTGAGGAACATTTTTGTGAAACATTTTAACCCTCTAGCTCCTCAATATAGGGGTCATTTTGGTCCCATTTGTGCAAAAGTGTAAAAAAACACCCTTAAAACAGAGGTGTAAGGGGTCAAAATGTACTACAAAAAAATGATATGTTAAGCAATTTTCCTTAAAACACTACGAGGAAAATTATTGTAGAATATTTCAACCCTCTAGCTTCTGAATATAGGGATCTTTTTGGTCCTTTTGGTCCCTTTTGTGCAAAAGGGTGAAAAACCCCTAAAACAGAAGATTAAAGGGTCAAAATGTTCTACAAAAATATGGTATATTAAGCAATATTACTTAAAACTTTACGAGGTAAATTTTTGTGTAACATTTTAACCCTCTAGCTGCTCAATATAGGGTATTTTTGGACCTTTTTGTGCAAAATTGTAAAAAAACTCACTATAACAGAGGTTTAAGGGGTCAAAATGTTCTACAAAAATATAATATGTTAAGCAATATTACTTAAAACACCGTGAGGAACATTTTTGTGAAACATTTTAACCCTCTAGCTCCTCAATATAGGGATCTTTTTGCTCTTTTTGACACCTTTTGTGCAAAAGTGTAAAAAACACCCTTAAAACAGAGGTCTAAGGGGTCAAAATGTTCTACAAAAATATGATATGTTAAGCAATTTTACTTAAAACACGTGAGAAACATTTTTGTGAAACATTTTAACCCTCTAGCTCCTCAATATAGGAGTTCTTTGGTCCCTTTTGTGCAAAAGTGTAAAAAGCACCCTTAAAACAGAGGTTTAAGGGGTCAAAATGTTCTACAAAAATATGGTTTATTAAGTAATATTACTTAAAACATTACGAAGAAAATGTTTGTGGAACATTTTAACCCGCTAGCTTCTACATATAGAGGTCTTTTTGGCACCTTTTGTGCAAAAGTGTAAAGAACACCTTAAAAAAGGGGTCTTAAGGGGTCTTAAAATGTTCTACAAAAATATGCTATATTAAGCAATTTTACTTAAAACACAGTGAAGAACATTTTTGTGGAACGTTTTAACACTCTAGCTCCTCAATCTGGGTTTTTTTTGGTGCCTTTTGAACAAAAGTGTAAAAAACACCCTTAAAACAAATGTCTAAGGGGTCAAAATGTTATACAACAATATGCTGTATTAAGCAATTTTACTTAAAACACCGTGAGGAACATTTTTGTGGAACATTTTAACCCTCTAGCTCCTCAATATAAGAGTCTTGTTGGTCCCTTTTGTGCAAAAGTGTAAAAAACACCCTTAAAACAGAGGTTTAAGGGGTCAAAATGTTCTACAAAAATATGATATGTTAAGCAATATTACTTAAAACACTGTGAGAAACATTTTTGTGGAACGTTTTAACCCTCTAGCTCCTTAAGCTGGGGGTCTTTTTGTTCCCTTTTGTGCAAAAGTGTAAAAAACACCCTTAAAACAGAGGTCTTAAGGGGTCAAAATGTTGTACAAAAATATGCTATATTAAGCAATTTTACTTAAAACACAGTGAGGAACATTTTTGTGAAACATTTTAACCCTGTAGCTTCTCAATATAGGGATCTTTTTGGCCCTTTTGTTCCATTTTGTGCAAAGTGTAAAAAACACCTTTAAAACAGATGTCTAAAGGGTCAAAATGTTCTACAAAAATATGGTATATTAAGCAATATTACTTAAAACATTATAAGATCAATTTTTGAGGAACATTTTAATCCTCTAGCTTCTCAATATAGGGGTCCTTTTGGTCCTTTTTGTGCAAAAGGGTAAAAACACCCTTAAAACAGAGGTCTAAGGGGTCAAAATGTTCTACAAAAATATGGTATGTTAAGTAATATTACTTGAGACATTACGAAGAAAATGTTTGGGGAACATTTTAAACCTCTAGCTTCTACATATAGAGGTCTTTTTGGCACCTTTTGTTCAAAAGTGTAAAAAACGCCCTTAAAATAGAGGTCTTAAGGGGTCAAAATGTTCTACAAAAATATGGTATGCTAAGCAATATTACTTAAAACACTACGAGGAAAATTTTTGTGGAACATTTAACCTCTAGCTCCCCCATATAGAGGTCTTTTTGGTCCCTTTTGTGCAAAAGTGTAAAAAACACTGGGGGTCTTTTTGGTACCTTTTGAGCAAAAGTGTAAAAAACACTCTTAAAACAGAGGTTTAATGGGTCAAAATGTTCTACAAAAATATGCTTTAATAAGCAATTTTACTTAAAACACCGGTAGGAACATTTTTGTGAATCATTTTAACCCTCTAACTTTTCAACAAAGTAATCATTTTGGTCCTTTTAGTGGAAAAGTGTAAAAAACGCCCTTAAAAAAGAATTTTAATGGGGTCAAAATGATCTACTAAAATATGGTTTATTAGGTTATATTACATAAAACACTACGAGGAAAATCTTTGTGGAACATGGTTACCCTCTAGCTCCTCAATATTTAATTTAATTGTTGGGGTTAATTTCGTACTTTTCCAAATCGGAGCTAAATTGTCCAACAAAACGAAATTCTAGGAGGGTGGTGTGAATGAAGAAAATATTCTGAGTCAAATTTTACTATAAGTCACCGAACAAAAGAAGGCTGTAGATATAGTATGTATAAATAAAATAAATATTAAATATTAAAACTATTGTTTTGGTTAATTTCGGATTTTTTCCGAATTGGAGCTAAATTGTCCCACAAAACTAAATTTTAGGAGGTTGATGTGAATGAAAATATATTCTACGTTAAATTTCACTATAAGTCAATGAACAAAAGAAAGCTTTAGATATAATATTTATAAATAAAATAAATATTAAAATTAATTTTTGGGGTTAATTTCATACTTTTTCCGAATTGGTGCTAAATTGTCCCACAAAACTAAATTTTAGGAGGTTGATGTGAATGGAGAAAATATTCTATGTTAAATTTCACTATAAGGTACCGAACAAAAGAAAGCTGTAAATATAATATATATATAAATAAAATAAATGTTAAAATTAATTTTTGGTGTTAATTTCGTACTTTTTCCGAATTGAAGCTTAATTGTCCTTTTTCCGAATTGAAGCTAAATTGTACCACAAAACTGAATTTTAAGGGAGTGGTGTGAATGGAAAAATTATTCTGCGTCAAATTTCACTAGTGGTCACCGAACACAGGAAAGCTGTAGATATAATATTTATAAATAAAATAAATATTAAAAAATCATTTTTGGGGTTAATTTCGTACTTTTTCCGAATTGGTGCTAAATTGTCCCACAAAACTAAATTTTAGGAGGTTGATGTGAATGGAAAAAATATTCTGCGTCAAATTTCACTATAAGTCACCGAACAAAAGAAAGCTGTAGATATAATATTTATCAATAAAATAAATATTAAAATTCATTTTTGGGGTCAATTTCGTACTTTTTCCGAATTGGTGATAAATTGTGCCACAAGCAAAATTGTAGGAAGCTGTTGTGAATGAAAATATATTCTACGTTAAATTTCACTATAAGTCAACGAACAAAAGAAAGCTGTAGTTATAATATTTATAAATAAAATAAATATTAAAATTCATTTTTCGGATTAATTTCGTGCATTTTCCGAATTAAAGCTAAATTGTCCCACTAAACTAAATTTTAGGGGGTTGATGTGAATGGAAAAAATATTCTGCGTCAAATTTCAGTATAAGTCACCGAACAAAAGAAAACTGTATATATAATATTTATAAATAAAATAAATATTTAAAGTTAAAATTAATTGCTGCGGTTATTTTCGTATATTTTCCGAATTGGAGCTACATTATCCCACAAAACTAAATTTTAGGAGGTTGATGTGAATGGATAAAATATTCTACGTCAAATTTCACTAAAAGTCACCGAACAAAAGAAAGCTGTAAGTAAAGTATGTATAAATATAATAAATAATTAATATTAAAATTCATTTTTGGTGTTAATTTCGTACTATTTCCGAATTAGTGCTAAGTTGTCTTACAAACCTGAATTTTAGGGGGTTGATGTGAATGGAAAAAATATTCCGCGTCAAATTTCACTATAAGTCACCGAACAAAAGAAAGCTATAACTATAATATTTATAAATAAAATAAATATTTAATATTAAAATTAATTGTTGGTGTTAACTTCGTACTTTTTCCGAATTGAAGCTAAATTGTCCCACAAAACTGAATTTTAGGGGAGTGGTGTGAATGGAAAAAATATTCTGCGTCAAATTTCACTATAGGTCACCAAACAAAAGAAAGCTGTAGATATAATATTTATAAATAAAATAAAATAAATATTAAAATTCATTTTTGGGGTTAATTTCGTACTTTTTCCGAATTGGAGTAGTAGTTATGACCCCAAATTTTTTTCTTTTTCTTGGTATTCTTTTTTATACAAACGGACAAAGAAATTTTTATCTTGTCAAATATTTTAATTTTGCCGCCCCCCCCCCCCTTTGCACACTGTAGGGTGCACAAACAATAGCATTAAAACTAAGTGGCAGCAAAGTGTGCTTCAACAACATGTTTCAAGAGTTCATTCATAACAACGTCATTTGTGGTTGTTTACAAAAAAAAAACGTATACATGCATACGTATTTACGTTATAAATAAATAAGTAGATAAAAACAATTGGAAAGAAAGAAGTCATTACGATAAGATAGTCTGAGAGATGGAATAGTAGAATTTAAATTGATGGCGCTTGAGGTAAATTTTCCTAGTGATAAATCAAATGTGCAATGCTAGAAAATTCTTTATTATTTAAAAAAAGAATGTTAGTCTATTAAAAGAATCATGTGATACACCAATTTACACGACTCAGTGATTCAATTAAGCCTCAAGCTATTGTAATATATGGGGAGGGTAAAGAATGCCCCCAAAATGCTGTCAAGATTTGAATGAATCTGAATTTTCCTCAATTTGAGTACATATTTACTAGGTTTGTAAATAAATTTTCTGACAATTTATAACTTGAAATATTATACTTTTTTATTATGGACATAAAAACTTTGTAAAATGTATAAATTGGGAAAAATAGAGCTGAATGTTTGAACGTACAGAAGCACTGAATATCTTTTAAGCAGAGATGGAAGGTAGATGATTCATTAATTTTTTATCTTTTTTGCGGACGCTAAAATTCACTGCCGAATGCTTAGTCGATTTTTTAAATAATTTGTTTTTTCGGACTATATTTTAGGAAAGAATATGAATAAAAATAAAATTTGAATACAAATTAGGGTTATGTTATCGATATTTCGCTTAGTTATTAATTTTTAAATATTTTTATTTTTTTTTTTTTTTGCAAGAATATAATATTCGAGACGGCGGGATAAAAATATGAGTTTATTTCTGGAAAGAGGACCTTGTGAATAAAAATTAGAGCTATGTTATCGATATCTCGTTTAGTTATCGAACGTTAGAGTTTGAAAGAAATCGAAAATATATAGATTAAAAAAACGAGTTCAGTATAAAAAAGGGGGAAAAATAAAATAACTAAAAAAAAATAAAATATAATAACTAAAAAAGCGAAAAATCGGCTAAAAAGGCTGTTATTGATACTAAATAAGCCAAAAAATCGAAAAAATATTGGATTTTTTTGTAAATGATCTCGTTATGAAAAAAAGGAAAAATAAAATGTTTCGATAACTACCTTTGTTATCGAAATTGAAAAATCTATTTTCCCATTATTTGAATGGAAGAATATAGAATTGTTTCCGATTTTCTTCTTCTAATTTTCGGTTTTGAGGCCATTGTAAAAAAATATAAATATATAAAAAATAAAAGAATTGATAACTTTCTTAGTTATCGAAATTAAAAGATCGATTATTTTCTATTTTTGGGGGTTCATTTGAATAAAACGGTAAAATTTTTTTTACGGTAAAAAATTCCGAAAGTTATTGAGTTATTGATTGTTATCGATAACAAAAAATATAGTTTTTTTTTTTTTGAAAAAATCTGTTTTCTTTCTAACTTCAACGTATAATAACCCGACAACTATGCGAGAAATCGATAACCATAGTTAGTTATCGAATTTGAGAGAGCGATTCCTTTTGTTTGGAGTTCATTTGAATTAATCGGATGTTATCGATAACTAAATAACAAAACAAAATCGAAAAATATGGGATTTTTTGAACTCAATATGAAAAAGAGGTATAATAAAAAATCGATGACTGCCTTAGTCATTGAAATTAATTTTTTTTCTTGAGTTCATTTTAATTGAAAATGCGAAAAATCTGGTAAAAATTTGCGTAAGTTATCTAGTAATCGCCTGTTATCGCTAACTAAAAAATCGGCCAAAAATTTCGGAAAGTTATCGATTACTAAGGCTGCTGTCGATTACCAAGGCTGTTATCGATAACTAAATAACTTAACAAAATCGAAAAAAAATATGTTTTTTTTTTTGTAAAATGAGCTCAATATGAAAAAACGGAAAATAAAAAATCGATGACTATTGTTATTGAATTGAATTGATGTTATTGAAATAATTTTTTTTCTTCTTGAGTTCATTTCAATTGAAAAGGCGAAAAACCGGGTAAAAATTTTCGTAAGTTATCTAGTAATCGCCTGTTATCGCTAACTAAAAATATTATCGAAACTCTAACTTCTAATTTTCGATTTTGAGTCCATTGGAAAAAAACATTATATCGACAACTTTGCGAGTTATCGATAACATATCCACCAATTTATCTTCTTATTTTGAGGTATTCTATCCATTTTTATTTTGAGTTCATGTGAATCAAAAAAGAACGAAAAATCAAAAAAGCCAAAAATTTCAGAAAGTTATCGATTACTAAGGCTGCTGTCGATTACTGTTGTTGATAACTAAATAACTTAACAAAATCGAAAAAATATGGATTTTTTTTGTAAAATGAGCTCAATATGAAAAACAAGGAAAAATCAAAAAACGACGACTGCCTTAGTTATCGAAAGTAAATTATAGATTTTTTCAATTATCTTGAGTTCATTAAAATCGAGTAAAAATTTTCGTAAGTTATATAGTAATCGCCTGTTATCGCTAACTAAAAATGTTATCGAAACTTTATCTTCCAATTTTCTATTTTGAGTCCATTGGAAAAAACTTTATATTGACAACTTTACGAGATATCGATAACATGTCCACCAATTGTTCTTCTTATTTCAAGGTGCTCTGTCCATTTTTTTATTTTGAATTAATTTGAATGAAACAAAAACGAAAAATTAGCCAAAAATTCGAGAAATTATCGATTACTAAGGCTGTTATCGATAACTAAAAATGTTATCGATTTTTTTTTTTCATTTGTTTTCTCTAAGTTTTCCATTGAAAAAATTAATTTTCTTCCAATTTTAATCCACGATAAGTCCAAATCTGGGGGCCTCGGTATTTATTCTACGCCATGTTTGTCTGTCAATTATACACATTCTCTGAACTTTCATACGAGAATTCTCTGATGCATTGAAAATTATTTGAGTATGGCTTTCATTTGAGTTGAATAAAGTTCTTGCAGTTCCTTAAATTGAAGTTATTTTTAAGACCTATTAAAATTCACGTCATTTCCATTCATGTTTAACACGATATAAACGTTTAAATTTCAAACCCACAATACATATGTTTGTAATGTATTATCTCACCTTTCATTTACAGGATACCAATTTAATTAAAACTAAATATTGCGATAAGAATGTGTGTATGTGTGTACAAGAAAACTAGCGTTCAAACAAACAAGAGTTTATGCCAAACAAAGGAGTCCCCCCCACCAATGGATTTCTAACAGAAAAACGATAAAAACACGAGGCACTAAATTTAAAGTACAACCACCCGGCACACTGACGGCCGCCACCGTCTCCACCTAATGCCGGCATCAAAAGTTGATTGACCTTAATTAAGTTCACGAAACAAAGAAGTCGAAAACGTTGGACGTATAGTAGGTACATGCGAGTAGACGTCGAAAAAACCACGTAACACAGATGAACAATGGATGACAGTTAACAACTACAGGTATTCGTCGAACAACAACTACCAAAATAAACCGAATTATGAAAAAAAGCTAAAGGAAAAGGAAAAGAAAGAAATACGAATAAAAAGACCATACATACTTCAAAGTTTCGACAACATATTCCGGCAGCCCCTCTGTCTTCGACAGGCATAAGTAGCGTGTGGTCTGACGGCCAAAAAGATAATTACTTTCTCGCCAGAGATCGGCATCGGAGTCTTGATCATAAGTACGATGGATGGAGCTGAAATTTTTCGGACATCTGAAAGAAAAGCACACAAAAAACGAGAGAGAAATGTGTCAATATAATAAAATTCATAAATAAAAGTTGTATTTAATAAAGAAAGTAGCAATTGAATGGCAAAACAAATCAAAAAGAGAGTGCTTCAAGTGGAGGCTGGATAAAGCACCTATCAAAGAAAACTTCTTATTTTTTTCTGCTTGGGTTTCATCCCATTGTTTTAAGGCTAAGTATTAAGTCCCAAACGAACGAGAATTACTTTTCTCAGATTATGATTCAAATATTCTGTAAACGAAGCAAACTGCAAATATTTTTGGTTTTCTATATTTGAATTCAACTTGTGCAAGAATTAAAGTCAGGCAACTTAAATTTGCGTGTTATTTTCAGTGAATGAGCTCTCCAGTTGCTATACTCGAACGAGTCGCCCAAAATTCGACCTTTCGACGTAGTCGTGCCAACATTTTCAAACAGTAAATGCCATAAATTGTTTTTTTTTAAGCGATAAAAGTTAATTTTCAAATTTATGTGTTTTATTTTAAATTATAAATCAAATCTCATGATGAATCACCCTTTATATCATCCGTCATTATATGAGCTGTCGGGCGGTTAGTTTGAACGTTAATTTAAATATTTTGCACAACTCAAAAATGTTTGTGCAACGTAAGTTTCCAACATACAGGGTTTTCCAACAAGAGGTGTTATTTTGGTATTCAGGGAAAATGCCATTTTTTGAGATAAATGATCGGATGTTTATTTCATAATAAATAGGAAGGTATGCCGTTAATAATGAAAAACAACACCACTACCACGCTTACAGGACCATATCCTTTTCATGAAATTTTCCATAACCAAATCGCAAAGTGGCTGCCTCGATGTCCTCGATAGCCTCACGAATTCTATCTTTGAGGTCTTGAATCGACGCTGGGCTGTTGGCGTAGACCTTGGGGTCCTTACGTGGCCCCAAAGGAAGATGTCACAAGGTGTTAAATCACCCATTCGAGAGATAACACGGTCCGGAAACTTTTCCCGTAAAAGAGCAATGGTTTCGTTGCTTGTGTGGCACGTAGCGCCGTCTTGTCGAAAGTAAACGTTGTCCAAATCAATACCATCCAATTCCGACCATAAAAAATCATTAATCATCTCTCGATAGCGCAATCCATTCACAGTAACTGTTGATCCAACCTCATTTTCGAAAAAACTAAGGTCCAATAACCCCGCCGGACCATAAATCGCACCAAACACACACACACGATGAGGATGGAGAGGCTTCTCAACAATAACTCTTGGGTTTTCCGAGCACCAGATGCGTCAATTTTGCTTGTTGACGTAGCCACCGAGGTGGAAATGGGCCTCATCAGTCAAGATGATTTTTCGATGGAATTCCGGATCATTTTCATTAATGAATTTTAATAAATGCAACGCGTTGTTGAAGCGTGTATCGTTCCATTTTTAGTAATGGCGTAGTTTCTACTTGTCAAATGTCAAAGAATAAAAGCTTCAAAAGTGACAGCTACCGAAATACCGGGTGATTCAAAATAACACCTCTTGTGATTCAAAATAACACCTCTGTATATCGAAATAATACTTCGAGTCAATTCAAAAAGTTAATATAAGACAGCAATTTTCAAAAAAAAATCTAAAAAATCTAAATTATAATTCTAATTCCAAAAGTAAAAAAATTTTGAAAATTCATTATCTCACGTACACAGTAGTCCAAGATGACTTCAAGATTCAACTAATTGTTGCCGTAATAGTAAAAAAGTACGAATTTGCAAAAATCTTTTTAATTTACGTGTCTATGGCATTTGTTGGTACCATTTTAATCCCCTTTTTCCCATTTTACACCCTTAATAGTACGACTTTATAAAATCTCTTTATTTTACGTATGTACGGAATTAGAGGGATGTATACACCGAATTTCATCATTCCAGTAGTCGTTTAGTTGGTACCATTTTTATCCCCTTTTTCCTATTTTACCCTTTAAGAGTACTACTTTCTAAAATCTCCGTAATAGTAAAAAAGTACGAATTTGAAAAAAATCTTTTTATTTTACTTGTCTATGACATTTGGTTGGTACCATTTTTATCCCCTTTTTCCCATTTTACACCTTTAAGAGTACGACTTTATAAAATCTCTTTATTTTACGTATGTACAGAATTAGAGGGATGTATACACCGAATTTCATCATTCTAGTAGTCGTTTAGTTGGTACCATTTTTATCCCCTTTTTCCTATTTTACCCCTTAAGAGCACTACTTTCTAAAATCTCTTTATTTTTCGAGTCTACGCTGTCAGAGAAATGTATACTCGGATTCCATGACTCTAGCCGCGATAATTTGGTTGGTACAATTTGTATCCCCTTTTTCCATTGGTACCCCAAAAAGTACGAATTTCGTAAAAACCATTTATTCTACGTGTCTACGCAACCAAACGAATGTACACACCGAATTTCATTATTCTAGATGCAGCCATTTGATTGGTACCATTTTTATCCCTCTATTCCCATTTTACCCCTTAAAAGTACGAATTTGGAAACAATTACTTTTTATATTATGTATCTACTCAATTAGAGGAGTGTACACACCGAATTTTGTGTTTCTAGCTGTTGTCGTTTGATAGGTACCATTTTTATCCCTTTTTGCCGCATTTCATCACCTACGAATAAAAATCACTTGGTGCACATTTTTCTTATAGGAGGGGGATGCGCATATCCAATATCAAGTAAGTACAAGCAGACATATTGACAAAACATGCTCAAATACTCTAAAATATTAGGGGTTATTATGGGTATTTTTATAGTCCTTGCGAGGGAAAAATTTTTCCTTTTGGGCCAATTTCGACCAGTTGCAATACCAAACCGCTCTACGTCTATAAGACGCATTTATGGGAAATTTGGACGTCCTAGCTCCTTTCGTTTCGTTTAGATGCTAGCGTGCTTTCAACAGAAGGACGGACGTGGCTAGATCGTCTTAGAATTTTTATGACGACCACGAATATATATTCGATATATATCGATATTTCAAGGTGTTACAAACGGAATGACAAAGTTAGTATACCCCCATCCTGCAGGTGGAGGGTATAAAAATTGTACCATTCAACACGAAAGAATGGATACCAACAATATCACAATCCTAAATACAGCCGGCCGTTTGGTTAGTCAAATGTTATGCCCATTTTGCCACCTAAAAATTAGAATATCCCAAAACTCTCATTATGTCGCGCATCTACACAGTCTAAGCTATGTCGTTATCTTAATTCCAAAATGGCGTAGCTGACGATTTTTTCGAGATCGCGTTTTTTTTACATATGGGTGATTCCATTGGAACGGGTGTGACACTTTTGCTTAAATACGTTTTAATATCTCCCATTGAATGAGATTTATACTATATTGCCAATTGAAAACGTCGGGTTAAGCGGAATATTATTGCAAATATAAATATGTCTTAGCGTTTTAAATATTGCAGATATACAAGAAACTAGAGCGTAACGGGTGTGACCTTAGCTTTGAAGATAATCTTGCGGTTTTTCTTATTTTCTTGAATTCGGAAATGTTTTTCCATTGCATGCCTTTATTCATTTTTGCTAATCAAAAGAGTAGTTCACACACTTTCTTCTAAAGTATACGTTAGCGACATATCATCATGGATATAAGAAATATAGGATATTTAAATTGTAACGGGCGTGACATTTTGACGGAAATCCTGTTACGACACCAGTCTATATCTGGAAAAGGAAATGATCAGACCTAGTGTTGTTATTATTTATTTGAAATATAATCAAAAATATGTATTATGAGAAGTATAAGCATTGCGAATGTTTTATCGGAGTTTTTTTTTAATCATAAATTGATTTTGAAATTTTGCCGAAAAAAGGGCCACTTCACGTGGAATCACCCATATTCCATGTATTCCAAGGCTTTCTATTAGAACGTGTAAAAAATGAGATTTCGAAAAAAAAAAATCAGTTACGCCCTTTAAGAAATAAGACTGCGATTATACACTATGAATTCCATTACCGCCCATTTTTGTCACAACTACGCACATTAATGCTAGATGCACTTACACAAAATTACAGTAGGTGTAATTTTGGTTTTAACTTCATATGGGAGGTGCCACGCCCACTTTTGCATTACCGCCCATTTTAGGCGCAACTACGCACACTGATGCTAGATGCACTTACACAAAATTTGAGCACTATACGTGTCATAGAACTGACACTATTCGATAATATGTTTTAACTTCGTATGGGAGGTGGTACGCCCACTATTCCAATACCGCCCATTTTTGGCAGAACTACGCACATTGATGGTAGATGCACTTACACAAAATTTCAGCACTCTAGGTGTCATAGAACTGACTATATTCAATAATAGGTTTTAACTTCGTATGGCACAACTATGCGAATTGATGCTAGATGCACTTACACAAAATTTCAGCACTCTAGGTGTCATAGAACTGACAATATTCAATAATAGGTTTTAACTTCGTATGGGAGGTGCCACGCCGACTTTTCCAATACCGCCCCTTTTTGGCACAACTATGCGAATTGATGCTAGATGCACTTACACAAAATTTCAGCACTCTATGTGTCATAGAACTGACAATATTCAATAATAGGTTTTAACTTCGTATGGGAGATGCCACGCCCACTTTTCCAATACCGCCCATTTTTGGCACAACTATGCGAATTGATGCTGATGCACTTACACAAAATTTCAGCACTCTAGGTGTCATAGAACTGACAATATTCAATAATAGGTTTTAACTTCGTATGGGAGATGCCACGCCCACTTTTGCATTACCGCCCATTTTAGGCGCAACTACGCACACTGATGCTAGATGCACTTACACAAAATTTGAGCACTATACGTGTCATAGAACTGACAATATTCGATAATAGGTTTTAACTTCGTATGGGAGGTGCCACGCCCACTTTTCCAATACCGCCCCTTTTTGGCACAACTATGCACATTGATGCTAGATGCACTTACACAAAATTTCAGCACTCTAGGTGTCATAGAACTGACAATATTCAATAATAGGTTTTAACTTCGTATGGGAGATGCCACGCCCACTTTTCCAATACCGCCCATTTTTGGCACAACTATGCGAATTGATGCTAGATGCACTTACACAAAATTTCAGCATTCTAGGTGTCATAGAACTGACAATATTCAATAATAGGTTTTAACTTCGTATGGGAGGTGCCACGCCCCTTTGTCCAATTGGTCAAATTTTTCCATTTCCTTGTATTGTCATCAAAAATGATTAAGTGTGCAAAATTTGAGCAAAATTGGTTGAGAAAAAAGCTTTCAAAAATTGATTTCAAATTTTGTGGCACACAAACATATATAGAAAGTAACCTTATATAAAGCATGGAAAAATAAATAAAAACCTTTCGAATGATGCCTACATGATGAACATCGGAAGGAAATAGACGCCGCAGCGCTCATTTTTGTAAAATGAGTTTGAAAATCAAAAACATCTTCTGTATTGAATTATTTCACAAAAATTATTATTATTTTTTTCATCCGATAATCATCATTCAAAAAGTATTGAGTACTTCTATTTATTTTTTATAACAACATTTACAAAATTTGTTCAGGAAAAATGAGTTTTTAACATTCACTTTGAAAAACCAAAAAAAAATCTATATTACCGTCCAATAATACGACCAATGAGTTATTCTAAGACAAAAATACAAATTTACGTTTAAAGTGCTTCCAAGGGTCTACTAATTCAGAAAAAATTGGACAAAAATGCAACATGAAAAAAATTACACGGGAAAAACATGATTTCTAGAGGTGTTTTTAGGAGCGCTTAGTTGACAGACAGCTTGGCACAGCGACGAAATATTTTGCAGATTATCATTAAAGAATGCAATCTTCAATTCTGGGGGGTGACCGCACCAATTTATTTTCGTGACCTATCCTAATATAAATGGTATTTGACGGTTCTTCATTTTGGCCCCTTCGAAAATTCGAAAAATCCCTTTATGTCGCGCGTCTACGTCGTAGCAGGATTCCATGATTAATACATGGCTGGTACTATTTCTTTTCTCTTCCTTTTGGTTGGTACTATTTCTCTTCACTTTAGTACGAATTTCGAAAAATCCATATACATCGTCTCACATTTATGCCTTCTGAGTGTGCAACCCAATTTCATGATTCTATGCGCAACCGTTGGGTTGGTACCAATTTTATCCCCTTTTTACCCTTTTTTTAGCTGCAAATCTTTGGTTAGCACCATTTGACTTCTTTCAGCACAACGTACTATTTTTATCCCTTTCAGCCCCGTTTCCCAAAGCCTGGGCTAGACCTAAAGCCCATATGACAGTCACTTTCTTGTGGCCGGTTTCCTCTAAAAATGTACTACTTTCGGAAAATCCCTCAAGTCCCAATTTCATTATTTAAAATCCAGCCGTTTGCTTGGTACCATTTTAATCCCTTTCCGCCCTGATTTCCAAACAAAAAAGTACTACTTTCGGAAAATTCCTCAAATCCCAATTTCATTATTTAAAATCCAGCCGTTTGCTTGGTACCATTTTAATCCCTTTCCGCCCTGCTTTCCAAACAAAAAAGTACCAACTACGAAAATTATTTTTAAATCATTCTTTTATGCCGTCTGAGTTGTGTACGCTTCCACTTCCATGGCGGCCTTGTGTACGCTTCCACTTCCTTGGCGGCCAACTGTTGGTACCATTTTTATCCCCCTTTTACCCTGCTTTTTATAGCGGCAACCCTTTGGTTAGTACCATTTGACTTCTTACAGCTAAGCTTCCTCTAAAAAAAATACAAATTTCGGAAAATCCCTTGAAGTCCCAATTTCATTATAGACTCCCAATTCCATGATTCTATATGCATGCCTTTGATTGGTACCATTTTCCCCCCTTCTAGCCGGTTTTTATTAGCTGCAACCCTTTGTTTAATACCATTTGACTTCTTTCAGCACAGCTTCCTCTAAAAAAAAGTACTAATTTCAGAAAATCACTTGAAGTTCCGATTTCATTATTGACTCCCAATTCCATGAACCTATATGCATCAGTTTGGTTGGTACCATTTGTATCCCCTTCTTACCCGGTGTTTTTTTAGCTGAAAACCTTTGCTCTGTACCATTTCACTGCTTTCAACACAGTTTCATCTAAAAAAGTACTAATTTCGGAGTGAGAGGAGTGGCCTTCATAGCTCAGTGGAAGTGTGAGCGTCTTGCAATCTGAAGGTGCTGGGTTCGATTCCCGGCCGGCGCACTGGTAAAATTCAACATCAACAAATTTTCACTTTTCATTATAAAATAAGAGTTTCTGCAGCCAATTTTCTCATCCGAACACACTTTCACAAAAAAATAGTCATTTCGATTGCTCCAAGGTCCAGGGAAGAAACTAATAGCCATTAGCGATACATAACATGGCTGTTAACATAAAAAATGCAGCGCCCCTAGTGGATGATAGGGGTACAACTCGATTAACATCCCATTTCCTTAACATTAACATCAACCTTGAAGAAGATGCAAATAACAGCCGGACAACATGAGAACGATGACGAACAAAGGTTCCCGCGATAATCGGATACATGCCGGAACAAAGTCTAGTACAATTCAGACTTAAGGATTATTACCTCAGCTCCCTCTAAAGCTGCTACAACAACAACTAATTTCGGAAAATCCCTCAAGTCCCAATTTCATTATTTAAAATCCAGCCGTTTGTTTGGTACCATTTTAATCCCTTTCCGCCCCGTTTTCCCAACAAAAAGTACGAACTACGAAAATTATTTTTAAATCGCTCTTTTATGCCGTCGTTATCCATTTTCTACCATATCTGTCCCTCGGCGGCCAACTGTTAGAATTTATATTGGTTGGTACCATTTTTATCCTCCTTTTACCCGTCTTTTTATATCGGCAACCCTTTGGTTAGTACCATTTGACTTCTTTCAACAAAGTTTCCTCTAAAAAAAGTACTAATTTCGGAAAATCCCTTAAGTTCCAATTTCAAAAATTCTAAATGCATCCGTTGTTTGGTACTATTTTTATCCCTTTCAACGTCATCAAATCGTATATTGTGAGTGTTGGCAACTCTCTGTCAAGTGATGCCAGCTCATAGAAGCCTGTGCTAGACCTAAAGCCCATATGACAGTCGTTTTTTTTTTTGTGGCCGGTTTCCTCTACAAAAAATACAAAATTTCGAAAAATCCCTTAAATCCCAATTTCATTATTTAAAATCCAGCCATTTGTTTGGTACCATTTTAATCCCTTTCCGCCCCGTTTTCCAACAAAAAGTACGAACTACGAAAAATATTTTTAAGTCGCTCTTTTATGCCGTCGTTATCCATTTTCTACCATATCTGTCCCTTGGCGGCCAACTGTTAGAATTTATATTGTTTGGTACCATTTTTATCCCCCTTTTACCAGGCTCTTTATATCGGCAACCATTTGGTTAGTACCATTTGACTTCTTTCAACAAAGTTTCCTCTAAAAAAAGTACTAATTTCGGAAAATCCCTTAAGTTCCAATTTCAAAAATTCTAAATGCAACCGTTGTTTGGTACTATTTTTATCCCTTTCAACGTCATCAAATCGTATATTGTGAGTGTTGGCAACTCTCTGTCAAGTGATGCCAGCTCATAGAAGCCTGTGCTAGACCTAAAGCCCATATGACAGTCGTTTTTTTTTTGTGGCCGGTTTCCTCTACAAAAAATACAAAATTTCGAAAAATCCCTTAAATCCCAATTTCATTATTTAAAATCCAGCCATTTGTTTGGTACCATTTTAGTCCCTTTCCGACCCGTTTTCCCAACATAAAGTACGAACTACGAAAATTATTTTTAAGTCGCTCTTTTATGCCGTCTAAGGTGTGTACACTTCCATGATTCTTGATCGTTATCCATTTTCTACAATATCTGTCCCTTGGCGGCCAACTGTTAGAATTAATATTGGTTGGTACCATTTTTATCCCCTTTTTACCCTGCTTTTTATAGCGGCAACCCTTTGGTTAGTACCATTTGACTTCTTACAGCTAAGCATCCTCTACAAAAAATACAAATTTCGGAAAATCCCTTAAATCTCAATTTCAAAAATTGTTTGGTACCATTTTTATCCCTTTCCAGCCCCCGTTTCCCAACAAAATGTATAAATTATGAAAAAAAAATATTTTTTTCTGAGGAGTCTAAGCTTACAATTTTTGATCGTTATCGATTTTTTTCCTATCTATCCGGTATAACTTTCGTCCCAGAATTCGAGTAAAAAAACAAAGAATGACTAATACAATCTTTCTCTTAAAGTAATACAGAACTAAAGTCGTTTTTTGGAACTTAATTTTAACTCATGTCTGAGTGCAAACAAAAACAAAGGTCAGAGGTGAGTTCTGATTAGAAAAAAAAAATAGTACGTTTGGCTGGTGATAAGCGCACATTTTTTTTCAAATTTCCTAAATTTATATTTTTCTAAATACTTTTAGACATCATAAACATGTGTTACTTACTTTTCGTAGTCCTCGACAATGTGCAGCGAAGTTATTGGCCGATTATCGGGCAGAAAGCTCATTATCGATGTGATCACATTCTTTTGGGCCATGGAACCCATGGCCGCCGTCTGCAGAAGCGGCGAGTTTGGTGCTATCATGGGTCCATTGCTGGAACCCGTCTGTATGTGTTTGCTCGCTTTATTCATATCTTTGCTGAATATAAATAAAGCGTCTGTTTTGGTGGCCAGCGTGTGGTTTGTGATTGCTGCTGCCGCCGAGCAACGCGCCAAACGTGGATTAAACAATTATCAACGACGACGAGAACGACAACGACGACTTTCACCTATACGTATGTATGTGTGTCTGTAGGTAGGTATATTTCCGCTCACGCCAAACGTTTTGTGTGTGTTTTATTGGCACACTCTCCAGCGGCGCCAGACAGCAGTAGGGAGAGCAGCTATAAAGAAAAAAATCGAAGAAAAAAAGATAAACAAACCGAAATTGTTTAAAGTAAACTTATTTAAATATTAGTCATCATTATAATCAAAAGACTCATCATATTTTGATTATTGTCACTGACTGACAAATATGGTCACGACTTCATCTTTATAAGAGAGACCGAGTTTTTTCTTAAATAAACAACGTTTTGTTTGCAAAATAACGCAAGATGATCATTTATTTGTTTATTCGCGTTTCTCATCTTCTGACAGTTATTTGATGTGTTTATTGACAGACATTTTGCATTGTGACACTGTGGAAAAGTGAGAATGTACGAGAAGGAGGCCAGCACCAAACTTTCCAAAGGGAGAAAAATTCAACGCCATCAAATCTTATATTGTGAGTGTTGGCAACTCTAAGTATCGTTAAGTGATGCCAGCACATAGAAGCCTGGGCTAGACCTAAAGCCCATATGACACTCGCTTTTTTGTGGCCACAGTTTCCTCTAAAAAAAGTACTAATATCGGAAAATCCCTTGAAGTTTCAATTTCATTATAGACTTCCCATTCCATGATTCTATATGTAACCGTTTGGTTGGTACCATTTTTATCCCCTTTTTACCCTGCTTTTTATAGCGGCAACCCTTTGGTTAGTACCATTCGACTTCTTTCAACAAAGTTTCCTCTAAAAAAAGTACTTATTTCGGAAAATCCCTTTCCAATTTCAAAAATTCTAAATGCAACCGTTGTTTGGTACTATTTGTATCCCTTTCAGCCCCGTTTCCCAAAATTGAGAAAATTCAACGTTATCAAATCTTATATTGTGAGTGTTGGCAACTCTAAGTACCGTTAAGTGATGCCAGCACATAAAAGCCTGGTCTAGACCTAAAGCCCATATGACACTAGCTTTTTTGTGGCCACAGTTTCCTCTAAAAAAAGTACTAATTTCGGAAAATCCCTTGAAGTTTCAATTTCATTATAGACTTCCAATTCCATGGTTCTGTATGTAACCGTTTGGTTGGTACCATTTTTATCCCCTTTTTACCCTGCTTTTGATAGCTTCAATCCTTTGGTTAGTACCATTTGACTTCTTTCAACAAAGTTTCCTCTACAAAAAGTACTAATATATCCCAGTTCAAATCAGAAAGTACTAATTTCGGAAAATCCCTTAAGTTCCAATTTCAAAAATTCTAAATGCAACCGTTGTTCGGTACTATTTTTATCCCTTTCAGCCCCGTTTCCCAAAATTGAGAAAATTGAACGTCATCAAATCGTATATTGTGACTGTTGGCAACTCTAAGTACTGTCAAGTGATGCCAGCTCATAGAAGCCTGGGCTAGATCTAAAGCCCATATGACACTCGCTTTTTTGTGGCCGGTTTCTTTTGTTTTCTTGCCTAATCGTGTGGATATATTTCCATGGAAAATGTGTAAAAGGAGTAAAAAAAAAAAAACAATTAAAAACGGCCCACAGTGGTTCAGAATCAAAATCCATCGGCCAAAATTCAATAACTTTTGTTCTATTAGACATTTTTGAGTTCAGTAAAAAATCAAAAATAGACAAGGACCCAAGGATTATTTTGTTATATTAACATTGAAAATCGAGAAATCGGATATATTTTAGAAATCGGGCCAAAGTTGACCATTTTTTCGCACTTTTCGATTTTAAAGAAAATTAAAATTTTTATTTTTTTGTGTTTATGTTTTTTAACATATTTTTACGTATTTGTTCATAATGCGAAGAAAAATTTTTAATTTTTTTAGTATTACATTGAAAATCGAGAAATCGGATATATTTTAGAAATCAGCCCAAAGTTGACCATTTTTCGTATTTTTCGATTTTAAAGAAAATTAAAATTTTTATTTTTTGTGTTTATTTTTTAACATATTTTTATGTATTTGTTCATAATGCGAAGAAAAATTTTTATTTTTTTTTGTTTACAGATTTTCGCGTTTTTTCAGATTTTGAAAATTAAAAAAACGTAATTTCTTTTTTTGATTTTATCGAACTGTTCCACATACATTTTAAGAGATTTTTGCACTCAGATCTTTTTTTATTAGAAATTGTGGTTAGCTTAGATTTTTTATGACGTCAAATCTATGTTTGTGCCAAATATAGTTTGTTTGTAATAAATATTAGAAAAAAATATCCTTTTTAAAAAAATAGCTGACTTTGGACCCACACAACTTTTTTTCCTTCAAAAGCCTTTAACGAAAAGTATTTGGAAAGGTTGATGGGGGGTTCCCCGCTTTTGTAGGGTCAATTTTGCCTGCACGAAATTGCACCCTTGAACGATAGGATACATTTCGTAGAAGTGCAGTAATATTGCAGGATAATATATTTTTATACACTCCACGAGAGTATTATGTCTTTGTGCATTTGTTTGTAACACCCAAAAGTTTTGTGGATCAAGGACGAACGCTATTTAATTTGAGGTAATTCGATTCAGATTTAGATATAGTCCCCATACAAATGTCGCTCCCGATTTGACATTTTCCGCTCTAGAAACCACATATTGTACCCGATTTTCTTCAAATTTGGCACAACAACTTATAATCCGACTAGAAACAACTATGCAGAAAGTGGGTAAGATCGGTTCAGATTTAGATATATCCCTCATATAAATGTTGCTCCCTTTTGCCGCTTTAGAAACACATACAGTACCCGATTTTCTTTAAATTCGGCACAACATCTTAAAATTCAACTAAAAGCACCTATAGTGAAAGTGGGTAAGATCTGTTCAGATTTAGATATAGCCCAAATACAAATGTTGCTCCAAAATGTTTAACCGTTTTTTAATATATATTTCACCTATTTCGTTACAGGTTTGAATATGATGATTTGTAATAGGATAGAAAGCGGAGTGTATCATATAGTCGGCCCCGCGCGACTTTAGCCTTTCCTTACTTGTTTTTAACCAAATACAAATATTGAAAAAATTATATAAATTAATATAATATTTTTATTATTTCAAACCACGCTTATAAGGCAAGGCTACCAATAAGTTTACATATCGAAATAATACTTCAAGTCAATTCAAAAAATAAATATAAATTAAATACCATAAATATTGTTATATAGTGGGTGCTACAGTTGATTGTATTTCAATTCTATTTTAATTCCAAAAGTACAAATTTTGAAAATCCATTATCAGACGTACATTGTGCAAAATAACCTAACTTCAAGATTCAACCAATTTCTGCCGTAAAAATAAAAAGTACGAATTTGGAAAAATCTTTTTATTTTTCGTGTCTATGCAGTCAGAGGAATGTATACAACGAATTCCATGATTCTAGCTGCGGCCATTTGATTGGTACCATTTTTACCCCCTTGACGTTTCTACGCAATTAGAATTTTATCATTCTAGCTGTAGTCGTTTAGTTGGTACTATTTTTATCCCTCTGTACCATTGTATCCCTGGAAAGTACTAATTTCGAAAAATCAATTTATTTTCCGTGTCTACGCAGTCAGAGGAATGTATACTTGGAATTGCATGACTCTAGCTACGGTCATTTGATTGGTACTATTTTTATCCCCTTTTTTCATTTTAACCCCAAAAAGTACGAATTTCGAAAAATATGTTTATTTTAAGTGTCTACGCAATCAGAGGAATGTATACACCTAATTTCATTATTCTAGGTGTAGCCGTTTGGTTGGTACCATTTTTATCCCTTCGTACCCATTGTATCCCTTGAAAGTACGAATTAGGAAAAAACCTTTTATTTTTCATATCTACGTAGTCAAAGGTATGTATACTCTGAATTTCATGACTCTAGCTGCGGTCATTTGGTTGGTACTATTTTTATCCCCTTTTTCTATTTTGACCCCAAAAAGTACGAATTTCGAAAAATCAGTTCATTTTCCGTGTCTACACAGTCAGAGGAATGTATACTCCGAATTTCATGATTCTAGCTACGGTCATTTGATTGGTACTATTTTTATCCCCTTTTTTTCAGTTTAACCCCAAAAAGTACGAATTTTTAAAAATCCGTTCATTTTACTTGTCTATGCAATCAGAGGAATGTATACACCGAATTTCATTATTCTAGGTACAGCCGTTTGATTGGTACCATTTTTATCCCTCTATTCCCATTTTACCCCTTAAAAGTACGAATTTGGAAAAAATACTTTTATATTATGTATCTACTCAATTAGAGGAATGTACACACCGAATTTCGTGTTTCTAGCTGTTGTCGTTTAATATGTACCATTTTTATCCCTTTTTTGCCCCATTTCACACCCTACAAATAAGAATCACTTTATGGAGCACGTTTTTGCTATAAGGGGATTGCACATACCAAATATCAAGCAAATATAAACAGAAATATTCAAAAAACATGCTTAAATACGCTAAAATATTAGGGATTATTATGGGTATTTTTAGTCCTTGTGAGGGAAAAATTTTTCCCTTTGGGCCGATTTCGCCCCATTTCAATCCCAACCGATCTACGACTATAAGACGCATTTATGGAAAATTTGAACGTTCTAGCTCCTTTCGTTTAGATGCTAGCGTGCTTTCAACAGACGGACAGACGGACGGACGGACGGACGGACGGACGGACATTGCTAGATCGTCTTAGAATTTTATGACGATCAAGAATATATATACTTTATAGGGTCTCATGTCGATATTTCAAGGTGTTACAAACGGAATGACAAAGTCAGTATACCCCCATCCTGGAGGTGGAGGGTATAAAAATAAAAAAAAATATGGTGCCACCTTAATATTGGGGTTGGTTTTACATTTGACTCCACTAGGGCCTCCTTAGAGCGTTGGAAACAATTTTTATAAAAATTAGTTTCTGTATGGAAGCCCCCTTAAGGAGTGCTAATCGCGGGTAGGTATGTTTGGGGAAAATATTGGGTAGGACAATGGGGGTCAGTCTTACATTTAACCCGGCTAGGAGCGACTACGGGACACTTTTGGGCCTTGCTGTCATAAAAAATTAAAAATAGTATAGGGACCACTTTAAGGGTTGAAGATTGAAAATATTGTGGCTGAAAAATATTGGGGGTCGGTTATACATTCGACTCCACTAGCGATCTCCTTGAGCCCGAAAAAGCCATGGGACCAAATTAACAAAAAAAAATAATTTTTGTATGGAAGCCCCCTTAAGGAGTGGGGTTAGAGGGTAAGTGTGTTCGAAAAAATATTGGTTAGGGGGTCAGTCTTACATTAAACCCCTCTGGGTGCTACTCCGAGACAATTTTTGAGCTTTTTGTGCATTTTTACCTATTTTCACCAACTTTGACCCCGATGAGCGCCCACTTACACTCACCCCACCACCTCGATTTTTGGCTCATGATTTTTTTTCCCAATCTCACAAAATTAGGGGTTCTAGCATAGCGAAATCGAAAAATCGTGCACTATGCCAACCCCAGTGTAAGTGAATGCCCTAAATACCGCCTTCAAAGTTTTAATAATTTCCCCAAAAAGGTCATGTAAATTAAATGACCCATGCAATTTTCAGGTTTAATAACAATCAGCAAACAATAACTCATCAACAATCAGTGTGCTTTAATGGCCTTGTAGTGTGTCTTCCCCAAAAAAATTGCAGTTTGCAGATTAAGTCAAGAATCTTTTCAGCGCACAAAATATTCTTTGGGAAAAATAAACAATGGTTTGTAATTAAAAACTTGCAATTGAATCAGAAAGTGAAATAAAAACAATCTTCAATAGAATAAAAATACTCAAGTATTTAAGAGCTATTGAAGGCAACGAACTGAAGTAAGAGAAGACCGCAGAAACGCTTGGTTTTCAGCCACAATTGCCTCAGACAGAGAGTGAATAAAAATATCCACCTACCCACTGATCTTTGGTAATTTTATCTATTACATTATAGCACGATTTGATTTCATTTACGCTTAATTAAACAAAAAGTAAAAGTTTTTACACGAAGGAAATAGTTGGTTATTTATGGCATCGATTTCTTCATCATCGTCATCATCATCACTGCAAGTGTTCTTCTCAGAGGCATGTGGAAATGCCAAGAGGCCAACCACATATACATTCTTCGAGTTTCTTTTCTTTCCGCCTCATTGGACTCTTAAGAGGCCAAGCAGGCACTCTGGCCACATACAAGATGAACACATTTTTCTTGTACACAATTCCAGTCAGCTCGTCGCGTATGTAGGCACTATACGTCGCCCATACATTGTCGCCTTCATTGGGTGTATTCATGTGATGTGCAGATTTAAAAAAAAAATATTTTTTTATCAATATTATTTTTATTGTTTTTATTATTATTTTTGTTATTTTTATTTTTCATTACTTTTAATTACTTTTTTATTTCTATTATTAATAATAAAAATAATAAATTATTATTTTCATTGTTTTTATTTTTTATTGTTTTATTTAATATTATTATTTAATAAAAGATAATATTGTTTTTTTTTTTATTTTTATTATTTTTTATTATTTTTATTTTTATTATTTTTATTAATTTTATTATTTTTTCTTTTTTATAATTTTTTATTAGTTTTATTATTTGATTATCTGATTATTTTTATTATTTTTATTACTTTTTTTATTTTAATTATTCTTTTGTTATTTTTATTATTATTTATTATTATTATTTATTTTTATTATTTTTATTACTTTTATTTTTATTATTTTTTATTATTATTTTTTTTATTAATTTTATTATTTTTATTTTATCCATTATCTTTATTACATTTATAATTATTTTTATTATGTTTATTATTTTTATCATATTTTTTATTTTTATTACTTTATTAGTTTTATTAATAATAATAAAAATTATAAATTATTATTTTCATTATTTTTTATTTTTTATTATTTATTATTTTATTTAATATTATTATTTAATAAAAGATAAAATTATTTTTTAATATTTTTATTACTTATTGTTATTTTTTATTATTTATCATTTTTATTATTTTTTATTTTCATTACTTTTTATATTTTTATTGTTATTAATTATTTTTATTATTTTTTTCTTCTTCTTTTGTTATTCTAATTATTTTTATTATCTGATTATTTTTTAATTATTTTTATTACTTTTATAATTTTATATTATCTTTATAATTTTTTATTATTTTTTATTTTTTATCTTTTTTATTATTTGAACTGGGATATTGTCCCAGATAAAATAATAAATTATTATATTTATTAAAAAAGATAAAATTATTTTTATCTTTTATTAAATAATAATATAAAATAATATAAAATAAAATAATAAAAAATAATAAATTATTATATTTATTAAAAAAGATAAAATTATTTTTATCGTTTATTAAATAATAATATAAAATAATAAAAAATAATAATTTATTATTTTTATTATTAATAATGAAAATAAAAAAGTAATAAAAATAATGAAAATAATAATTTATTATTTTTATTATTAATAATAAAACTAAAAAAGTAATAAAAATAAAAAATAATAAAAATAAAAAATATTTTATTATATTAATAATAAAAATAATTATAAATGTAATAAAGATAATGGAGATAATAAAAGTAATAAAATTACTAAAAATAAACAAAAATACATAAACAAAATTGTAAATAAATTTGCATTCTATTAAATATAGATCCATTTTGCATCTATTTGACTATTTTATTTAATTATTTAAATTATTTTTATTACTTTTATTATTTTTATTACTTTTATTATTTTTATTATCTGTATAATTTTTTATTAATTTTAATTTTTTATCTTTTTTATTATTTGAACTGGGATATTGTCCCAGATAAATAATAAATTATTATTTCTATAAAAGATAAAATAATAAATTATTATATTTATTAAAAAAGATAAAATTATTTTTATCTTTTATTAAATAATAATATAAAATAAAATAATAAAAAATAATAAATTATTATATTTATTAAAAAAGATAAAATTATTTTTATCGTTTATTAAATAATAATATAAAATAATAAAAAATAAAAATAATAAAAAATAATAATTTATTATTTTTATTATTAATAATGAAAATAAAAAAGTAATAAAAATAATGAAAATAATAATTTATTATTTTTATTATTAATAATAAAACTAAAAAAGTAATAAAAATAAAAAATAATAAAAATAAAAAATATTTTATTATATTAATAATAAAAATAATTATAAATGTAATAAAGATAATGGAGATAATAAAAATAATAAAATTAATAAAAATAAACAAAAATAAACAAAAATACATAAATAAAATTGTAAATAAATTTGCATTCTATTAAATATAGATCCATTTTGCATCTATTTTATTTGACTATTTTTATTACTTTTTTAGTTTTATTATTAATAATAAAAATAATAAATTATTATTTTCATTATTTTTTATTTTTATTACTTTTTTATTTTTATTATTAATAATAAAAATAATAAATTATTATTTTTTATTTGTTTATTATTTTCATTATTTTTTATTTTTTTATTATTTTTATTTTTTATTATTTTGATTATTTTTTATTATTTTATTTTATATTATTATTTAATAAAAGATAAAATTATTTTTATTATTTTTTATTATTTATCATTTTTATTATTTTTATTATTTTTATTACTTTTTATATTTCTATTACTTTATATATTTTTATTATTTTGATTCTTCTTTTGTTATTCTAATTATTTTTATTATCTTATTATTTTTTAATTATTTTTATTACTTTTATTATTTTTTATTATATTTATATTTTTATTATTTTTTTATTTTTATAATTTTTTTATTTTTAATTATTCCTATTATTTTTATTATTTGTATAATTTTTATTATTTTATTTTATGTTTTTTATTATTTTCACTATTTTCATTATTTTCACTATTTTCATTATTTTCATAATTTCATTATTTTATTATTCTTACTAATTTTATTATTTTTTTATTATTATTATTATTTATTATTTCATTATTATTATGTTTATTACTTTAATTGTTTTTATTATATTTATTATTTTTATTTTTTTTATTATTTTTTATTATTTTTATTACTTTAATTATTTTTATTATTTTTATATATTTATTATTTGATTATTACCTCGAGGAAATATTGCTTATAATCGTGGCACGATGTATGGACAATTGTGCTGCTAGCAAAGCAAACTGTCTGTCAAAACAACAAACGTTTTGGACTTTTGCTCAGCATGCTTCACTACTGAAGTGTGAAGCCTGCAGTCAGGCCTACACAAAAATGTCTCGAGGTAATCATGATAAATATTTCACATAAGTGTCAAGGCCAGTCGTGCTAACTCCTACGGCAAATCTCCAGTGTAGACATGACATTAGGAGGGACCATTTGGGAAATGGGTGAAGATGTGGAAAATACTTTCTTCCCTTTTCAAAATCATTCCAATGCTATACCACCACTTCACAAAGAAAAACTTAAACCAAAACAAAGCTGTGTCAGTCACGTTTCCAGTGGATCGTGCGTAACCCTATTATTTATGTGTCTGCTGATGCTGCCAGCCAACAGTTGTTGTCGATGATGATGATGACGATGAGTGAGAGGTCGGTGTTGTGAAATGAACAAAACGTAAAGAGCACTGCCACCAAAGAAAGTAACAAAGAAAACTCGGAGAAAAATGCTGCAAAAAAAATAAAAAAAAAATTGTATTATGTATGTCGGTGTCCGATGTCTGGCTCTGGTCGTATATATATATATTGTTTGTCGTTATATGAAATAACATAGACTTTTCGACGAGACGAACAAGTGCATCAACATCAACCCCGCCATCACCATCGCCATCTGCAACGTCCTCATCTGGCATCCACGACTGCGAACAATATGAACGGTAATAAACTATAAAAACAACAACGAACAAATGCGAATTTTTCGGGCTTTGTTGGCTGTTGTTGTGATTTTGTTGGCGGTTCTGTTCGTTCGTTCGTTTTGGTGTCAGTCATAATGGAAGAAAAGTATTTTGGTCCAAATACAAGAACACTAAAAATCAAAATTAAATTTGAGCACAAGATTGCCAGGGTTCAAAGAATTATACGTGTGTTGCAAGGTGGGTGGTTACACCGTCAGAAAGGAAGGTTTTGTTTTGATATTCGTTCACAGTAACCAAATAATAGTTACATGCTAAAAAATGGGGCCCTAAGACCATCATCTTGTCCACAAGGTAAGATTTATTTTTAATCAAATATAAACTATCGATAAATTTCAAGTTATCGAAACTAAAAATATCGAGTTATCGAAACTAAAAATATCGAATTATCGAAACTAAAAAAACATGGAAACAATTACTTCGATAACCAACCTTAGCGATTGAAATTGAAAATTGAAGAATCGTATATTTTTCATATATTTAGTTCATTTAAATAAAAAATAAAAACATCGTGTAAAAAATCGATAACTTTGGAGTTATCGAATATAAAAATTTCGGGAAAAACTGACTATTAAAGAAAATTTAAAAACTTTCCAGTTATCGCAAGAAAAAAACGAGAAGGCCGCTACAGCAAGTTTAAAAACAGGTGAAATAAATAAAGTAAAATTTGTCGAAAACCGGCGTATTTCCGAACTATCTTAGTTATCGAATTTAAAAAAAGTTGATTTTTTCGTTCCTTTATGTTGATTTGTGCTCATTTGAATGGAAAAGTTGAAAATATCGGGTAAAGTTGTCTATAACTTTCAAGTTATCGAAACTAAAAATATCAAAAAACAGACTTTTATAGAAAATTTAAAACTTTTGAGTTACCACAGCTAAAAAATAGAACAAACAAATAAAGAGAAAGATAAAAATTTCGATAACTGCCATAATTAAATTATCGATCGATTTTTGCTACTTTATTATTATGTGCTCAATTGACTAAAAAGGCAAACAAATCATGTATAATTTGTCGATAACTTTCAAGTTATCGAAACAAAAAATATAGGAAAAAATTGACTTTTAAAGAAAACTTAAAACTTAAAGTTAAAAAATCGAAAAAATGGCTTCTATAAAAACTTAAAAATAATAATTAGAAATAAAAAGTAAAATGTTTCTATAACTGGCGAAAGTTTTTAAAAATAGGAAAAATTAATTATTTTTTATGGAACACTAATATTAATGCAATGCATATAATTTATTTAATAAATTTGCATTCTTATATTTATTATTTTGAAAAATCGTTCGATTATTTATATATATATTTCGATTATTTTTATATATTCATTGTTTTACCGATAATTATCCTTTTTATGGAATTCCTTCGCGTAAATGTACACATTTTTTATTTTTTCTTTTAATAAAAATACACATAATTTTTAACGAAGTTCCACAATCGATTACTAAAGCAGTTATTGATAACTAAAAAAGTTATCGATATTTTTTTCGATTGCTCTTCTCCTAACTTTCGATCTCGAGCCCATTGGACGGAAAATATCGATTTTTTAAACTTTAACGTCCGCTATCTCGATAACTAAACGAGATATGTCTCTTTATTGAATTATCGATTACTAAAGAAAAATATCGATATTTTTTCGATTTTTATTTTATTTATTTTTGATTTTGAGTCCAATGGAAAAATTTCAGATATTTCGATAAAAAAATTCAGATTATCGATAATATGTTCAACATTTTTTTTAATTTTGAGGTGCTCTATCCAAATGTGTGCTCATATCGCGGGATATTTTTCGAATTTTCCAAACTTCAACTTCAGATATATCGATAACTAAGTGAGATGTCGATTACATGCCAATCATTTTTTCTTCTTTTTAGAGGCGTTCAATACAAAAATGATATCATAATCTAGCCCATAATATTTTTATCGAATTTTCACAATCGATAAATACGAAAGTTATCTATTAGTAAGATAGTTATCGATAACTTGGGTAGTTATCAATAACTAAAAAAGTTATCGATTTTTCTTCTTTTAATTTTGGAACGAAAAAATAATTAATTTAATTTTGGAACCAAAAAGAATTAAAATAATAATAGTCACATACCGACAATATGTCCACTAATTTTCATTTGTATTTTTAGAGCCGATTTTTTCAAACTTCAACTTCAGATATCTCGATAACTAAACGAGTTATCGCTAACATGTTCATATTTTTTTATTTTGAGGCCCAGAAATATAGTCAGATCTTGGGGGCCTTGAATATCATACTCTTGCTCAAAATTGTTATCGAACTTCCACAAGACGTTATCGATTATTAGGGCAGTTATCGATAACTAACAAAGTGAATGATTACTAAGACAATTATCGATAACTAAAAAAGTTAACGATTACTAAGACAGTTATCGATAAATAAAAAGTTATCGATTTTTCTTATAATTGTGCATTTTGAGGCCTTAGAATAAAAAAATGATTTTTTTTAATTGTTGCTAAATAAGTGATCAGATCGCGCGGCCTCGGATATCATACGATTACTAAGACAGTTATCGATAACTAAAAAGTTATCGATTACTAAGACAGTTATGGATAACAAAAAAGTTAACGATTGCTAAGCCAGTTATCGATTTTTCCTCTTCTAATTTTAGATGTGAAAAAAATCGTTTTTTGTAAACTAACCAAATAAGTGATCAGATCACGCGGCCGCCGACATCATAAAATTAAAAATTTATCGTATTTCCCATCGATAACGCTGGAAGTATCTATTACTAAGGCAGTCATCGATTACTTACTAACGATTGCTAAGGCCGTTATGGATAAATAAGAAGTTATCGATTTTTCTTCTAAAAATTTTGCATTTTGAGGCCATTAGAATGAAAAATAAAACGATTTTTTTAAACTGTTACCAAACAACTGTAGTTATCGGCAGTCATCGATTACTTAATAACGATTGCTAAGACAGTTATGGATAAATAAGAAGTTATCGATTTTTCTTCTACAAATTTTGCATTTTGAGGCCATTAGAATGAAAAACAAATCGATGTTTTTTAAACTGTTATCAAACAATTGTTACCCACAATTTCTTATCGTATTTCCAATCGATAACGCTGGAAGTATCTATTATTATGGCAGTTATCGATCACTGAGACAGTTATCGATTACTAAAAAGTTATCGATTACTTAGACAGTTATCGATAACTAAAAAAGTTATCGATTACTAAGACAGTTATCGATAACTAAAAAGTTATCGATTTTTTCTATCTTCTAATTTTGCATTTTGAAGCCATTAGATTTTTTTTCAAACCTACTATAACTCGAAATGTAATTATTTGATATTTTCAACATTAATGTGGTCCACAATATGATCTCTCCTCCTTTTGGCAACCCTGTAAAAAAAAGACTTTGCGGTGCAATGACCCACAAATTGGCAATCAAAAACTGGCGCTGAATACTTTTGAGAACACACAAAGAAGAACATTTCATCTTCATCTTCTATTCTATTTACCAAACAGAAGTTTTCTTTTCTTTCATTTCATTTCATTCATTTTTTTGCTGCAGTAAATGGAGAAAATGTTTATCTTTTGATATCGAAATATACAAAGAGCTGATGATATGCAAGTACTCCGCATTTCCTTTGTAGCTTTAACAAACATTTACACATAGAACTACTTGCATAGCTCTGCGGGCAGAGTTAAGTTAATCTCATTTGAGCGAGTGGCAAGCGTGCAGTTTATTCAGCAAACAAAGAAAATGTTTATTCGGTGGTCTTATTTATTCATTATTAATGAATGAACAATGATGATGCTGCTGCTGTTGCTTCTGCTGGAGCGAGTCTGGTGAGTAACTGCAATTGAGTGAGTGACAGACTGGGCTGCTGGCAACTGGGTGTTGCTACTGTGCCCCCGGGCCGGAGTAGACTACCAAACGCATCGCAGTGTGATGTAGTCTCCTCACATTTGGTTGTCTATAAAGTTTTGTTTTTTTTTATTCATTTTTTGTTTTGTTTTAAATTAAATTGATAAAGACTTGGCTGCCGCATACAACCACAGAATCAGGGGCTCCTGCCTCTCCCACCCCGCCATTAAATGTTTATATAAAAACTTTGATGTATAAAAGAAAATAAAGTCAATTGCTGTGATGACCTCAAAAGTAGAAAAAAATAACAGAAAAACAGTTTCATCACTCACATCAGACCTAAATCCCAGCGAATGTTTACAAAGAACTTTTACGCACTTTTCCAGGGGTAACTTGACTCGCCACAATGGCTGGCCTGAAAAAGACTTTGAACTGCTCAAAAAAGTAGACAGGCTTTGTTTTCTTCCCTTTGTCAATGAAACGAAATCTGTTCAGAAAAAAAGAGAAACCTTACAAAAGCAAATGATGGTGGTTTCTTTTTTTATGCATTTTTTACAAAGAGCAACTGAATGAATGGCAGAGAGGCAGAAAAGTTGGTCTCTAAAGTAATTAACATTCGAAGAACATGCACTATACATGACGTTAAACCCAATTCAGCTGTGTGAAAAGTGTATTCAGCAGTCGTTCAACGTTTGACATCACACTTGAAATTGATTAGGTTCGGATGGTTGGATAGTGCGACACACACACAATCCTATTCAGAAAACGTCAATCACACCCTGGAAACCCATTGCCCTCAAAGCAACAAGAGCATACAAGCAAACGCTGCAATTTAGGTAAGCTGAATGCGAATGCAAAGAGGAAATCATGAAGGTTAAACCCCCGGTGTGGACTTTTGCTTGTGGCACAAATTTATTCAGCTGCAGCTGAATTAGATTAAATCATGATTTACAATAATCTCCGTCAAAGTGTATCGTGAGGTTGAGGTTTAACTGAGTAATCCTGGGACAAATTAAAAATTATGATTAAAGATTTAATGGATTTCAGTTGTGCTAGCTGCAAAGGAAGCATCACTTGGCCTCAATACCTCAATGTCATGCCAAAGTCTTATATCTAAGCCATTGATTGCAATATTGAACAATTTATCGGTATCTTATCACACACAAATGGATTTTCCTGCTTCACAGTTCATATATGATAATTCATGATTTCATGTTTTTAGAATTTCCAAAAATTTGATTTGATTGCAAAAAAAATTATTTTTAGAAAAAAAAAAATCACATATACTAAGTGGGGTCTCCACTTAAGTAACTTCGATATTATAATTTGCCAGTTCGTTGACTTGTGCTAGCATATGCATTTGCAAAAATAATTTGCTACCTTTGCAAAAATATATATAAATAAACTGTAACTCTGTTGAACGAACACAACACGACCTACAAAAATTAATTTTTGATTATGCCTTAAAATACAATATGTGATGAACGCTGATAACCTCCCTGCAGTAGGCGATAAGCGTTCATTCAAAAGCAAAGAAAAAACCCCAGACTATGATGTGTGCAAATTATAAACCAAATTCAATTGACGACCAAAATTTAAGAAATTTAAATTTAAATTTAAAAATTTTTGGATTTTGTTCAAGAATGAGTTTTAAGCCTTTGTCATAAAAAATATAAAAAATATAGGGACCACCTTAAGTGTTGAAAATAACTATGTTCAGAGAAAATGTGGTGGTTGGCAGAATATTGGAGTTCAGTCTGACATTTCACTCCACTAGTGGCCTCTTTGGGCCAGCAAGAGCGGTGGCAGCTAATTTTATAAAAATTTAATTTTTGTATGCGAGCCACCTTAAGGAGTGGGGATTGGAGAATGAACAGTCGAAAAAAATGTTAGGGGGTCGGTCTTACATTTAACCTCTCTGGGGGCGACTCTGAGATATATTTGGGACTTTTTGAGTATTTGTACCACTTTTTCCTCGACAATGACCACGAACCTCACAAAATAGGGCTAGAAATACCTATTTTGTGAGTTTCGAATCGAATTCTAAAAATACCATACAACAAACAATCGAAAATGTTAAATGATTGGCCCAAAATCGCAATTCTTTAGTTTTTTTATTTATTTACTTTTTATTTACTTTTTTATTATTTTGAGATAATTTTAATTTAAAAAGCAAAAAATGGGTCAACATTTTTTCGATAACTTATGAATTATCGAAACGAAAAATATTAGTATTCAGCTGGTTCCTTAGGGGTGGAATGGTCTCATGAACCAGCTGAATACTCATATTTTTCGTTTCGATAATTCATAAGTTATCGAAAAAATTTTGTCCCATTTTCCATTTTTTTCATTAAAATTATCTCAAAATAATAAAAAAAGTGTAAAATCGATTTCTTTCTATTTCGATAACTATGATAGTTATCGAAACATGTTAAAAGTTTTTTCTATTTTCTCTTTCAAGATGTGAAATTTGATTAAATTGCAATAAATTAAAAAATTGGTTAAAAATATCGATTTTTTCCATTTCGATAGCTAAAATTGTATTTTCTTATATTGTGCAATTTAGCTTTATTTTTAATCGACTTTTCTATAAAAAAATCAAGTAATTTCCCAATATTGTACATTGTAAAATTTTTGTGATTGCTATTATATAAAGGGTGATTTTTTAAGAGCTTGATAACTTTTTATAAAAAAAAAGCATAAAATTTGCAAAATCTCATCGGTTCTTTATTTGAAACGTTAGATTGGTCCATGACATTTACTTTTTGAAGATAATTTCATTTAAATGTTGACCGCGGCTGCGTCTTAGGTGGTCCATCCGCTTAGTCCAATTTGGCATTTCCACGTTTTTGAGTAACAGAGACCCAATTGGTGCGAACGGCGACGAATCGAAAATTGGTGGTCATCAGTAACACTGGCCGATACAGCTGCGATATTTTCTTCAGTTCGCACTCTACGTAAGCGGGTTGGTGGTTTAATGTTCAACAATGTAAATTTGGTGCGAAATTTAGCACGAATAGCTGCTTCAGTGGGTCGATTAAACTGACCATAAAATGGAAGCGCGCGATGAACTTTCTTAACAGAGCACGTATTTTGATAATAAAATTCAATAACTTGCAAGCGTTGTTCGTTTGTAAGACGATTCATGATGAAATGTCAAAGCATACTGAGCATCTTTCTCTTTGACACCATGTCTGAAATCCCACGTGATCTGTCAAATACTAATGCATGAAAATCCTAACCTCAAAAAAATCACTCTTTACATATCCCAATAACAACGCCAGTTATCGAAAAAATTCTTTACTTCCTGCCTGTTACTTTTCGTTTCGATATTTCGTAAGTTATCAAAAATGTTGATCCATGTTTCCCCCCCCTTTCATTCAAATTATCTCAAAATAATAAAAAAGTAAAAAATCGATTTTTTTCCAATTTCAATAACTAAGGTAGTTATCGAAAAATGTTAAACGATTTTCTCACTCAATAGTATTTGTAACCTGAAATTTGACCAAATTACAATAAATAAAGACGACTACAAATATTATTAAAAATTTAAAAAAATCGATTTATTCCAATTTCAATTTCGATAACTAAGATAGATGCCGAAAATTCTTTTCAAATTATCTCAAAATAATAAAATAAAGTAAAAAAATCGATTTTTTCCAATTTCGATAACTAAGGTAGTTATTTTCACTTTTCTCATTCAACATTATTTCTAATCTAACATTTGACTGAATTACAATAAATAAAAAAATGGGCTGAAAATATTATATAAAATGTAAAAAACGATTTTTTCCAATTTCGATAACTAAGGTAGTTATCGAAAAGTCTAAATCCATTTTTTCGCTTTTCTCCTTCAACATTATTTCTAGTCTAAAATTTGATTGAATTACAATAAATAAAAAAATGGGCGGAAAATATTATATAAAATGTAAAAAATCGATTTTTTCCAATTTCGATAACTAAGATAGTTATCGAAAAATGTTAAACGATTTCTTAAATTTTCTCTTTCAAGACTTGAAATTTAATTAAATTACAATAAATTTTAAAAATGGGCTCAAAATATTAAAAATATAAAAAATCGTTTTTTCCTATTTCGATAACTAAGGTAGCTCTCGAAAAAATTTTATATTATGCAATTCAGCAATTTAACTTTATTTTTAATCATATTTTCGACTTTTCTATAAAAAATCAAGTAATTTTTCCACTGTTTTTGGCAACATTGTAAAATTTTTGAGAATGATCTTATGTACATATCCCGATGACTACTACAGTTACCGAAAAAATACTTTACTTTCTGCCTGTTTTTTTTTTGAATGCCTATAAGTCAGTTTTTTCCGATATTTTTCATTTTGATAATTTGTAAGTTGTCAACAATTTTGATCCATGTTTTGCTTACTTAACTCTAATGAGCACAAAATAATAAAAATGTTAAAAAATCGATTTTTCTCCAATTTCGATAACTAAGATGATATCGAAAAATTTTAAACGATTTTTTCGATTTTCTCATTCATTCAATTTTATTTTATTTTTCATATTGTGATCCATTTCCCATAAATAAGGAATTTTCCGAATAAGGAATATAAAAACCGATTTTTTATTATTTTTCAGTATTTTTCAATTTTTTCTCTAAACTTTATCCTCTTATAAGTCGATAACTATAATAATATATCGTTAACTATTTTTAAATTTTCAATTTCAATATTTAAATTTTTCCGACCTCATTTTACAAAAAATACAATTTTTCAAACTTTAACGTCTGATAACTCGATAACTAAGCGATATATCGATAACACACTACATGATTAGTAAGGTAGCTATCGAAAAATATTATTATACATTTTTCGTATTGTACTCCTTTTTTTTTCAAAAAATCTCAAAAAAAGTAAAAAATCGATTTTTTCCAATTTCTATAACTAACGATTTTTTCGATTTTCTCATTAAAGATTATTTGTAAACTGAAATTTAATTAAATTACAATAAAGAATGTAAATGTAAAAATATCGTTTTTTAATTTCGATAACTAAGGTAAAAATCGATTTTTTCCAATTTCTATAACTAAAGATTTTTTCGATTTTCTCATTAAAGATTATTTGTAACCTGAAATTTAATTAAATTACAATAAAGAATGTAAATATAAAAATATCGTTTTTTTAATTTCGATAACTAAGGCAGCTATAGAAAAATTTTATTTTATTTTTTCATTTTGTGATCCACTTTCCAAAAATATGCAATATTTATTCGGAATATAAAAATCGATTTTTTATTATTTTTCAGTATTTTTCCACTTTCTGGATTTTTCTAAACTTTAACATCTGACAAATCGATAACTATGTGAGTTATCGATAATATATCGATAACACTAATCCACTTTCTTTCATAAAATGTGCCGAAAATAATAAAATGTAAATAAAAAAATATTTAAAATTTTAACCTCTGATAACTATGTGAGTTATTGATTAAATATCGATAACTTTTTTATTTATTTTTTCGATTTTCTCATTAAAGATTATTTGAAACCTGAAATTTAATTAAATTACAATAAAGAATGTAAATATAAAGATATCGTTTTTTAATTTCGATAACTAAGGTAGCTATAGAAAAATTTTATTTTATTTTTTCATTTTGTGATCCATTTCCCAAAAATATGCAATATTTATTCGGAATATAAAAATCGATTTTTAATTATTTTTCAGTATTTTTCCACTTTTTTTTTGATAATATATCGATAACTTTTTTCCGCTTTCTTTCATACAAATGAGCCGAAAATATAATAAAAATATTTATTTTTTTTCGTTTTTTCATTGACCCCATTTTATAAAAAATGCAATTTTTCAAACTTTAACGTCCCATAACTCCACAACTAAGCGAGCTATCGATAACATGACGATGATAACTAAGGTAGCTATCGAAACATGTTATTATATATTCTTCGTATTGTATTCCTTTTTCTAAAAAAATATCGATAAAAAAGTAAAAAAATCGATTTTTTCCAATTTCGATAACTAGGGTTTAAATCTATTTTTTCACTTTTCTCTTACAAGATTATTTGTAATCTGAAATTTGCTTAAATTAAAATAAAAAATGGGTTGAAAATAGTAAAAATGTAAAAATATCGATGATAACTAAGGTAGCTATCGAAACATGTTATTATATATTCATCATATTGTACTCCTTTTTCCAAAAAAAAGCTCAATAAAAAAGTAAAAAAATCGATTTTTTCCAATTTCGATAACTAAGGTTTAAATCTATTTTTTCACTTTTCTCATACAAGACTATTTGTAATCTGAAATTTGCTTAAATTACAATAAAAAATGGGTTGAAAATAATAAAAATGTAAAAATATCGATTATTCCAATTTCGATAACTAAAGTAGCTATCGAAAAAATTTGTTTTATTTTTTTTTTTCATATTGTGCTCCATATGCAATATTTATTCGGAATGTAAAAATCAATTTGTTTTTTCAATTTCGATAACTAAGGCAGCTATCGAAAAATGTTATCATATATTTCGTCATATTGTACCCCTTTTCCCAAAAATATGCAATATTTATTCGAACTTTGTTTTCAAACTTAAACGTCCATTTACTCGATAACTAAGTGAAATATCGATAACATTTTTAAGGCGCTTCGTTTATCATTCTCTTGCCGAGACAATTCTTCTTTTTCTGTGCCTGTATGTCTCTAGCTAATGAAGATCTATACCGAAAGATGACGATGGCAGATGATCTTCGTCTCCTCGCGAAGGTAGTCTTTTCAATATATTAAGAGATTCATATGCAGATGATCATCGTCTCCTCCTCATGAAGGTTGTCTTATCAATATATTAGCAGATTTATCAGGATAACATTATGGCTGAGTAGTCTTCCATTGTATATTGCGCAAATTCGCCCATTTAATTGGCGCTGCATAATTTTATTCGCTGACGTCATCATACGTTTCATTGAAATGCTTTTTTAATATGGCCACATTTGAAATGAACTACTTACTCATTGTTGATAATTCGAATAATTGTTGCTGGGCTACAATTGAATTGCGTAAATAAATTTCTGTTCTTGATACACCGGTCTACAATTTATCAAGAATGTTGGATTTATTTTTCAACGGCAAACAATTAAAAAATAAAATATTAGGTTTTTCTCCATGTTGTTCAATAAAAATGGTTGCGTTTTGTGTATAATGATCGTCATTTCTCGATTTATTTAGGGTTTGAAGATAAATTCGTAAGTTAAATACCTCCTACATTCAAGGCACAAACCTATTTGGCTTTTGAAACATATTTAATTTTTCAATTACTCTATTATTTTCTAACAATATTTTCCGCTTCTATAACTAATGCATCGAATATGTTCAAATTTCAACAACTGCATAAGTAGTTCATATTCGTCCATGTATTGATTTGTTATTTGGATAACCCATATCTCGAAAACTATAATACTTGAATGGGTTAGTCCTATGGCAAATATTTAGTCCACGACAAGGAGAATTTTTACCAGAAAAGTCTTTGGATAAACCTTGCCAAGGAGAATCCCGATATCACGATGTCAATTATATATGCCGGGTAGACTTTCTTAGCATTCTCTAGAAATTTGCATTATTTGAGAAACAACGTCATTTTTGTAATTGTTTTAGAGACAATTTTGTCTATCGGCCATGTGCTGACAATCTCAGGATTTTTAAAACTAATTTTTTGAAGATTTCGAGTATCTAAATTTTCAATTTCTTTTTAAAAAGATTTTGTTTAACCAAACATGCTCAAGCAAAATTAAGGCAATATTTGGACTAAACGTTTCAAATTTCTTCACATTGTACAATATCTCGATAAATTTGCGATATCGAAACATTTTACTTTAGCGCGAAAAATAAATATAAAAATAATAAAAATAAATCAATTTTTTAATTTTCAATTTCGATTGTTATCGAATTTTTTATTTTATCGATAACTCTTGCCCGATTTTTTCATTTCCATGAGCCGAAATTTTACTTTACTTTTTCCCTATTTTTGAGTTTTCTATAAATGTTTGTTTTTCTATATTTTTGGATTCGATAACACGAAAATAAATAAAAAATCGATTTTTTAATTTTAAATTTCAATGTTTCGATAACTAAGATAGTTATCAACATTTTCATTTTATTTTTTTTAGTATTTTTCCATTTTGACCACATACTGGCAAAATTTTTTTTTCGTTTTTTTTTTTCTAACTTTAACCTCCTATTTTTCTCTATAATTTTAATATCGATAACTCGAAAAATGAATATGAAAATCGATTTTTTTCAATGTTTTCAATGCTTCGATAACTAAGGTAGTTATTGAAAATTGTATTTTATCGTTAACACTTGCCCGATTTTTTCATTCCAATGAGCTGAAATTTTACCCTTATTATTTCTCTATTTTTGAGATTTCTATAAATGTCTGTTTTTTCTTTATTTTTGTTTGGATAAATCGATAAATAAAAAATAGTAAAAAGTCGTTTTTTAATTTTCTATTTCGGTAAGTTATCGAAAAATTTTATTTTTTTATTCAGTATATGGCAAAGAATATTTTTTTATTTTTTCTAACTTTAACCTCTGATAACTCGATAACTTAGTGAGTATTCGATGACATATTGATAACTCTTGCAAACTTTTTTCATTTAAAAGGGTTTTTTCAATTACGGATTTTTTTTTATTTTGACCTTATTGAACAAAAAAATTCAATTTTTCAAACTATTTTTTTTCATATAACTCGATAAACCTATCTCTTGCTCGATGTTTTCATTCCCATGAACCGAAATTTTACTTTACTTTTTTTCCCTATTTTTGAGTTTACTATAAACGCATTTTTCTTTATTTGTGTTTCGATAACTCGATAAATAAATAAAAAAATATTTAAAAAAAATAGATTTTTTTAAATTTTCAATTTCGATGACTAAGATAGTTATCGAAAAATTTTATTTAATTTTTTAGTTTCTAATTATTTGACCTCATTTAAATAATTATACTTTATTGATTTTTCCATAACTAAGTGAGTTATCGATAACTCTTGTCAGTTTTTTTAATTTTTTCAAATGAGCCGAAAATAATAAAAAAAGAAAAAATTTTTTAATTTTCAAAATTCATTTTTATTCATTTATCAGTTAACTCGATAAACCTATTTTCTTAATTTTTAAGTTTTCTATATGTCAGTTTTTGATATTTTTGGTTTCGATATTAAAATGAGCTAAAAATAATAAAAAAAATTATAAAAAATCGGATTTTTTTAATTTTCAATTTGGATAATTAAGATAGTTATCGAATTTTGTTTTCATTTTTGAGTATTTTTCGATTTTTCTAAACTTTAAACTCAGATAACTCGATAACCAATTGAGTTATCGATAACTCTTGTCTTTCTTTTCCATTGAAATAATCCGTAAATAATTAAAAGTAGAACAAAAACTATTTTTTTTCTTTCTTTTTTTCATTCTGTTAAAAAAATCATTTTATAAAAACTTTAACGTCCGGCAACTAAGCGAGATATCACGCCGACAATTTCTTTGAGATCTTTATTCAAAAATATGGTCTACAGACCTCGGAAATCATTATCTTGCCACGTGTAAGATTGGTACGAAGATCGACAAGTGATATCTTCACAATTCACAGTTTTTGACCAAATTTTCATCTTTAAGCCAATAACCATCTATAATAGCCTTTTCATGCGATCCACTTGATATCGAACTGATAGCCTTTTCAGACTGCATACGAAATCTAGTTTAAATGGGATATTTACAAAGGGCAGATCTTATGTCATTTCAGCTAGATTTCGCATGCTGTCTGAAAAGGCTATAAGTTCGATATCAAGTTGATCTCTTAGCAGATATCTTCACAATTCCCAGTTTTTGACCCAATTTTCATCTTTAATCCAATAACCATCTATAAAAGCCTTTTCATGCGATCCACTTGATATCGAAGTGATAGCCTTTTTCAGACTGCATACGAAATCTAGTTTAAATGGGATATTTACAAAAGTCAGATCTTATGTCATTTTAGCTAGATTTCGCTTGGTGTCTGAAAAGGCTATTCGTTTGATATCAAGATCTCTTAGCAGATAACTTCACAATTCAGAGTTTTTGACCCAATTTTCATCTTTAATCCAATAACCATCTATAAAAGCCTTTTCATGCAATCCACTTGATATCGAACTGATAGCCTTTTCGGACTGCATATGAAATCTAGTTTAAATGGGATATTTACAAAGGTCAGATCTCATGTCATTTTAGCTAGATTTCGCATGCTGTCTGAAAAAGCTATTCGTTTGATATCAAGTAGAGTTCTTAGCAGATATCTTCACAATTCAGAGTTTTTGACCCAATTTTCATCTTTAAGCCAATAACCATCTATAAAAGCCTTTTCATGCGATCCACTTGATATCGAACTGATAGCCTTTTCAGACTGCATACGAAATCTAGATTAAATGGGATATTTACAAAGGACAGATCGTATGTCATTTCAGCTAGATTTTGCATGCAGTCTGAAAAGGCTATAAGTTCGATATCAAGAATCGGCATCGGAAAAAACCTTAAAAAATTGTTGTGGCCATCTAGAACTACTTTCCTATTGTTTTTGCAAAATTTGATTCTATTTTTTGAGTTCTTTTCTCAATTTTCGGCTTCATCTTCGTGAATTTTAGGTCAAGCCGAAGGAGATTATATCTAGAATATTTGTTGTTAGTTCATATAATTCAGCGAACAGCTGGGCTGCTGTCTCCCAAGTTGTGTTGTGTTTTACTTTAACGCTCCTTCTCTCACCTTTTGTCGCATTTCACTTTCTGTTGTGTTCTTTCTTTCTTCCTCTTTATTGCATTCACATATGCAACATTTATGATTTTGCGTTCAAACAGATTTAAAGCCAATCTTTTGTTTAGTAGACCCTGTGCAACATACATACATACAAACATGAATATTTCTTGTGTTTCCCCCTTTTTCTTTAGTTCTTTGTTGTTGTTGTTGTTCTGCTCCCTACACACGCAACTGACTTGCAGTACGTCGTGATTACTTACGGTGGGTGTGTGTTTTCATTGTTGTATATATGTTATCAAACATGACGTATGTTCGTTTTGTTGCTGCACTTTATGCTGTAGTTGTTATGATTTGTTTTTGTCATCGTTCGTATGCCCAGCCTGCCTATAGGGGAGTATCCCCAAAACCCCCTTATGACAAACAAGCCCCGAAGAAGAAACCCGAGAAGCAACGAAAAAAATACAAGAACATGAAAATCCAGTTTTTTCAAGTCAGTCCCTACAATTACAATACTTTTTCTTTATTTGCTGCGCTATCAAAGTGAAGTTAGGTATATTTATTTATTCAGACAACCGAAGAAAGAATTTGCCTTGCATTATAATTATATATCTACATATGAATGGATGTAAAAATAGAATTTGTAATTGTGTAACTGCACAGCCTAAAGATTTATTAAATAAAATAAAACAACAAACAAATACATCGATCGTACGCTCATCGGCACCATTCCATTTCAAGTCAAGTGTGGAAAGGATGGTGGCGGCGGCGGCATGTAGTGTATACACTTTACACTTTCATTTAAAATACCACTAACATTTGCAACATTTACACTGCACTACTGCTGCTGCGGCATAGCATAGCATAACAATAACAAACATAAATTGATTGAATAGAAAGAATAGAAATATAGAATTGCTGTATATGTAGAAATAGATACCTTTTGTTGTTCACTTTTTGTGTTTTTTTTTGTTCAAAAACTCTAATAATTCCACAGAATTATTTCCACTCTTTGTGTGTAGTTTTTCACTAATTATTAATGATTTTATTATATTCTTTCTTATTTCTTTTTTGTATTTTATTTAATTTTAACAGATTTCGTTTCTCGTTTCTATTATCGATAATTATCGCCCTAGCTGCTCTTCCGTGCCTTCGCCGTTAAACCGCTTTTGTTACAACCGTCCGCAAAAACGCACTTACCCGATGAAAGAAAAATAACACTGAAACAAAAAGCATAAAAATAAGAACCAATAAAAATGAAGGAACCACTAAACCAGGGTTGCCAGGTTATTTCTAAGCTTGTCGAAATAAATTCCCTAAAATACTAAACAAATGAAAACCCCTAAAAAATATAAATAAGAACGAACCATTGAAAATGAACGAAAAACGTGAAATCTACACTTTTTATTGGTGTTTGGAAAAATTGGCAAATATTAAGAGAGTAAACACGCTGGCGGCGACGGCGGCCGTTTTCACATGCAAGGGATTTCCAACAAGAGGTGTTAATTTGGTATTCAAAGAAAAATGCCATTTTTTTAAATAAATGATCGGATGTTTATTTCATAATAGAGAGGAAGGTATGCCGTTAATAGTGAAAAACACAAAGATAATGGAAATACATAGACAAAATAGTGGTAGTTGTAGCCATGACCACTAGGTGGCGAATGTGTAAAAAGTACATTCTAATTCACTCAATTTTGTACTCTCTTTCGCTTATAATACTGAAAATTTAAAGAAAACGAATGAACTAAAAGTTAATTTCAATGACTTTTGTGGCTTTACGTCAAATACCACACTTCACTTTATTTAATTTGCTTTAATTTTTTATTTATTGCTGTTTTTAGAAAAAAAGGGAAATTTTCTCTCAAAAATGCCTTTCAGAGCCATCTAAATAATTTCCCTCCTACTACGCATTTCTCTGAGAGTTTTGTTTAATCTATATATTTCCATTATCTTTGAAAAACAACATCAGCCAAATGGCCACCACTACCACGCTTACAGTACCATATCCTTTTCATGAAATTTTCCATAACCAAATCGCAAAGTGGCTGCCCTATGTCCTCGATAGCCTCACAAATTCTATCTTTGAAGTCTTAAATCGACGCTGGGCTGTTGGCGTAGACCTTATCTTTCACATGGCCCCTAAGGAAGAAGTCGCAAGGTGTTAAATCACAAGATCTCGGTGGCCAATTGTGATCACCTCTTCGAGAGATAACATGGTCCGGAAACTTTTCCCGTAAAAGAGCAATGGTTTCGTTGCTTGTGTGGCATGTAGCGCCATCTTGTTGAAAGTAAACGTTGTCCAGATCTATACCATCCAACTCCGACCATAAAAAATCATTAATCATCTCTCTATAGCCCAATCCATTCACCGTAACTGTTGATCCAACCTCATTTTCGAAAAAGTAGCGTCCAATGACCCCGCCGGACCATAAACCGCACCAAACACACACACACGATGAGGATGGAGAGGCTTCTCAACAACAACTCTTGGGTTTTCCGAGCCCCAGATGCGACAATTTTGCTAGTTGACATAGCCACCAAGGTGGAAATGGGCTTCATCAGTCAAGATGATTTTTCGATGGAATTCCGTATCATTTTCATTCATGAATTTTAAAAATTTCGATGCGTCGTTGAAGCGTGTATCGTACCATTTTTAGTAATGTCGTAGTTTCTACTTGTCAAATGTCAAAGAATAAAAGCTTCAAAAGTGACAGCTACCGAAATACCGGGTGATTCAAAACAACACCTCTTGCTGGAAACCCCAGAAGAAAAACCGACGCCGCTAACCATTGCGACAAGCGAGTAGCCGCCAGAATAAATTTTATTTAAAGGGTGATTAAAATGGTAAGGGCCGATGTTGAATGTGAACCACACCTAAACGTCAAGTTATTTCTGCATTTCATTTGACATTTCTCAATTTCAGACTAACTCAATTTGAACCATGGAAAGATACACAATCGAGCAACGAGTTAAAGTTATTCAGGCTTATTATGAAAATGGGCGTTCAAATCAAAATGTATATCGTGCACTTCGACGAAAATCATCTTCAGCGATGAGGCACACTTTCACCTCAGTGGATTCGTCAATAAGCAGAATTGCCGCATTTGGGCGAATGATAATCCAAGAGTGATTGTCGAAAAAACAAGGCACCCACAAAGAGTGACTGTTTGGTGCGGTTTATGGGCTGGTGGCATCATCGGGCCGTATTTTTTCCAAAATGAGGCCGGTCAGGCAGTTACTGTGAATGGTCTTCGCTATCGTGAGATGATAACGAACTTGTTATGGCCCGAATTGGTAGATATGGATGTGGACGATATGTAGTTTCAATAGGAAGGTGCCACTTGCCACACAGCTAACGAAACAATGGCTCCGTTGCGCGACAAATTCAATGGCCGTGTTATCTCAGGTTGTGGCGATGTCAATTGGTCGCCAAGATCAAGTGATTTGACACCGTTGTACTTCTTTCTTTTGGGTTATTTGAAAGAAAAGGTGTACGTCGATAAGCCAGCTACAATTCAAGAGCTAAAGGATGAGATAATAATGCCTCAGTGTCATCGAAAATTTGGACCATCAGATGGAGGTGTGCCGCCGAGATCGCGGCGGCCAATTGGCCGATTTAATTTGTATTTTATTCAAAATCAAAATCGGCCCTTAGAATTTAACCACCCTTTATTAAGAATGCAATTTCTACACACTGGCGGCGGCGGCGGCCGTTTTCACATGTAAATGAAAAAAAACCGTCGCTGCGGCAAGCGACTCGCCGCCAGAATAGATTTTATTCTATTTTCGTGGCGGAGCTCTCTCATTCTCTCACAATTCTGAAAATGGAGTTGCCACATATTGCTGAAAAATGCACGAAGTAACCTTTTTGCTCTGAATCAAGAAGAAGAATAACACCACAAAATAAAATAATTTTAATTTTATTCATCATAAATGATTAATTTAGAGCCTAATTGGGGTTTTCTTATTTTTCTGATATTAAAAAATTATGATGTAAGACAAATTTATTGAAATGAATGTTATTTTTTTTTTTTATAAATCGTTTTATTCAAATAGTGTGTTCCTCCGCACATTTCAAATAAGTAAATTTTTCAATTTAAAATACAGAAATTCATGAAAATCGAAAATTTGATGAAAAAAATTCTAAAAAAGGTGAAGAACCAAAAAAATAAACCTAAAATTAATTAGGTGCAAGGAATGTAGAGTGGTTCTAAATTTAAAATTTTTGAAATATTAAATATTTTTACTGTTTTTCATTTTTTCCATTTCCCTAAGTGGTAAAGATTTAGTTATTACATTTTCATAAAATTAAATAAATTGGTTAAATTAATTTTTTCTTTAATGTGTTTTGTTTTATTTCTACTTTCTTTCTTTTCTGGAATTTTAACTCGCACATACACATGGAAAGTTCAGTAACTTCTTCAAATTAGTAAGAAAACAATAATTTGTAATGTTTCCGCTTCACTCATATAAGTCTGCTCACGTTGAAATTCTTGTTGAAGTGTCAAAATTCAGCTACAAATACAAAAATTTTGTACAAATTCGGTAAAAATCAAAAATTTTTGAATTTTATTAAAAATTTTGCACAAAAGCGCGCACACAAATTCAAAATATTTACCCAACAGCCCTTTTGCGCAAATATTTAGTTCGTCTAAACACCCCTTTACAAATGTCAGATCCCATACAAATTTGACATTTGTAAATCGACCTTATGTCATTTCACCTAGATTTCACATGCAGTGTAGCAAGGCGATAAGAGCGTCAAGTGATATCTTTGTAAGTTGACCATTTTCGTGAATATCCGTAAAATCGATTTCGATAGTTTGATAAAAAAACAGAATCGATTGCAAAACAAATCGTTTTGAGGAGTGCGACTCGAATCGAAAACAAAACAAACGCGGCTGCTCTATTTTTATTTTCTCCTCGTGAAATAAAATAAATAACTATATAAATAATGGAAGCGGTAGAAGACACCCCGGCAGAGACTATAGAGCAGATCCAAGCAGAGATCAATGCGGCAATCGTGCAACCACCACCACCACCTATTCCACAAGAGGATGTTGTTGAAGTTCAGCAGCAAACGACCGAAATACCACAACAACAACAAATTCCTGTAGAAAATAAAGGAGTGATAGTGGCACCAACAACCAGTATACCCAAACTTATAGAAGTGTTTGAGGATGAGGAGGAGGAGGAGGAGGACGACGACGATGATGATGATGACTATGATGACGATGAGGAGAAGGATAACTCCCAGAAATTGGTAATGGATTTAGACGAAGATGATGAGGATGAGGACGACGATGATGATGAAGTAGAGGAACTAGAGAAGGATGAAGCAGAGCGAAGTGATAACGTCGTCGCCGCCGTTACCGCAGAACCATCGCTAGAAAAACCACTCGAACAGGAAAAAACAACAGGAGAGAAAGAAGTAACTTCGACAGCGAAAAGTGTTGATGTCAAACCAACTGAAAATGCTGAAGCCATTATTACATTGTTGTCGGATGCCGAGGAAGAAACTACGGTCGCAGAGTCCACCACTAAACCGGGTAAGGTGCAGAAAAGAAAGAGTGTTGGTGCAACCACCAGCTCCAGCAATGAAGAGGAGCGCTATCGCTTAAAGCGACGAAAGATTAATGCGGAGGGTGCTCCTAAAATGCCTTTAACGGGTAAGTTACACAAATTGCAGCATTGCTCATTTAACAAATTCATAGGACGACGTTTTGTTGTTGTTGTTGTTCTTTATTAGGCTACGTTCGCTATATGAATGATCGTAGGGAAGCAGTGCGCAAGGATCATCCCACCAAAAACTCCATTGAGGTGACCAAAGTGATTGCAGAAGAATGGCAAGCCTTGTCGAGCGATGTCAAGGGGGAATATTTGAAGGCAGCTGAAGTGGATAAACAAAGGTAAGTTCAATTTCTATTTAATTTACACATTATGGGATCAATATATTAAATTTGTCGATGGTAATCCTAGACAATTGCTTAAAGAAAAGCTATTTAAAAAAGACTTATAAGAAGTATTTCTAAAAAGATTTTTGATAACAACTGGACCATTTTTGGCACAAACGATTATCTACTTGTTTTAGTCGACTAAATCAACTTATATATACCCTCACTCTAAGAGAACATACATATATGCGGAAGTTAAAAAGAATTAAATTTTACGTGGGGCAGTATAATTCGTTCGTGTCACATGATCCCAGCTTCCACATTTATAAAACAATTGTGAAAAAATGATCAAATATCAAGTCATAGTGGATTCCATTGTTTCAATACTACCTAGGATAGAGACAATTGTGTGGGAGGTACTAGAAGGGGCGTGACAAAACCCGCAATAAATTCCACCAGACAGATGGACGGGCGGTTCAAACAGCTTAAAATATTGTGAAATGGATTTGGTCCAAACATACTTAGGGTCCTAAGTCACTCCTTCAATGCTTTACATGGGTATAATTAAGCTAATGAGCCTAGTCGAACAGGCCTAATAATAAATAACCTTTGTAGAGCTACTGAGGGCACAATAAAGTATACATTGTTGAAAATCTGCATGACTCGCGTCCAATAGTAATGTAGAGGCAAATAACGAACATCTCGTATCACTTGCTGCGGAGCATTGGGTAGTGCCACGAGACTATCGTGTCACGTACAAATCCCGGCTGAGACATTTTATTATACCATCCACCTCCAAAACAAAAATTAAAAAAATTATGATTTTTTTAATTCGTTTGCGTCTACAAAGAGTATCATAATTTCTACATTTATTCATAGATTTTTTACATATAAACATTGTTATACCCTCCACCTCCAGGATGGGGGTATACTGACATTGTCATTCCGTTTGTAACACCTTGAAATATCGACCTGAGACCCTATAAAGTATATATATTCTTGATCGTCATAAAATTCTAAGAAGATATAGCCATGTCCGTCCGTCCTTTCGTCTGTGGAAAGCACGTTAGCATCTAAACGAAATGAACTAGGACGTCCAAATTTTCCGTAAATGCGTCTTATAGTCGTAGATCGGTTGGGATTGAAACTGGGCGAAATCGGCCCAAAGGGAAAAAATTTTCCCTCACAAGGACTAAAAATACCCATAACAACCCCTAATATTTTAGAGTATTTAAGCATATTTTTTCAATATGTCTGCTTGTACTTACTTGATATTGGGTAATGGTACCTATCAAACGACGACAGCTAGAAACACGACATTCGGTGTGAACATTCCTCTAATAATATAAAAGTATTTTTTTCCAAATTCGTACTTTTAAGGGGTAGAATGGGAAGAGAGGGATAAAAATGGTACCAATCAAAAGGCTGCACCTATAATAATGAAATTCGGTGTATAGATTCCTCTGATTGCGTAGGCAAGTAAAATAAAAGAACTTTTCGAAAATCGTACTTTATGGAGTTAAAATGGAAAAAGGGGATAACAATTGTACCAATCAAATAACCGCAGCTAGAGACATGGAATTCGGTGTATACATTCCTCTGACTACGTAGACACGAAAAATAAAATGGTTTTTCCAAATTCGTACTTTAATGGGAACAGAGGGATAAAAATGGTACCAATTAAACGGCTACAGGTAGAATGATGAAATTCGGCGTGTACATCCCTCTAATTGTGTGGACACGTAAAATGAAGAGATTCTAGAAAGTCGTACTCTTTAGGGGGTAAAATAGGAAAAAGGGGATAAAAATGGTACCAACCAAATGGTCGCAACTAGAATCATGGAATTCGGTGTATACATGCCACTGACTGCGTAGACACGTAAAATAAAGGGAGTTTTCTAAATTTACTTTCATGCCAAAAATTGGTTGAGTCATGATGCAAATCTCGACGTAAATAAATCTCCAGGCCCGGATGGCATTTCAGCACTTGTCCTATGTAAGTGCTCTTCGACGCTTGCCCGTCCCCTTCGTAATCTTTTCAACCTTGCATACCGTGCAGGGGTTTTCCCAGCGCGTTGGAAGATTGCGAACATCCAGCCCATCCCTAAAAAAGGTGAGGCTAACAATCCTGCTAACTATCGACCGATCGCGATTTGCTCAGCGCTTTCGAAGGTTATGGAGAGTATGGTTAACCACCATCTTGTGAGGTATTTAGAAACTAATGACTTACTTAATGATCGACAGTATGGCTTCCGTAGGAATCGATCTACGGGAGACCTGATGACACTGCTATCCGAAAAGTGGAATCGATCTATTCACAAGCTTGGTGAGAGTAAGGTCGTTGCTCTAGATATCTCCAAGGCCTTTGATAGAGTTTGGCACGGCGCACTCATATCAAAGCTTATCGCTTTTGGTGTTGGTAGTGACTTCTCTCAATTTATATCGAGCTTTCTCAGAGATCGCACTATACGTGTTGTTGTAGATGGGTTCTCATCCGACGAGCATAGGTTAACCGCAGGAGTACCACAGGGCTCTGTCCTTTCCCCCTCCCTTTTTCTTATTTTCATCGACGACCTCTTGGATCGGACTGTGAATCCAATATACTCATTCGCGGATGACAGCAACCTCTGTCATTCATACTCATTCGATCATAGACCAAGTCGTCAAGAAATTGAGGATAAAAGGCGATTGATGGATGAGTCACTTAGCCAGGATTTGATGGCCATTTCTGAATGGGGTCGAGAGAATAGAGTAGATTTTAATGCACGTAAGACCCAGTGCTCCTTGTTGTCTCACAAGCGATTCACTGATCCAACGGTGTCGTCGATTTTAATGAACGGTGTAGATATTGAGCAATCAGATGATCTAGTTGTTCTTGGCATAAAAATACAATGTGATGTTCGTTGGACAAAACATGTATTTGATGTGTCGAAAGATGCCTTCAAATGTTTAGGCTTTTTAAAAAGATGTAAGAAATATTTCACACCCTCTGATCTTCTCAATATCTACACTACCTACATCAGACCAAAGATGGAATACAACTCCCATATATGGTCGGGTGCTCCAGCTTCATCACTGGAGCTACTTGACCGTGTCCAGAGGAGGGCGATGGTGTTGATAGGTGATGGTAGGATATCCAATTCTATTGTCTCCCTTGAACACCGTCGTAATGTTGGTTGTGTGTCATTGTTCTATCGATACTTTCATGGTGTTTGTTCTTCGGAAATCCGTGATCTTATACCGCCCGTGAGAACGTTCGGTAGAGATACGCGACTCTCCAGGAACGCTCACCCATTTGTTGTCGATTGGACAACCGACCGCACTACACATTACAGAATAAATTCGTTCTTCGCCCGTACTATCCGTATGTGGAATCGACTTCCGGCAAATATCTTTCCCTCCAATTACGACATTCAGAAATTCAAAACTGACGTCAACAGACACTACTCCCTCTTTCCTCCTTCCAATACCTTATCTTCCTTCTACCAACGCAATGCACTGCATTTATAGGGGACATCCCCTGAGTGTTGGTTCAGTGAAAAAAAAAAAAAAAAAATTGTACATTTGCAATTAAAATAGGAGGGAAATGCAACCAACTGTAGTACCCACTAGCTAGCTCCTACATATATTATGGTATTACCTACATATATTTATGGTATTAAAGCTTTTTGAAGATTGCTGTCTAATATTTACTTTTTGAATTGACTTGATGTATTATTTGGATATAAAGGATGGTTAAATTTTAAGGGCCGATGTTGATTTTGAATAAAATACAAATTATTTAGGAATTTATTGTCATTTCTTTTTATTGTGATAATATTGGTATGGTCCAATTATGTATGGAACAAAATATCGGTTAAATGGCCGCCGCGACCACGGCGGCACACCTCCATCGATGACGCTGAGGCATAATTGAGGTTCTATGCCGTTAATGTGCCGAATTATCTCCCTTGAAAATCTCTTGAATTGTTGCTAGCTTATCGATGTACACCTTTTTTTTCAAATAACCCCCAAAGAAAGAAGTCCAACGGTGACAAATCACATGATCTTGGCGGCCAAATTGACATCGCCACCACGTGAGATATCACGGCCATTGAATCTGTCGCACAAAAGAGCCATTGTTTCGTTAGCTGTGTGGCAAGTGGCACCGTCCTGTTGAAGCCACATATCGTCCACATCCATATCTTCCAATTCGGGCCATAAACAGTTCGTTATCATCTCAAGATAGCGAAGACCATTAACTGCCAGAACGGCCTCATTTTGGAAAAAATACGGCCCGATGATGCCGCCAGCCCATAAACCGCACCAAACAGTCACTCTTTGTGGGTGCATTGGCCCAAATGCGGCAATTCACGATGTGCACGATATGCATTTTGATTTGAACGCCCATTTTCATAATAAGCCTGAATAACTTTAACGCGTTGCTCGATTGTGTATCTTTCCATGGGTCAAATTGAGTTAGTCTGAAATTGAGAAATGTTAAATGAAATGCAGAAAAAACTTGACGTTTAGCCGTTGTTCATATTCAACATCGGCCCATTTAACCACCCTTTATATAGTACTAGCAGTACCCGCTGCTTCGCGCGCGAAAAAGCCAGATATTTGATAATAGTTTTATCCGTCTCTGCTTTTGGATAGTATTTATTTGATTTTCTTTTGGAGGAAATCCATTATGTTGCGAAAAATCCATTTATGTTGCACGTTTACATGGTCGGATGTACACGCCGAATTTCACGATTCTAGCTACAATGCTTTAGTTGGTACCATTCTTATATTTTATATTCTTTATAAGTACAAATTTCGAAAAAAAAATCCATTTAGATTGCGCTGCTACGTGTCAGAGGAATTTACACACCAAATTTCACGATTCTAGATGTAATACTTTAGTTGGTACCATTTTTATCCCTTTTTGTCCCGCGCACCCCCTAGAAAGTACAAATTTCGAATAATCCAATTTTACTGCGCTTCTACATGGCCCAAGGAATTCACATACCAAATTTCACGAATATAGCTGCAATTAAATTAAATTGGTACCATTTTTATCCCTTTTTGTCTCTTTCCTCCTTTAAAAGTACAAATTTTGAAAAATCCCTATTTGTAGATCGCCTGCATGGCCATTGCAAGGAATACACTGAATGTCATGTTTCTAGCTACTGCCGTTTATCCAGGACGAAGGTTCAATGTTTATCCCTTTTTGTTCCATTTTGTCACATTTTACCCCCTAAAAGTTCGAATTTCGTAAAACCCTTTCTTAGTCGACGTCTACGTCATATTTGGGAACAACCAAGTATAGTCTATAACATCTCTGAGATTCGACGTTATATCTCGACCTAGCAATAGAGTATCTTACATAATCGGAATTCAATCCAGATTTCTTAAACTTCTCAAAAAAGCCTACTTCTCGAATTTTTCATTCCGGACAGTTTATGAGAAGACCAAGGTAGTCTTTCAGATTGCCCAACTCGAATTTTCGGTACAGATTGTGACAGGAAGTCCCTAAGAATTTGATAAAATTTATCCACAACAGCGTCAATGTCTGCATAGTGCTACAACTACAGACGGAATTCCAATCAACTTCACGGAGAAGAGAGTTAAACAGTATAAAATTTGTCCTTCTGTAAAAGAAAACGGTGAGATCATCATGAGAGGTAGAAAAATGAGATTCATTGGAGTACAACATCGATAAACCTAAGGTAGGATGGTAATTGTCCTCTGGGAGAGATATGGGGAGAACCCTATTGATCTCAAAGTAATGAGGATCATTAACAAATACTAGGTCAAGTTGTCTTTCACTTATATTCTTCACGTAATTAATCTGGAATAAATTAAGGTCAGCAAAAAGCCTGACTATATTCGAAGCAGAATCATCCGTATCAAACGATGAAGGCAGTGCGCTTTAAGCCTTCGTGTCCGGCAAGGCAAGCCATGCAAATTGGGGCTGGTCAATGATAAGTCAGTCAGTAACGCAACTCTTTTATATATATAGATAAACGTATTGGTTGCCTTGCCTTATAAGCGTGATTTGAAATAATAAAATTTTATATATTAATTATAAAATTATTTTTTCAATATTTTTATTTATTAAAAAAATTCAACATTTTCCTGTAAATTACTGAACTTCTACGAAAATCGATAGCCTCTGTGAAATATAATCCATGGTGGAGGGTATATAACTTAACGCCGTTTTTACTTATTTTTTAAACTAGACCTGAAATTAACAAAAACCTCCCCCGAAAATTTATATTCCCGGATAATCGATGTTCAACTGTATCTGGCACTAATGAACTTGGTGTTGTGGCCACACGTTTTTTATTAGCAACGTGCGTTGAAACTGTCGTCTGGCAGCTTTCAACGCGTTGACGTGGGTATGAAACGTGCGTTGGGTTCCCGCTTAAACGGAAACGCAGCGCACAACGGCCTGTTACAATCGAAGGAAAATATAACTAAAATGTAGGGATTCGAGGGTTACTTCAACGTGCGTTAAAGATTTCTTCATCTATTCACCATCTCTCCTATACCCTGTGTTGTGTCATAGTGAACACACACACACAAAAACCAGTCGTGGCATTGTATGAACGGATGGACGTACGAACGTACGTTTTATTAGCGTGCGTCGTCAGTACGGCTGAGAGTGTGTGTGTGTCTATGCCTATGTGCATATGTGTGTGTGTTAGTATCTATCTTTTGTCATCATTTGGAACATGGATGCAGAGCTGTTAATTACCGAAGTGAAAAAAAGACCCGTGATATGGGACGCCAGCGAAGAATGTTACAAAAACAAAGTCATGAAGAACGATGCCTGGATGGATGTAGCCTCGAGAGTTGAGACCAATTTCCGGGGAATGTCAGAGGCCGAGCAGAAGACTGTCCGTGAGTAGATTTACCACACACATGCAAAATGTGGTCTTGTATTCAAACTTCTTCACTTCTTCTTCCCTCCGCTGTTGTAGTCCATGAAATTGCCATGAAATGGAGATCAATCAGGGACAATTATGTGCGCTATAAGAAAAAAATGTCCGAATGTACCAGATCGCAGGCGAAGCCCTTTAGAAGTTATATCTATTCCAAGCAATTGAGATTTCTCAACAAGAGTATACAAAGGGAGCCAGCCACCAGCAACATTGCAACCCCACCAACAGCTACAAACACAAATTGTGTTTATTTGGATCCCATGGATGTGGTGGCCACAACTCAGGTGTTTACGGTGGAGACAATACCTGAATTTTCCACCATTGAAACGGAGGACAACGACACCACCACCTGTTCTTATAGTTTGCCCACGAAAAAGCTAAGAAGAACCATAACACCCACTTTGACACAACAAACAACAACGCCACCGCCACCATTACAAACACCAACTCAATCATCATGCCTAGGCAGTAGTTTATCGTTGGAGGAGAAACTATGCAAATTCATGGAAGAGCATAAGCCTAGAGAGTTTGACGAGGATTTGTCGTTTTTTGAATCCCTGCTGCCCACCATAAAGATTTTGAGTAATGACGAAAAGCTTGAGTTTCGCATTAAAACGTTACAATTGCTACAGGGCATTAAGAGAAAACGTGAAAATCCTCCAGTCGAAGAAGTGGTATTTTATGATCCGGTCACAATAAAGGAGGAAGTAGAGTTTTAAAGGGATTTTTGTAGTTTCCTTTTTATCTATATCTATGGCAAATAATTGAAAAGAAATTTTCTTTTAACATTTCAGTCTGTAACATATTGAAATATGATTTATATGAGTCATTCCATGACAAGCGGGGTAAAAACAAATTTCACTTCAACCACGATTTTTCTGATAATCTCATGAAATATTCTTCTTCAAAAAATAGGAAAAATGTCTTACATTTTATTTGCGGTGTTATGGGCATTGCATTTTCTATAAAAAAAATTGAACACTTCTGCTGACAAGTGTGCATTCAAATCCTTCTATTTCGCACAATTGGTTTAACAGAACCGATACAGTTTTATAGCTTGTTTGAAAGGTCTTCAGGATTATTTTAATCCTATTGAATAATTTATGATAATTCCCAACAAGCAAAGCAATACGAAAACGATTCGAAATCGTATCGTCTAGAGGAAAAATAATATTGCGGCAACAATCATATTCGTATTGCGGAAGTTACCTCAATTGGAGAAGTTTGTGCGGCCAGGGCGATACGCCAAGGTAATACGAAAGCAATACATCCGGATGATAAAACGGCGATATTGCCAGATTATCATCCGCAAGAAATCTGGATGATATCGCCATAATATCACCTGGAAGATAACAACGGGATATCGCCAGATAACCACCTAGAAGACAAAAACGCAATTTTCCATATTTTTAAATTTTTCTTATTTCAAAATTAATAATTACATAAAGTGGTGAATAAAGAAATGCAATAACATCATAAATGATAAGTAAACATAAAACAACTAAGAAAGAGTTAGAAATTCAATAGATGGACATCACTGCTGTTTTCGCCTTATGTTCTTTATTATTTCGGTGTTTCGCATTTTTCTGGTTAATCAAATGGACGTTTTTGCACTTGGGTTTGGAGAGGAATCAAAGCATATGCCTGAAAGTAAAACAAATAAAATGCATATAATACAAGCTATATTATTCAAAAATTCCGCTTAAATACCTTTAAATGCAGAAATGTTAAAATTTTGAGATGGCTTCTCCTTGGTTCCCATCCAAGTAAATTTTTTGACCAAGCAGTCAGTTTAAATCTTTTTGAGAGCGTGTCTTATCAAAAATACATGACACTCCTCCAATTCGTTTTGAAAACATTGCCTATGTAAAATGCAAAAAAAAACTTAATGTCTGATAAAATTTTCTACCCAAAAATTGTGTATCAATAATCAACTTACCACCAGTTGGCTTTTCATCACTTGCTACTGATTTCGTTTAGAACTTTGACTTGCAGCTTTTCTTTTACTTATTGCGTGCTAGCCATTTTGCAATGCACCAACAAAAAATGAAAAGAAACACGGATTTCTAATGAAACATAGATTTTCTTTTATTATTTCCGAAACATTCATACGAAAAATGACAACAAAATGAATATCGCCTATATTTCTTCAAAATGATACAAGGGTGATAAGAAAAAAATTATTTTGATGAATTTCTTCAAAATGCCGCAATATCTTCTTGGTGATATATCATCCAAATGTTTGTAGGGTTACGGTTACAATTTAATTATATTTGATTTTGGTCTCATTTCAACTTTTTTTTTTAAATAAAATTGAATTGAATTTATTTTCATCCAAAGTAATATTAGGAAGCCATTTAAGACAATTATGCTAATTTACACATGATATATCGAACATACTCAAAACAAGGCTTAAGTCGGACGGTGTCGACTATATGACACCCCCACCTTCTACCCCATTGCAATTCAATTCGGAAAAAAAGTGAAATCGTGAAGGATTTATGTATGGGACCTAATCAAGGACCATTGTGACCCACTTTCATAATGTATGTTTCAAGGTCAAATCTAATCAGATAAACATTTGGGAGCAACATCTAAATCTAAACATCTGTATCTAAATCTGAATCGATCTTACCCACGTTCACTATAGATATTGCTAGCTGGATTATAATGAGTAAAATTTGTGGAAAATGGAGTAAAATATGATCGAAGAAAATCATATCGGGGGCGTCATTTGTACGGGGCTATATCTAAATCTGACCCGATCTTGCCCGCTTTCACCACAGGTGTTTTTAGGTGGATTATAAAATGTTGTGCTAAATTTGAAGAAAATCTGGTACAATATGTGGTTTCCAGAGCGAAAAGAGTCGAATCGGAGGAGACATTTGTATCTGAACCGATCTTACCCGCTTTTACCACAGGTATTGTTAGTTGAATTATCAGATGTTGTGCCAAATTTAAAAAAGATCGAGTACAATATGTGGTTTCCAGAGCGGAAAGAGTCGAATCGGAGGAGACATTTATATGGGAGCTATATCTAAATCTGAACCGATCTTATCCGCTTTTACCACAGGCATTTTTAGTTGAATTATAAGATGTTGTGCCAAATTTAAAAAAGATCGAGTACAATATGTGGTTTCCAGAGCGGAAAGAGTCGAATCGGAGGAGGCATTTGTATGGGAGCTATATCTAAATCTGAACCGATCTTACCCGCTTTTACCACAGGTATTTTTAGTTGGATTATAAGATGTTGTGCCAAATTTAAAAAGATCGAGTACAATATGTGGTTTCCAGAGCGGAAAGAGTCGAATCGGAGGAGGCATTTGTATGGGAGCTATATCTAAATCTCAACCGATCTTACCCGCTTTTACCACAGGTATTTTTAGTTGAATTATCAGATGTTGTTCCAAATTTAAAAAAGATCGAGTACAATATGTGGTTTCCAGAGCGGAAAGAGTCAATTCGAAGAGACATTTCTATGGGAGCTATATCTAAATCTGAACCGATCTTACCCGCTTTTACCACAGGTATTTTTAGTTGAATTATCAGATGTTGTGCCAAATTTAAAAAAGATCGAGTACAATATGTGGTTTCCAGAGCGGAAAGAGTCGAAACGGAGGAGGCATTTGTATGGGAGCTATATCAAAATCTGAACCGATTTTCTTCAAATTAAATAGCGTTCATCTTTATCCCATACAACTTCGTTGGGCAAAGTTTTATTTAGTTCTAACAGACAGACGGACTCAAAAAGTTATTCTAAGTCCATCGGTATAATAAACGATGGGTCTATCTCGTTTCTATTTGGATTAGAGATGGGCGCCACTCACGTGAATTGCGTGAATCACGTGATTCACGCGTGAATCACGCGTGAACGTGAGCCAAATTTATTTTACTCACGTGAGCGTGTTTAACACTAAAAATGTCCTGAACTATCGCAATATTGCTATTATTTAGTAAACATACATTATCATATTCAGTAGCAGAAATTTGAAAAATTTTAATAGAAAGTGAATGAAAGAATAGAAATCGGTGTTATCATTTTAGGACTTTCAGAGCGCTTTATTCTTGACATATCCTACCGTCTGAATAAAGTGGTCTCGGATCCTTTTAGTATTTACATTTACATCGCTTGTCAGGCCTATACAGGAATATGGTTCGGTAGTGTGGGATCCTCAGTATGGTATCTATATTGACAGGATTGAGTCGGTTCAGAAACAATTTTTATTATTTTCATTAAGAGACTTACATTGGAATAGTGATTTGGTTCTTCCCCCTTATACTAGTGGATTGAATGAAGTTGATAGACTAGTCTTTCTTAAAAAAACAGACTTGTTTTGCTGGTATTTAATGTTATAAATAGTGATGTCGCATCTTATGTCTACGATTAGACCATCCATCCATCCATCCATTTAGACCATCTTGATACTATCAGTTTATTCATATTGATTTTCGGCGTACGAATTATGCTTTTGTACGAATTATGCTGAATGTGCATCGATTTCTATTTATTTATTATATTTCGGCGTAGGAATCAATATAATAAAGTCAAGGATTTTCATTGGTTTTAGTTACTAATTTTAATTTAATAAACGTTAATTGCATCTAATACTAATTTTTTCCCCGTTATAGGTATCTGAAAGAGCTGCACACATTCTTAAAGTCCCGACCCGACATCTTGGCCAGCGAATTGGCTAAAAATAAGATACGTAAAACCGACAGCAATAACCCCAATGCCGCCACAAGTTCCACAAAACAAGCCACCAAGGACAAAGCGCATAGCGGCGACAGTGCGAAATCATCAAAAGATGTTGCCAAAGAGAAGGCCACACCGAAGGAAAAGGAAGCTCAACCAATAGCTACGACTTCGTCGCACAACTCCGAAAAGCAGCAGAATATAGATAAAAGCAAACGTAAACGTACTCCAACACCGCCATTCAACAATGCCACCTCGTCTGCAACAGCGGCTGCTGCTGCGGGTGCGGCCGCGACATCGTCAGCATCTGCAACAGCAGCGGCGGGCCCATCAACTTCAGCAGCCGCCTCCAACTCGTCGTCGGCCCCCAATGCTGCTGCTGCTCCCACTTCCGGGGAAATACCCATTTTCACAACGGAATTTCTCGAACACAACAAAATCTACGACATGGAACTGCGCTCGCTGCGCAAGTCCAAAACGGACCTGGAACAGCAGAATTTCGTGCTGGAAAAACATGTGGAGAACATGAAATGCGGCGTAGAGAAAATGCAATCCGAAAATAACGAACTGCAAGAGAAGAATAGACTGTTGGAAATATATTTGGATAAATTAAAGCGTAAATTGGCAACGGCGTTGGGAACGCTGCCGCTACCCTCTGCCCCGAACGGGGCCACCGTGGACAACATCGATAAGTACATGCAAGACTTGTACAAAATGTCCAGTTCGAATTCTCACGGTCCGGCCACGCTGAATAAGGCCAAGGATATTATAAGAAAATTAGATTTACAAATCCAGCTATAAGTTGGCCGTGCCTCTAACGATCCTAAGTATGTATACATATGTATGTTCATGTGTAGATCCGATACACTATTAGCTAGGTTAGTCAACTAAAGTATGATGTACTTTTGGAAAAGTATTTATTCGACGATTTCCTTTTGATATCATGACAATTTCGTATGTATTAGAAATGTTTTCAAACTTTGCCATGTTTGTTCGTTCGCTTGAAACAAACACAGTAACAATTGTATTGTATTTAGTCTAGTTTGGATTCTGGATTCGGTATTGATATCGTAATTATTTATTAGGTAACTATGTTCGTGTAATGTTATGTATCTAGTTTTACAGCTCGTATTATTTTCTATTCTATACAATGCCACAGAAAGGGTTTTACCTTCAGGTATTTAAGTTATGGTTTAAATAAAATCTCTATCTTTCTAAGATAAGAATCTAAATCTTTTCATCTGTAGTTTTGTATGATTTCATGTAGATATGTAGTCTAAAATCCTACACCACTGCCACTAAGTCGGTACGACCAGGTAAATCGCAGTGGACCTATCGGGTCCAGTTTCAAGTTGGTTAGTGTCTATATGAAAAATGATTCCATAATAAACATGGCAAAAATCCTGTTTTATTGACTCGTTAGTTTGAAATTCCATTTAGAAATTGATGTTTTAAACTCGAAGTTATCAATTTGACAAGGCACGATTTTGTCACCAGACCCACCGTCACCGCACAACGCACAAAGAAAACTGTTGTTCAGTTGTCCTGGCATTAAACAGCTACGCTAATATGGCGACAGAGGACGGCAATGGATTTGATACTTCCGCATAACAAACAGCTGATATTTGTATACCCTCGTTTATTATACAGATCGGCTTAGAATCACTTTCTGAGTCGTATTTCGTCTGTCTGTCTGTCCATCTATTCTCGTAATCAAAGTGCAGATCACAATTATTATCCGATTCTAACAAAAATTGACACAAGTAAGTTTTGCGCATCAAGGGCGGACACTATTTAATTTGAAACAAATCGGTTCAGATTTAGATATAGCTGCCATACCAAATTTCACTCCCGATTTGACTTTTTCCGTCCTAGATACGATACATTTTAACCGATTTGCTTCAAATTTGACACAGCACCTTATATTTCAATTAGAAATACATATGGTGAAAATGAGTCAGATCGGTTCGGAATTAGATATAGCTGCCACAGAAATTTCACTGTCGATTTGACTTTTTCCGTTCTAGAAAGCACATACTTCAACCGATTTGATTCAAATCTGACACAGCACCTTATATTTCAACCAGAAACAACTATGGTAAAATTGAGTCAGATCGGTTCAAATTTAGATATAGCTGTCATACAAATTTCACTCCCGATTTGACTTTTTCCGCTCTAGAAAGCACATACTTCAACGGATTTGCTTCAAATTTGGCTTAGCTCCTTATATTTCAACCAGAAACATCTGTGGTAAAATTGAGTTAGATCGGTTCAGATTTAGATATAGCTGTCATACAAATTTCGCTCTCGATTTGACTTTTTTCGCTCTAGAGACCATATATTTTAACCGATTTGCTTCAAATCTGGCACAGCACCTTATATTTCAACTAGAAACATCTGTGGTAAAATTAAGTCAGATCGCTTCAGATTTTGATATAGCTGCCATACAAATTTCGCTCCCGATTTGACTTTTTTCGCTCTAGAGAACATATATTTTAACCGATTTGCTTCAAATCTGACACAGCTCCTTATATTTCAACTAGAAACATCTATGGTGAAAGTGAGTCAGATCGGTTCGGAATTAGATATAGCTGCCATACAAAATTCACTCCCGATTTGACTTTTTTCGCTCTAGAAAGCACATACTTCAACGTATTTGCTTCAAATTTGGCTTAGCTCCTTATATTTCAACCAGAAACATCTATGGCGAAAGTGAGTCAGATCGGTTCAGATTTAGATATAGCTTCCATACAAATTTCGCTCCCGATTTGACTTTTTTCGCTCTAGAGAACATATATTTTAACCGATTTGCTTCATATTTGCCACAACACCTTATATTTCAACTAAAAACATCTGTGGTAAAATTAAGTCAGATCGGTTCAAATTTAGATATAGCTGTCATACAAAAGTCACTACCGATTTGACTTTTTCCGCTCTTGAAAGCACATACTTCAACCGATTTGCTTCAAATTTGGCTTAGCTCCTTATATTTCAACTAGAAACATATATTGTGAAAGTGAGTCAGATCGGTTCAGATTTAGATATAGCTGCCAAACAAATTTCACTCCCGATTTGACTTTTTTCGCTCTAGAAAGCACATACTTCAACCGATTTGCTTCAAATCTGGCACAGCTCCTTATATTTCAACTAGAAACATCTATGGTGAAAGTGAGTCAGATCGGTTCAAATTTAGATATAGCTGTCATACAAATTTAGCTCCCGATTTGACTTTTTTTCGCTCTAGAAAGCACATACTTCAACGGATTTGCTTCAAATTTGGCTTAGCTCCTTATATTTCAACCAGAAACATCTGTGGTAAAATTGAGTCAGATCAGTTCAGATTTAGATATAGCTTCCATACAAATTTCGCTCCCGATTTGACTTTTTTCCGTTCTAGAAAGCACATACTTCAACCGATTTACTTCAAATCTGGCACAGCACCTTATATTTCAACTAGAAACATCTGTGGTAAAATTAAGTCAGATCGCTTCAGATTTTGATATAGCTGCCATACAAATTTCGCTCTCGATTTGACTTTTTTCGCTCTAGAGAACATATATTTTAACCGATTTGCTTCAAATCTGGCACAGCTCCTTATATTTCAACTAGAAACATCTATGGTGAAAGTGAGTCAGATCGGTTCGGAATTAGATATAGCTGCCATAGAAATTTCACTGTCGATTTAATTTTTTCCGCTCTAGAGATCACATATTTTAACCGATTTGCCTCAACTGTTTTTATTTCAACTAGAAACATCTGTGGTAAAATTGAGTCAGATCGCTTCAGATTTAGATATAGCTGCCATACAAATTTCGCTCTCGATTTGACTTTTTTCGCTCTAGAGATCACATATTTTAACCGATTTGCTTCAAATTTGCCTCAACTCCTTACATTTCAACTAGAAACACCTATGGTAAAATTGAATCAGATCGCTTCAGATTTAGATATAGCTGCCATACAAATTTCGCTCTCGATTTGACTTTTTTCGCTCTAGAGAACATATATTTTAACCGATTTGCTTCAAATCTGGCACAGCACCTTATATTTCAACTAGAAACGTCTATGGTAAAATTGAATCAGATCGGTTCAGATTTAGATATAGCTGCCATACAAATTTCGCTCTCGATTTGACTTTTTTCGCTCTAGAAAGCACATACTTCAACGGATTTGCTTCAAATTTGGCTTACCTCCTTATATTTCAACTAGAAACATCTGTGGTAAAATTGATTCAGATCGATTCAGATTTAGATATAGCTGCCATACAAATTTCGCTCCCGATTTGACTTTTTTCGCTCTAGAGAACATATATTTTAACCGATTTGCTTCAAATCTGGCACAGCTCCTTATATTTCAACAAGAAACATCTATGGTGAAATTGAGACAGATCGGTTCAGATTTAGATATAGCATCTATAGAAATTTCACTCCCGATTTGACTATTTTCGCTCCATATATGTTAACCGATTTGTTTCAAATTTGTTCATATGCTTAAAATTGTAAGACCTTACCAACAAAATCACTTTCATAAGAATCGGACGAAATTTATATATTCAAATTAGCGGGGCCAGTAACTCGGGAAGTAGGGGCCGCAGTGAAAAAAATATTTTAGTTTATTTTCTTTAAATTACAATAAATTTCATGCAAATTGGGCAATAAATAATGTTTCGAGGCCCGTAACTCCGGAACTATGGTTCGCGCTAAAAATTTTATATTTTTCTGCTTCAAATTGGGGTTTTTAGCCGCTAAAAAAGAAAATAAGGCCTATTAGATTCTACATTTGCTACAAAAATCGTTCCCGATATCAGTCCATCCCCCCACCCCCTAAATCAATTGTAATGGAGTAGAAAGTGGAAGGTGTCATGACTTTAGCCTTTCCCTACTTGTTTAATAATAACAACAAAATCATCATCATCGCGAACAGAAGAAGAAGAAGAACATATACGATCAACCTAAATAACGTTTTGTGTGTGTGCGTGATGGCAAATGGTTTTTCTGTATGAAAGTTTCACAGATGTTTTGTTTAGGTTGACCACGTCCACCGGACCGGACTTGTGGTCCGGACGTTTTCGAATGTAGTCATCAAAATAGCAACATTTTCAAAATTGCTGTGTCAAGTCAGAGTATTTTCCCGAAAATAAAACAGCATCGAATGGCAGCCCAGCCAACCGACAATAGTAGCCTCGTCTCGGCTAGAGGTGGTGCACTCCCTAATTGCGAAGAGAAATGGTGTTTCACGTCAGTCAAGACGGTACGATTTCGTTATTTGTGGTCTGTGAAGAATTTCGTTTATTGCAAAAAGGAAGTGAAGTCACCGATTTTCTGGGCGGCTACGCTGGACGCATACAAATGGCAAATAACAATTACTTGGAAGTCCACCGAATGCCTGAATATAGCTTTGCAATTGGTTAGCACACCAAACGTGTCGGCCGAAATACAAACGCTGATATCTTCTTCCCTATTGAATGATAAAAGGGATACTCACTATACGTCTAAATCGGAACAACTAAACTTAAAGGCGGATATGCCGGTGAGATACTCTTGCACTATACAAAGGAATTGTGGTGCAGATGATGAAGCTGCCGCCGTTCGATATTGGCCGGAACATTCCCTGACCGTGGTCTATGATATAGAGATGACTCATGGCAGTGCCAACTCTGAAGAAACGACATTAAAATGCTACGAATCCTCACTGCCCTGGCATTTTGCCAAACTATTGGATGACCAAAAATACAGTGATGTCACATTGAGCGTTAACGGCGGCACCGAATTTCGTGTCCATAAGGCGGTATTGGCCGCTCGCAGTGATGTCTTCGCCGCCATGTTCCAGCATGAATTTGAAGAGAATCAAACAAATCGCCTTAACATCAACGACATGGATAAGGATGTCGTCCAAGAAATGTTAAGATTTATCTATACGGGTCAATCGCCAAATTTGGCCAGAATGGTCGGCGAACTTTTGGCAGCGGCCGATAAATATGCCCTCGAAGACCTAAAGCAGCAGTGTACGTCACTGCTGATTCACTCTATAACTACGTCCACAGCTATAGATACGCTTTTATTGGCCGATCGCCATAATGTGACTCATATGAAAGAGCTGGCAATGGATTTTATTAACGCCTATGACTTTGCCATACTGGAAACGGAGGATTGGGAACGTTTGAAAACCGAATATCCACATTTATGCATTCAGCTATACGAACGTCAACATCAGGCACAGATCACAAAAAAACAGAAGACCAATGATGGTGTGATAGCAAGAATGGAGTGTAATTTGCCTTCAAGCTCTGGTTTTTCTGGTTTCGGTGCAAAATATTAAAAATTGAAACTTTAATATGCATTGAGCCTCTCCAGTCTACCACAAAAGGAATAGAGAAATATCGGACTATCAAAGTCCATGTTGTTAAAAAAAAACAAGAGGACAAGTGAAGGACTGTAATGAAATAGAAGAAATAAAGCAGCAGTACGTTGAACTAACGACTCCAGAAGCCTTTGGCGAAACTCTTCAATAGAATAGAACGATTTGTTTGTCTCACGGTAAATGTTCGTGCTAATTGTGCCTGTGGATTTCTGGAGAATCTAGAATCAGAAGCAATCCGCCTATAAACTAGCTACACAAAACGATGTTCCACAAATAATTAATACCAGTTGAAATATGATCACAACGACGTATGGAGTTCTAACATAACTTTATGTACCGAATATAACAGACATAATAGAAAGGACACGTTTGGTGCCTGTTTTTATACACTCCTCGAGAGTATTATGTGTTTGTGCATTTGTTTGTAACACCCAAAAGGAAACGAGTTAGACTCATCGGCTTAGAATCACTTTCTGAGTCGATTTAGCGTCTGTCTGTCTATCCGTCTGTCCATCTGTTGTTGTAATCAAATTACATGTCGCAATTATAGTCCAATCTTAACAAAAATGGGCACAAGTAAGTTTTGTGGATCAAGGACGAACGCTATTTAATTTGAGGCAAATCGGTTCAGATTTAGATATAGCCCCCATACAAATGTCGCTCCCGATTTGACTTTTTCCGTTCTAGAAACCACACATAGTACCCGATTTTCTTTAAATTTGGCTTAACACCTAATAATGTAACTAGAAACACCAGTGGCGAAAGCGGGTTAGATCGGTTGAGATTTAGATATAGTTCCCATACAAATGTCGCTCCCGATTTGAATTTTTCCGTTCTAGAAACCACACATAGTACCCGATTTTCTTTAAATTTGGCTTAACACCTAATAATGTAACTAGAAACACCTGTGGCGAAAGCGGGTTAGATCGGTTCAGATTTAGATATAGCCCCCATACAAATGTCGCTCCCGATTTGACTTTTTCCGCTCTAGAAACCACACATAGTACCCGATTTTCTTTAAATTTGGCTTAACACCTTATAATGTAACTAGAAACACCTGTGGCGAAAGCGGGTTAGATCAGTTCAGATTTAGATATAGCCCCCATACAAATGTTGCTCCCGATTTGACTTTTTCCTCTCTATAAAGCACATATAGTACCCGATTTTCTTCAAATTTGGCTTAACACCTTATAATGTAACTAGAAACACCTGTGGCGAAAGCGGGTTAGATCGGTTCAGATTTAGATATAGTCCCCATACAAATGTCGCTCCCGATTTGACTTTTTCCGTTCTAGAAACCACACATAGTACCCGATTTTCTTTAAATTTGGCTTAACACCTTATAATGTAACTAGAAGAACCTGTGGCGAAAGCGGGTTAGATCGGTTCAGATTTAGATATAGCTCCCATACAAATGTCGCTCCCAATTTGACTTTTTCCTCTCTATAAAGCACATATAGTACCCGATTTTCTTCAAATTTGGCTTAACACCTTATAATGTAACTAGAAGAACCTGTGGCGAAAGCGGGTTAGATCGGTTCAGATTTAGATATAGCTCCCATACAAATGTCGCTCCCAATTTGACGTTTTCCGCTTTAGAAACCACATATTGTACCCGATTTTCTTTAAATTTGGTTTAACAACTTATAATGTAATTAGAAACACCTGTGGCGAAAGCGGGTTAGATCGGTTCAGATTTAGATATAGCCCCCATACAAATGTTGCTCCCGATTTGACTTTTTCCGCTTTAGAAACCACATATTTTATCAGATCTTCTTCAAATTTGGCAAAATGTCTTATGTTTCCACTAGAAACTCCCATTTTGTGATAATGGGTCAGATCGGTTCAGATTTAAATATAGCCCCAATACAAATGTCGCTCTCAATCTGATTTTTTCCGCTTTAGAAACCACATATTTTAACAGATCTTCTTCAAATTTGGCAAAATATCTTATATTTCCACTAGAAACACCCATTGTGAAAATGGGTCAGATCGGTTCAGATTTAGATATAGTCCCAATACAAATGTCGCTCCCAATTTGACTTTTTCCTCTCTAGAAAGCACATATTTTAACAGATCTTCTTCAAATTTGGCAAAACATCTTATATTTCCACTAGAAACACCCACTGTGGAAATGGATCCGATCGGTTCAGATTTATATATAGCTCCCACACAAATTGCACTTCCGAGTTTACTTTTCTCGCTCTATAAACCACATATTTTAACAGATCGTCTTCAAATTTGGCAAAATATCTTATATTTCCATTAGAAACACTCATTGTGAAAATGGGTCAGATCGGTTTAGATTTAGATATAACTCCTAAACAAATTTCGCTCCCAATTTGAGTTTTTCCGCTCTAGAAACCACATATTTTAACAGATCTTCTCCAAATTTGGCTAAATATCTTATATTTCCACTAGAAACACCCACTGTGGAAATGGATCCGATCGGTTCAGATTTAGATATAGCTCCTAAACAAATTTCGCTCCCAATTTGAGTTTTTCCGCTCTAAGAACCACATATTTTAACAGGTCGTCTTCAAATTTGGCAAAATATCTTATATTTAAACTAGAAACAACTGTGGTGAAAATGGACCAGATCGGTTCAGATTTATATATAGCTCCTATACAAATTTCGCTCCCGGATTGACTTTTTTCGCCCTAGAAACCATGCATTTTTTCAAATTTTCCATAACACTTTAGATAGAAGCACCTATAGTGAAACTGGATCATTCGTTCCATATTTGCATATAGTTCGAACAATTCTTCTCGATTTGACAAAGCGGGTCAGGTCACATCGGTGTAAGATTAGGACACATACAAAAATCCTTCCCTTTTTCACTTTTTTACCGAATTGAGTTGTATGCGGATAGAAAGTGGAGTGTATCATATAGTCGGCCCCGCCCGACTTTAGCCTTTCCTTACTTGTTTAGCTTATTTCCGTTCGTCTGAGGCGATCAATCCAAACTAACTCAATTATTACGAGAAATCTATAAGCCACACAGAATGTCTATAGACATGACGGCTCGTAGCTGAAATACCACGTTTCTTATCCACGTTTTATAGAATTCATATAATAATTGTAAGATTTTTGATCGTTCGACTTCTTTTATCACCTATCAGTTTGTTTACAGATAAGGTGGATTTGTTGGAGTATTTTGTCTCGCTCTTATATCTGCCAATTTCATTAGTCAAGCTTTAGCGGCTTGGGTCTTCAGGGTAATAGAGTTTGGCTACGAGCAAATATATAAATACATTTGAGTTCAAAAAATATAAAATGAGTGCCCGTGGAGTGACGAAACTTGTCACCGAGCATTTTCTAAACCCAAACTCCCAACCGGACTGTGGACATTTGCTATGAATCACTCACTCACTCACTCACCCACTCAATTTGAATGCATGCCATTAATCAAATTATGAATTAGAGCCTTTGAAACAACAATCCCAGTTTTTGAAATATTTATCCTCTTCACGCACATCGCACATTGGCGTTGGATAGATCAAATCCAAAACAACCACCACCACTACAGTTTGTTGACTTTGATCTCAAACAAATGTGTCCTTTACGTCCTCAAAATAAACATGATTAAAACAAAATGCCGAAATTGTCTGTAACTCCCGTGAGATTATGGCAAACATGACGGCACATAAATTATGGCGAGTTAGTCCACAGAGTGAGAAAGGGCTGTCTGGGGTTGGGGTGGTGGTTCAGTTCATACCGATTTTATCACACATTTTGGCAGCAGCATCCAACACCCTTGTGAACGTGTGTGTTTTGTTTGAAAATCTCAGTGATTGTCAAGGTTTGAAGAAGGTTGTGTGTGTGTGTGTTGTGTCTAGGATACTTACCAAATGGCAAATGCATCATGTACTCCGTATACATACAATTCCATCGATTAGATTGCATTTGAAATGCTTGGCAATGAAAATGAAATGTCATGGGGAGAAGCATGCAGCAGTAGCAGCAACAATGCAACAATGATATGCTACTACTACGTACAGCAGCAGAGCAGCTTAACCAACCAATGCATCTGGTATCCGTTTGTTGTACGGGTAAGGGGGGAGGTGTGTGTGCGTGCTATGATTTCAATTTAAAGGTAATAATGACGTCACGTGCTGCAATGATTGGAAGCAAGCCAACTTTGAATTTTGGCTATCGATTAAAAATGGGCGAATTGTCATGATTTCCACGATTATGGCTATGACGACGTAACTCTTTTTACACTACACTGACTTGGCAGACAGGAGGAAGAGGAAATGGAAATGATAATCCAAGAGTGAGTGTCGAAAAACTAATGCACCCACAAAGAGTGACTGTTTGGTGAGGTTTATGGGCTGGCGGGGCATCATCGGGCCGCATTTTTTCCAAAATGAGGCCGGTCAGGCAGTTACTATGAATGGTCTTCGCTATCGTGAGATGATAATGAACTTTTTATGGCCCGACTTGGAAGATATGTATGTGGACGATATGTGGTTTCAATAGGATGGTGCCACTTGCCACACAGCTAACGAAACAGTGGCTCCGTTGCGCGACAAATTCAATGGCCGTGTTATCTCACGTGGTGGCGATGCCTATTGGCCGCCAAGATCATGTGATTTGAAACCGTTGGACTTCTTTCTTTGGGGTTATTTGAAAGAAAAGGTTTACGTTGATAAGCCAGCAACAATTCAAGAGCTAAAGGATGAGATAATTCGGCACATGGACGGCATAGAACCTCAATTATGCCTCAGCCTTCTAGCTCTCAAAAACACTTTTGCCGCACCCACTCCACCCACAAAACGAAAATCCAAAAGTTCGGCATCAAATTGATCTTTCTCGTTTTTCAAAATTTGTTTTCACACACACATTGATATTGCTTTTGGTCAAAATTTTTGAAAATTGAGTGAAATTTGAAACATTTTATTAAGATTTTTGTTATCGCAGCTTAGTTAAGCAGTCTTAAAGCTATATGAGAGTAGTAATCTACTTTCTTTGTAAAGCGAGTAAATCTCATACAAATATTAAACTAGTAAGACCCGCTTTTGGATGGTTATTTATCTTTCAAAGTTTCAAGGGATAACATTTTCAAATAAATGTTATAAACACTTATTCGTACTTTACAGTGCAGATAGTTTTAGGTGTCCAATTGAAGAGGAGAATATCTGTTAAAAATGTTCTATATAGTGTCAGACCATATCGTTAAATTGAAATTATCGTTATATCGAATAATTTTTTTACTTGTGTATTAAATATTTGGGCTTCGAATATCTACCTGAATATTTTTTTCCTAAACCACGTATTACATATTTTCCAAAGAAGAATGCTTCTATTTAGATGAATCGGAGTCATGTGTATTTTTTTGTCCGGTTTAGAATGACTTATATTTATAACAAACAGAACAAAAAATAAAAGTAATTATCGACTCGGAATAGAAGATAAAAATAAGCAAATTAATCGAGTTCAAATCATAAAACAAACAAAATTTTAAGAAGATTGAAAACAAATTTTGATTCTTGTTTGCTCTGAAAACTATCAATTTCGAAGTATTTGTTCACTACACTTGATGCAGATTTGATCACATCCGAATGTTTTACTATCGATTGATATTCATCCAGAAATTAATTTTCTTCGACTACCTCAGTTTCTTCTCCTAAATCATATTTTATATTTGAATGACAACACTTCTAAATGTAAAGTTGATTTCCAATCGGATGAAAAATGTAAAATATGCAAAATTTTAGGTCTACTGATGATATAAGTCTATTATTAGTAGACAGCGGATTTTTATGCAAATACCATTTTTAATCCATACTTGTAACATATCATATTATATATTTTAACATATCAAAATATTTTAACATAATTTTTTTTTAATTATTTTATTGTGATAATCATTTGTTTGAAGTCGGCATTTAATTATGAAAGGATCCACTATGTCAGCTCTTGACGATAGTTTTCCTCCATTTTGATGTAACTCATTAACCCAGAAAAAACTGTTGTTCAAATATTTGACATTAAACACGAGGACAGAGGGTGGTAATGGGTTAATAATCTAATACCAAATCTTATTTTAAATGGATTTAATAATCCATAGCCGTTAACAGGAGTATTTTTTACTTTTGGCTTGAAACCGGGGAAACAGTCTTGTTTCCATTCTAGCAAATTCTCCTGTTTTCATTCAACCTTTGTTTTCACATCGGTCTCATCAAGAATAACCAAGATACACACAATCCGCAGGAAAATTAAAACCTTTGCTTTTACTTTTAAATTCCTCTGTTTTTTTTTTCTAAGAATTCGTAGACAATTAGTTAGTTTTCAGTTTCCACGTTCTTGTCTTTAGTACTTTTTGGTATTTTGAGTGTGGTCGCAATACCGAGTACAAAATTTTGAACAATCATCGTAATATAAGGTACACAATGCTCCTTCGTAAAATCGTTAAACCGCATAATCGTTAAACCGGAGTACCACTGTATTTTAAATTATCCTCTTAAAAAGTAAAAGGGGGAAATTCAAACTAATACATGTAGTGGTATGAAATTTAAATTATTTTTAGCAATTTTTCAAAAAATTCAACACAAAATATTTTTTTTTAATTTGTTTTGATAAAAATATTTATATTGTAGTTAGCGACAATGTTGAAAAATATTTTTATTTTATTTTGAAATAAAAAAATAACTCTTTATTAACGTTTAAAAAGAATAAATCTTAAATTTAAAAATCCTAGTAAAACTAATTTTTCTTTCAATTTGAAATATTTGAATAAAAAAAAATAGAGTTATAAAGAGTTATTATAAACGTTTGAAAAAATAAATTTTAAATTTAAAAATTGCCCTAGTAAAATTAATTTTTCTTTGAATTTGAAGTATTTGAAATAAAAAAAATTCTTTATTAACGTTTAAAAAAATTAAATTTTAAATTTAAAAAATGGCCCTACTAAAACTAATTTTTATTTGAAGTTGAAATATTTGCAAAGTTTTATTTGACTGAATGAAAGTTTGCTTGCTAAATATAAATAATATTTGAAATACAAAAAAATAACTTTTTATTAACGTTTAAAAAAATTAAATTTTAAATTTAAAAATCCTAGTACAACTAATTTTTCTTTGAATTTGAAATAAAAAAATTAACTCTTTATTAACGTTTAAAAAGAATAAATTTTAAATTTAAAAATCCTAGTAAAACTAATTTTTCTTTGAATTTGAAATATTTGAATAAAAAATAGAGTTATAAAGAGTTATTATCAACGTTTGAAAAAATAAATTTTAAATTTAAAAAATTGCCCTAGTAAAATTAATTTTTCTTTGAATTTGAAGTAAAGGGTGATTTTGTAGCTATTATCTTTTTGGCAACACTGGTTTAAACAGCTTTGTTTCACTGTCAAACATCTTCAGTTTGGTCTATAATTTAACCATGAATCGTCTTACAAACAAACAACGCTTGCAAATTATTGAATTTTATTGTCAAAATGCTGCTCTGTTAAGAAAGTTCATCGCGCGCTTCTTCCATTTCATGGTCAGTTTAATCGACCCACTGAAACGGCTATTCGGGCTATTGTGACTAAATTTCGCACCAAATTTACATTGTTGGACATTAAACCACCAACACGCTTACGTAGAGTGCGAACTGAAGAAAATATCGCAGCCGTATCGGCCAGTGTTAATGATGACCATCAATTATCGTTTTACTGCCGTTCGCAGCAATTGGGCCTCTGTTACTCAAAAACGTGGAAATGTAAAAATTGGACTATGCGGATGGACCATTTGAGGCGCAGTCAAGGTCAACATTTGCATGAAATAATCTTCAAACATTAAATTATATGGACCGTACTATCGATTCAAATAAAGATTTCATGCATTTTTCTGAATTATATGTTTTTTTTTTTGAAAAACTTTCCTATTGCTTTTAAAAAATCACCCTTTATTTGAAATAAATAAATTTTAAATTTAAAAAATTGCCCTAGTAAAATTAATTTTTCTTTGAATTTGAAGTATTTGAAATAAAAAAAATAACTCTTTATTAACGTTTAAAAAATTAAATTTTAAATTTAAAAAATGACCCTAATAAAACTAATTTTTATTTGAAGTTGAAATATTTGCAAAGTTTTATTTGGCTAAATGAAAATTTGCTTGCTAAATATAAATAATATATGAAATAGAAAAATAATTTTAATTAACTTTTAAAAAATAAATTTTAGATTTAAAAACCCTAATAAAATTATTTTTTCTTTGAATTTGAAATAAAAAACTTAACTCTTTATTAACGTTTGAAAATAGCCCTAGTATATTAACTCTTTATTAACGTTTAAAAAAATAAATTTTAAATTTAAAAAATGACCCTATTAAAACTAATTTTTATTTGAAGTTGAAATATTTGCAAAGTTTTATTTGACTGAATAAAAAATGTTTAAAATTTGCTTGCTAAATATAAATAATATATGAAATAGAAAAATAACTTTTAATTAACGTTTAAAAAAATAAATTTTAAATTTAAAAACCCTAATAAAATTATTTTTTCTTTGAATTTGAAATAAAAAAATTAACTCTTTATTAACGTTTGAAAATAGCCCTAGTAAAACTAATTTTCATTTGAATTTGTAATATTTGCGCAGTTTTATTTGACGTAACGATATATGGAATTTTTTGAATGAAAAATGTTTAGAATTTGCTTGCTAAATATAAAAAAATATAAAAAAGAATATACAATTTCAGACAGCATGCGAAGTCTAGCTGAAATGGCATAAGGTCGTTTCACAAATGTCAGATGCCATACAAATTTGACCTTTGACAATTTACCTTATGTCATTACAAGCTGAAAACGATTGACATTCGCATGCAGTCTGAAAAGGCTGTTAGATTTTAATTATTAAATATGAGATAACTTAATTATTATTCATAATTTTATATTTTTAATAATTAAATCACCACATAAATGCATGTCGTTTGAATGTTATTTTGAGCGACAAATTAGTTTGGCTTTAACAAAATGTGACGCTTTTTGAAAGTGCTCAGCGGTAACAAAATAATGCAAAATACAACCCTGCTGCTATATTTCCGTAAAAACAGCTGATGTATTGACGGCAAAAAACACATGAGCGTACGCACACTTCCGCAGCACGCCAAACGAACTTCAGCTCTCTTTCAAACAAACTCGCACACACACGCTGACACTCTGTCATGCACTTCTTTCATTGGCAGTTGTGCATAGAGAGAACTCGTGTTGAGCAGTGTTACCGCTGAGAAATTTCAAAAAGTATTTCCATAGACTGAATAAATGAAATAAAAAGGGGATTTCTTCAAAAAAAGTGGCACAGTTTTTTTAGTTATTATTTCGAGAAAACAACAGATTACATGAAGTTAACAAAAACAATTCATTTCTGTGCTTATATACAAAAACAATTTCCAGTCATCCCATGAAAATAAAGTTTGGATTGTTTAATGATGATTTGCAAAATATTACGTTGAAAACAACCTAAAAACGTGTTTTCTCATGCATTTTTGTATACATTTTATTTTTGTCCAATTTTTTTCTGCATTAATGAAACTACTTTAAATATAAATTTTGATTCTTTTCTTACAGTAACTTATTGATCAAATTATTGGACGTTTATAGTAGGGCAGTGTTTCTCTAAGCCGGGATAACATGCTGCGATAACAAAAACGTTAATAAAAATTTAATTCTTTGCTCAAAATAAAAAAATATTTTTTCACATTGTCGCCAACTACAATATAAATATATATGTATCAAAGGACTTATCCTCGATAACCATAATTTTGACTTACACTGGATTATCCAGGCTATGTCAAAAATTTTTAACACAAAATTATTTTTTCAAAATTTGTTTGATATTGCTTTTGGCGACAAATTTTAAAATAGAATTTTTTATTTTGAGTGAAATTTTAACATTTTATTTAGATATAGTGATAACTGTAAACTTTTTCGTATTTTGTGGTAGTATCTCATAATGATGAAATAAATAGCTGCCGTCAATACCTTTCGAATAACCTAAATCATGTAAATCGGAAAGAAATTGACGCCGCAGAGCTCATTTTTGTAAAAAGAACATTTTGGATCTGAAAAACCATTTCCAGTTTCCAAGACATATGAGTTCTTAGATGTAACTTTGAAAAACCACAAAAAATCAATCTAAGCATCCAATAATATGACTATGTGCTTCCAAGGGGCTATAAATTCATAGAAAAAATTTGGACAGAAATGCAACATAAAAAATTACTCGGGAAAAACATGATTTTTAGAGGTGTTTTCAGGAGCGTTTAGCTCACAGACTGCTTAACCCAGCGACGAAATATTTTACAGATCATCATTAAACAATCCAATCTTCATTTCTGGGGGGTGACCGCAGCAATTCATTTTCGTGACCCATCCTAATATATATAAAAACATAAATTAAATCACATTTTGGTATTTATTTTTAGTTACCTTTTGGTAAATTCTTTCCCATACTTTTCAATGAGCTCAGTACTGGGAATCCAATCCTCCAACTCCACGTCAAGTTTTTACCTTCAACCTGTTCGTTAACCTATTTTTCATTATTGCTAGCTTCGAAAAACGCGCTCTGCACAAGTACTGCTATGAGGCAAAGTAAAAACATATGTGGCAAATTGATACAAATTTTGATATAAATAACCATTTAAATTATTTTTTTAAATTTCCCACTTTATACCAGAAAACTTCGACATTAGTAATTGCGAATACTGCTCGTAAGTTTTATCAATTGACTTATATTTTAATAATTTTTATTCATTTACAAAAGCCTGTGGTTTGCTAAATACAGCCCGATAGGAAAATAGTTGATATCTTCGTTAGATTTTATATAAACTATTCAGTTTTTTGTCATTTATATAAACTCTTGAAAATTTTTTTGTAATTGATATCTCTGTAAACATTATAAACTCTTTTTTAAAAAGTTTTTTGTCATCGAAACTATATCTTGTGTGAAGTCTCACTTTGAAAACTTTTGTTTAGTGAGTTCATGATTTTAAGAATATAAACAAAAAATTTTAAATATATCTTATTTGTTGTTGACAGTTCTTGTTTCCAAATTCCAATCAAAAAGTGGCGCCAATGATAAAAAAGTGGCACAAAAAAGCAAAAAGTAGCATATTTAGTACCACAATGGAAAAGGGGCACAAAAGTATCACGGCTCGAAAAAAGTGGAAAAATTGCCACTTTACAACGGTAACACTGGTGTTGCGTTCATTGTGGTGAGAGGATTTCGGATTTCTTCGACAATGAAGTGGAAAAGGTTATCCACAACCTGGCAACACTGTGTGTTTATTATTTTCAAAGATAATGGAAATACATTTACATGGAAATATTTCCATTATCTTTGTGTCATATCCCATACAAATTTTATGTCATTTCGGTTAGATTTCGCATGCAGTGTGACAAGGCTAACAATGCTATTAGGGGAACTTTTCGGCAATCTAGGGGTAAGGCTTAGAAAAAACCTGGCAACACTGAGTTTCAGTGCTCTCTCGCTCTCTCTCTCAGTGTCAGCCAGGGATGATAAAGTTGGTAATTTGGTACTTTTCTGGTACTTTTTGAACCCTTAAAGTACCGCGGTACTCCCGCGACACATTTGGTACTTTTTTCAAACAGTTCTTTTGTACGAAAGGATTTTTAGAAACTGCTTTGAAAATGTTAAATAATAACAACATAACAATGGTTGGTATACATCTTGACAATTGTTCAACAATGAGAGGAGCTGGGAAAGGGATCCAAACCAAATTGAAAGCATTGTTACCAAATGTATTTTGCAACTGATGCATATGCCACATTTTAAATTCGACATCGTGCGCAGCATCCAAGTTTGGTATACCAAAGGCGATAGAAAAGTTCATGGTGGATTTAAATTTTAATTTTTGCAATAGTTTCAAGATTTGTAAAGTTTCAAGATTATTTCGCAGCCGATCAACACGCTATTTTTAAACATTCTACAACAAGATGTTGTAGAGAGGATACTTGAACAATGGGAGCCATTACAATACTACTTCACAATGCAGTTTTCTAAGCATAAACAGAAAAACGAGAAAGTGGAAAATATTTTATCAGTTTCTATCAAATACTTTTTATAAATTGTACTTTTTATTTCTGCAATATGTTTTTAAGCTTATAAACGATGTAAATTTGGAAATGCAATCGGAGGATTTTCTTATGCACATATTTTTAACACGATTGCAATTTTTATTCCTTCAAATAGGACGCAATTTTTTGGATAAATCCATTTTGGAAAACACATCGATTTCGTATATAAACTTAAGTGAAACCCAAATTGATGTTGAAAACATATATTGTGGAACTAGTGTAGATCTATACATATCTGAAAACCATATTGATATTGACACTGTAAAACGTTTTAAAGAAAATGCTAAAAAGTTATATTTTAAGTTTTGTGAAGATATAAGAAACAGGGTTAACTTTGAAAACGAAATGTACAACACAACAAATTTAGTTCCGAAAATGTGATTTGTGGAAAAAAGAATACTCATGTCCCATTTTTGTTACAAATGTTTCCGAGTGAAAAGAAAAATTTTGAAAAAAAAAAACAACTCTCACAACTCAGAGCCTTGGATGATGTGGAAGAATTAAAATCTTTTAATCAAAGATGAACAAGTAAGGAAAGGCTAAAGTCGGGCGGGGCCGACTTTATGATACACTCCACTTTCTATCCGAATACAATTTAATTCGGTGAAAAAGTGAAAACGGGAAGGATTTTTGTATCCTTTAAATGTATGTGTTTGACAAAAAATCTAAAATCGGAAAGGACATTTGTATGAGGATATATTGAAACCTGGAACGAAATAGATGGAATATAAAGTGTATAGTTTGGCCAAAATTGGTTAAACTTTTGGGAGTAACATTTGTATTTGGGCTATATTTAAATCTGAACCGATCTTACCCACTTTCACCATAGTTTTGTTTAGTTGGACTATAAGATGTTGTGCCAATTTTAAAGAAAATCGGGTACAATATGTGGTTTCTATAGCGCAAAAGTCAAATCGGGAGCGACATTTGTATGGGGGCTATATCTAAATCTGAACCGACCTAGCCCGCTTTAGCCACAGGTGTTTCTAGTTAGATTATAAGATGTTGTGCCAAATTTAAAGAAAATCGAGCACAATATGTGGCTTTTAAAGCGGCAAAAGTCAAATCGGGAGCGACATTTATATGGGGGCTATACCTAAATATGAACCGATCTTACCCAATCTCAACATAGGCGTTTCTAGTAAGATTATAAGATGTTGTGCCAAATTTAAAGAAAATCGAGTGCAATATGTGGTTTCTAGAGCGGAAAATGTCAAATCGGGAGCGTCATTTGCAGCCCCCATGCAATATCTAAATTTGAACCGATCTTACCCAATTTCTGCATAGGTATTTCTAGTTAGATTATAAGATGTTGTGCCAAATTTAAAGAAAGTCGAATACAATATGTGGTTTCTAGAGCGGAAAATGTCAAATTGGGAGCGACATTTGTATGGGGGCTATATCTAAATTTGAACCGATTTCACCTATTTTCACCATAGATGTTCCTAGTTTAAATATAAGATGTTTTGCCAAATCTGAAGACAATCTGATATAATATGTGGTTCCTAGAGCGGAAAATATCAAATCGGTAGCGAAATTTGTATGGAGCTATATATAAATCTGAACCGATCTGACCTATATTCACCATGGGTCTTTCTAGTTGAAATATAAGATGTTTTGCCAATTTTAAAGAAAATCTGTTGTAATATGTGGTATCTAGAGTGAAAAGAGTCAAATCGGAAGTGAAATTCGTATGGGGGCTATATCTAAAGCTGAACCGATTTTCTTCAAATTAAATAGCGTTCGTCTTTGTCCCGAAAAACTTCATTGTGCAAAGTTTCATTAAGTTATGTCTTCTACTACGACCTGTATCGTGATTACAAGAATAGATGGACAGACGGACGGACATTGCTAAATCGACTCAAAAAGTGATTCTAAGTCGCTCGGTATAATTAACAATGGGTCTATCTCGTTTCCTTTTGGGTGTTACAAACAAATGCACAAAGACATAATACTCTCGTGGAGTGTATAAAATTGACATAAACGAATTAATGTTTCCAGATATTTCAAGAATTTATTGATAATTGCCTGATTCTTCCGCAAACCTAGAACGCATTTTTTCTTTCCAAAATATTATAAAAACAAAAAAACGTAATCGATTGAATGTTTCTACAGTATCCGGGTTAATTCAAACCAAAAATCTTTTAAAATCGACAAATTCAAGCTGCTATAATTTCAAAATTTCTAGCAGCATGTTGCAAAGAGATTGTTAACACACGAATTGTCACACGATCTCAATCATTTGTACCTTACTATTTTAAGACTTTGTTCGATTATTAATATTCTTTAATTTAATTTTACTTATGTACACATGGAATTTCTGTACCTGTTTATGTTTTTAATAAATACTTAAAAAATATTCAGTATATTTAAAAAATAAAATAAAATTGGTACCTTTTGGTTCGAAAACTACCATTTTAGAACGACTTTTCTTTTGTACCATTAGGTCGCTCTCATTTATCATCCCTGGTGTCAGCCAGTGTATCTGGAGAGGGGAGAGTGTTGTGTTTTGGAGATTTGTGGAGATTTCATGAAATCCGCGGAGATTTCACGAACTCCCCACTATTGCGCAGCCCACCATTCTCTCTCATTGCTGCTCTCCATTTTCTCTCAGTCTTAATTGCAGTCTCGACAACCCTGCACATCACTCGTTCTTTTAGTGATTTTTTTTCATTGAACGAGTTTGGTCGCGGACGCTCTGTGTCGGAAGTTTAAGTTTCGAAGTTTCAGGCCGAGAAAGAAAAGAATCACAAATGTCCCAAAAAAATAATAATAATACAAGAAACCAGTGTCTTTAATTGTGAAACTAAAAAGTAAAGATACGGACGGTAAATGGAATCGCGGTTACATGGAATAAATATATGTTTTTTGAACTAAAATTTTAAATGTAAAAATTTACTAATTTGAAGAGCCCATGAAAATCAGCACTTTCAACGGTTTGGTTGTTTAGGGAACGGAAGTTTATTAAGCGAAACCGGCGGAACGGAAACCGACGTATGTGTCGTCTTTACGCTAAACAACAAAATTACGAGAATATTTCTGTTGTTGTTGGTATTAAAACCAAATAAAGTGCGAAAGTTAAAGAATGAAATGATAAATAAATAAAATAAAATAGAAAAAGTGTCACACTAATTTAATTTTTAAAGTTATTCGTTATTCCACAAAATAAAAATAATAAAGTGCATGTGTGTATATGTATGTGTATGAGTGCAAGTGTGTATTTGCGTGCGTGCGTGTGCAGTATTTACCAAATAAGAAAAATATACAGGTGTAAATGGTAAATAAAATAAATAATAAATCATTAATACGTCAGAGTTGCGCGCGCCTGCCTGCCTGCTCTCTCCCTGCCTGACCGTTGCCCGCTCATACGTTCTGACATATGTGTGTGTGCAACGACCAACGATGACATAGCCGCCATCTCTATATGGAATACTACTCTTATTTATTGTGAAAAGATATCAGAGAAATCTAAATCTAAATCTAAAAATCATGAAGTTTTGTGCGTAATATCGTACGCGCGCGTCAATTACACGTTGAGTTACGACGCTGATGTGTTGCGTATAGTGTGTGTGTGTGTGTGTGACAAGTGCTAACATTATTACTTCAAATAAAGTGAAGTGCATTAAAGGGATAAACGAACCATCACTCTATTGTCTACGTGCGTTTGGGTATGTGTGAACGGAATATGTAGATACATAGATAATTTACTACAAATTTTACTATCCCTATTAACGGTTAACAATTAGTAGTCTCTGTTCTCTTTGCGTCCCTCTAAATGCGTACACCACCACCACCACCCCCTTTTTTTGGACCACCAACAGCCAAAGTGTTGTGTGTTATTGTTGTTGCTGTTAGGTAGTTGTTAGTTCAAAACACAAAACACAGTGGCTTGTTTGTTAGTGTTTTGTTGTTGTTTTTTTTGGTGTCCATGTTCCATGTCTTCAATTTTTATCTCTCTATATCTCTCCCCTCCCCTCCCCCTTGTTGTGTGTGTGTGCCAGTGTGATTTGCGATAAGACCAGTTACAGCATTTGAGCATTTGTCACTGTTATTACTGCTCCATCTCTCTCACCCTCAGCCTCCACAACCTAACGCTCTCACATCCATTGAGAAGAATAAAAAAATCAATACATTCTTCGAGTTGTAGTTGTGTTGTTGAAATGCATGAAGCCTCACAGTATAAAAAATAACTGCAAACATTAGAGTGTTTTTATCTCAACAAAAAAATGCAACCTTGAAATGCTAATTTGACACATTTCGCTGCAGATGTCATTTGCCGTGTAAACATGTCCTCGAGAGTAAATAATTAAAGGTGTTGATACACGTTTCCTTGCAGTGCTCATTAAAATTACAAGAAATAAAATTTGTCGATAGGACTCTTCCGGACTCGGCAAAAAATGACACTTAGTAAATCGAAAAGGCAATTCACACTGCCTGCGAAATCATTCGATTTCAGTTTGAAATGACTTAAGATCAATTTTCAAATGTAAATCGACCTCATGTTGTTTCAGCTCACTTTCGCATACAGTCTGAAAAGGCTATTATGTCAATTCGATTGGTTTCGCATGCAGGGTATGCATAGACTTTTCAGACTTCATGCGAAATCTACTTGATATCGAATTATTGGCCATTTCAGACTTCATATGAAATCACCGAGATCGATCGAGGACAATTTACAAACGGCAGATCCCATACAAACTAACAACAGAGCTAAGCTCGATGTCGCAGGCAGACTGAAAGTGTGATAACGATCTTTTATAGATCTTTTAGACGACATGTGAAATCGAGCTGAAATGACATAAGGTCGATTTACAAATGACACATACAAGAAAAGCCTACGATTTACCTAAGTTTCTTAGGTGAAATACAACTTTAAAAGTTCTTTGACAATTCTTGCAGAACATTTTGGTAATTTGGTATCAAAAAAGAAAACTACTGCCAGTTATACAATAAAACTTGTGTAAAATTACCTTGTCTCTTTTGGCTGTATTTCAAAGCACTTTGTTCTCTTAAACAATTTGCAATTTCTCAATGCATACAAATAAAGAAATAAATCAACTAATTGCCACTATAAAAAACCCAAGCAATTGCAAATGTTTCATTTATGCAATTTTTAATGTTTTTTTTCACTAAATTGAATAAATGGCCAAAACTCGTTTAATTAGTATTCTATTTCCCTCCCAAATAAAAACGCTGATGGCTTTAATCAAAATCTAAAACGTATTTATATAATACTAGCTGACCCGATAAAAATGTTCCTGTCCATATTTCAATTAGTTTGTTTGTGATCGTCGTGTGAATTTTTGAAAAGCGATTTCAAATGTTTAAGCAAACCTGGAATGAGAAACGTTTTTTTCTCAGTGATTATTGTATCGATTAACGTTTGCTGGTATAGATATTCAATTTAATGACACGATCTAATAGCCTTGCCACACTGCATAAGAAATCTAGTTTAAATGACACAAGGTCGATTTTCAAATGTCATATTCCATATAAATTTGACATTTTAAAATCGAGCTTATGTCATTTCAACTAGATTTCACATGCAGTGTGACAAGGCAACAATTCAGATTACGCCAATGGAAGTTTTCTGCACGTTTGCTTAAGTGGATTTTGTGCAATGTTTAGGAACACCTTTGGCATGAGTTTGATTTTTATAACATTTAATTTCAATTTAAATGTCTTGATAGTACTTAATTTAAATGTCGTGATGTTTTCCACAAAAAGGATGTATTCGAGCATTCATTTAGTTTATTGGGTGGAGTAGACCGTGGAATCACTGGAAGTGTTTGGTAAAAATCACCCTAAAATTCATTAATAGACAGCGGAGTTTTATGCAAATTATATTTTTTATCATTGCATTTTTAATCTATGCAACATATGCTAGCATAATATTGGTTATATTACATTTTTTAAACATTGAGATCAAGAGAATCATTTGTGTGAAGTCGTCATTCAATTATATTCATCCTCTCAAAATATACTTTTTCATAGAAATCGCCTGTCTAGCCATTATTCGATCTAATTTCTCCAATGACTTTATGTGAGACATCGTATATTCATACCGAGCGATCAATTTGATTTGATGAAAATAAATACATGAAATACGTGTATCTGGATTCATATGATGAACTGATTACGAAGTGGAATTATGAACAAAATAAAAATAAAATGAACAAAAAAAAAATGTGTCGTTTCTATCGTCAGTACTAACAAAAAGTGCATAAAATATAAAGATTTTTTGAATTTTGTCCAAATTTTTTGATTTTTCTTTATAATTAACATCACACATTAAGATTGGATAGTTTAATGACGATTTACTAAATATTTCGTACCTAAGCCCAGCCATATCTGAGCAAAATGCTCCTGAAAACAAACGCTACAAATTTTAGATGGGACGAGGGAAACCATGTCACAGATCACGAACGTCGGACTGCTGTTTCAAACGATGTAATTTTGTCGCCTTTGTGAAAAAAAAACATAATTTGGAAGTTTTGTGTTCAGCATCTAAAGAGAAAACTTTCAAAAAGTAACAAAACACACACTTACCTTATTATTTATTCGACTAAAGTCCTTTGTCCCGTTTGTTTTGTATTCCTGCTGCGCCTTTTTTGGTCTAAAATGCTTAAAAATAATATATTTAAAAAAATGTTGTACATTTGGACGACTTACCTTGTTGAAGATGAAAAATTTAATAAAATGATGTTCTGTTGTTGCCAGGATTGTCTTGCAAAAACATACGCACAGTTTTATATTTTTTCAAGTATCTGCTACAAAATTCACACTTACACCATTATCCAACTAACTAAATGATTTTAGCAAAGAAACTTGTGTAAAAGCTACAAATTTCTAAATTGAAAAAAGCACTGAACACCTGTAAACTTAGTTATTTATACAAAAGAAGCACATGTGTAATTTAGACATGTGCGAGGAAAATTTAGCATTTGCTTGTATGACTTTTGTCAACTCTATATAAACAAAATTTACAAAGTTCAATTATGTATTTTTACACAAGTTTTTTTCTTCTGCGTGTAGAGATAAAGTGGAGAACAAAAAATACATAATAGAAAGTTTACAGAACTCCATCAATACCAAAGATGATAAGGACAATACCTATATACAGTATTGGTATTGAAGGCTTGTGATATTAGTTAAGTTATTTCGCTGTGATATTTTGCCTTTTTGGACTATTATTTATTTATTATTAAAATGTCTGTGTCCTGTTTACACTAGTAAAAAATGATGGGAAAATAATATGCGAAACTAATTGTAATAGCCTTGCCACACTGCATGCGAAATCTAGCAGAAATGACATAAGGTCCGATTTACAAATGTCAGATGCCATACAAATTTGACATTTGAAAATCGCCCTTATGTCATTTCAGCTAGATTTCGCAAGCGGTGTGGCAAGGCTATAAGTGATAAGTTCAGTACCAATGTCTGAAGGATGAAAACATTTATAAAAACTATTTTATAATTTTGTCGCTAGGATTTTCAAAAATCTGAATTCTTTAATTTTTCTCATCTACTCTTAGGCCCTCAAACTAATTGAGAATTCTCGCCCATTGCCTTGCTTTTTTCCTGTTAATTTACTTCAGCCCTTATTGTTCTCCAGATCTGAACAATGGGTTTTCCAGAGCTTTCTTACATATTTGCCTCCAAGGACATAATAAGCGTTACCATGTTTCTGGCACCAAAGGACTGCATGCCTGCGTGTTGCCATTTAACGCTCTGAAATTGGCAACACGAATTGTTTACTTTGTGCCGCCAACATTTTCTTATCGTTAAACATACATATTTTTGTTTGTTTCTATTCTATCTTTGAATTTGTTCAAACAATAACATTCAACGATTCAATGGAATTGCATTCTTTGTAAATTTGTTTATACACGATTCGTAATAATTTAATATATTTATAAACACACAACACAGAGCACACATTGGCATTTGTTGTTCGCCGCTTGCGAATCTTCAGCACTCTATAGGGGCGCATTCAGCCACAGCTGTTTTTCTGTTTTTCTTCTCAAGTGCATTTTGAGTGAAAACAAAAGTTATTGTTTAATAATAACAATGCATTTCACAGTTCCGAATTTCGAAATGGATATTGTGTAATAATTTATTTTTTTAGAGTTAATCTTTGCCACAATTGTATTATTCGATTTATCAACAAAATACAAATAGCGACTGAGTTTTATTTTGTTGCCAAAACAGCACGTTTTATTAACAAGCAGCAATTTTCATTTTTTGCCATTAGCATATTTTCATAGCTAACGAATTTTTAGTAGACAATTTTTAAGCTATTTTAAAAAATATAGCACAAATATATATCACAAAGAAATTGTATAGGAAAAATGTAAACAAATTTTCAAAATTAGAAAAAAGTCTAGACTTTTTTTGAAAATAACAAGGTTCTGGCAACGGATTCTGATAGAGGGAGTAAAAAAGGAATAAACGTGTATCGGCGTTTTGAAAGTTTACGTATAAAGCTCATTTTCATTTTATTTCCTCCTTTTGCACATTCTTATGATGAATCGGCCTGGGAAACCTTGTGATCCTTACACTTACAGTATAGGATGTGTTCAGCAATATTTTTTAAAACACCATGAGGAAGATTTTTGTGGAACATTTTAACCCTCTAGTTCCTCATTATAGGGGTCATTTGGGTAGTTTTAATGCAAAAGATTAAAAAGCCACCACTAAAACAGGATTTGAACAGGTTTGACGAATCGGCCTGGGAAACCTTGTGATCCTTAGCTTTTAAGTATAGGGTGTGTTCAGCAATATTACTTAAAACACTACGACGAACATTTTAGCCCTCTAGCTCCTCAATATATAGGTCATTTTGGTACCTTTTGTGCAAAAGATTAAAAACCTCCACTAAAACAGGAGTTTAACGGATTTGGCCTGGGAAACCAGGCGATCCTTACATTTTAAGTATAGGGTGTGTTTAGCAATATTACTAAAAACACCATGAGGAACATTTTTGTGGAACATGTTAACCCTCTAGCTCCACAATGTAGGGGTATTTTTGGTACCTTAAAAAATAAAGATTAAAAAACAACCCTAAAGCAGTGGTTTAACGGGTCGAAATGCTCTACAATAATATTTGCCATAAAATTCTACTATATGTCTATGAATACACCAAAAGTCAAAAATCAACTTATATGTCAGAAATAAGTCAAAACATAAAATTCATTTTAGGGCCAATTTCGTACTTTTTTCGAATTCCAGCTAAGTTGGCCGACAAAACTGAACTTTAGGAAGGTGGTGTGAATGGATAAAATATTCTACATCAAATTTCACTAGAGGTCAACGAACAAAAGAAAGCTGTAGATGCAACTAAGTCTCGACCTGTTTGTTTTCGATTTTCATGAACAGCTGATTGCACGCAAAGAAAAATGTGAGAAATCACACAGGAAAAGCGTACAAATTACCTTAAGTTTCAACTCGTACAGAACACTTGGGTAGTTTGCCAGTTATACAATAAAAATTTGTAAAATTACCTTGTACGCTGCTGTTACAAGCGATATAATTTTGTAGCCTTTGTGAAAAAACATACAAATTGGGCCATATTGCTTATTGGAAGTTTCGTGTTCTGCATCTAGAAGAGAAATCTTTCAAAAAGTCACAAAATACACACTTACCCTTTTAATTATATGAAAAATCATACGCACATTTGTATATTTTTGCAAGTATCTGCTACAAAATTCATGAAATTGTCAACTTAGATATTCAGACTTACACCTTTATCCAACTAACTAATTAATTTTAACAAAGAAACTTGTGTAAAAGCTACAAATTTCTAAATTGGGAAAACGAACATGGTGGAATATGTCAAAGTACATCAGCACTGATCACCTACCAAGTAAACTTAGTTATTTATACAAAAGAAGCACATGTGTAATTTACACATGTACGAGAACATGTATGACTTCTGTCAACTCTATATAAAAAAGATTTACAAAGTTGAATTAGGTATTTTTACACAAGTTTTTTTTCTGCGTGTGGGTAACTCCGAAGAAAGGAACAAAACTTTGGTGTACATGACCCTTTATTTATACTTATGGCCTTTTCAGACTTTATGCGAAATCAATCGATTTTGGCTGGAAATTACCCTTTAGCATTGGCTTGTATGAATTCTATCAACTCTATATAAACAAGATTAACAAAGTTGAATTATGTATTTTTACACAAGTTTTTTTTTCTGCGTGTGGGTAACCCCGAAGAAAGGAACAAAACTTTGGTGTACATGACCCTTTAACTATACTTATGGCCTTTTCAGACTTTATGTGAAATCAATCGATTTCGGCTGGAAATTACCCTTTAGTATTTGCTTGTATGACTTCTGTCAACTCTATATAAAAAAGATTTACAAAGTTGAATTAGGTATTTTTACACAAGTTTTTTTTCTGCGTGTAGGTAACCCCGAAGAAAGGAACAAAACTTTGGTGTACATGACCCTTTAATTATACTTATGGCCTTTACAGACTTTGTGTGAAATCAATCGATTTCAGCTGGAAATGACATAAGGTCGCTTTACAAATGTCATATCCCATACAAATTTGACATTTGAAAATCGTCCTTATGTCATTTCAGCTAGATTTCGCATGCAGTGTGAACAGGCTATTATATAGCCTTTTCAGACTTCATGTGAAATTAATCGAGATCTGATAGTTTTCAAATATCAAATTTGTATGGGGGATAACGACTAGATTTCGCTATTACATACTTTAGATAATAAAAAAATAATACAGCAACTGTTCCATGACACAAAAATATAAAATATATAAATATAAATAACTTTATATGTATAAACATGTTTCAAATTAAAATCTAATTATGTTTTCTGTTTTCTTTTTTCTGTCCTTTTTCAGTTTACATATTTCAACGACAAAAGGAAAATGCTTAAACCTCAACAAGAATAACACAAGAAAACCAAACAGCCATAACGGAAATGTGGAGGTAGAAAACCCCCCCAAAAAACACGTTTCCTGGCTATGGTCTCTGAAATAACAGAAATAACGGCTATAAATAGAATTGTCTCGAAATAAAGTAAAATAAAAGAAATTCTTGAATCTCGTGAACTTTCACCCTCAACGTGCTGCAGTGCTGCGAAAGGAGAAAGCCTCATAGCAACGCATAACAAGAGAAGGATAATAATAGCAACAGCAACAAAAACAAAAACAGAGGAAAACAACCACCTGCATGTACGGCCACCATCTCCCACCCACTGGCAGCTAACAGAAATACAACTCTATGGCTTATCATCTGTGTTGCGAGTAACCGTTATGTTCTGATGACAGCATCTCAGCATCCCCCCATTAGAGCAAGAATGTTGTGTTGAGAATCACAACATAAACAGCACACACCAAAAAGAAACGATAGAGAGAGAGAGAGGTGCGTGAGTGAGTGTGTGATAACCAAAGAGAGCTTTGCCAATCACAGCCACACACCGAGAGAGAGAGACAGAGTTGCATACAGAGAGTGTGTGAGTGCATCAGTGTGCTAATTGTTGTGGTGAATTTTTCCTCATCATTCACACATCTGTCAGGCATCACATCATCACAATCCATCCTTTGGAATATATATTTTTAAACGGAAACAACGTTCGTTCGCTGAACAGCAAAAGCAGAGGATACCAAAATGGGACGTCGTACTTATTTCAACCGTGCTTCAGCCATCACCTACCCCAGCCGCGTCGAGGGTTGGTTGGATGTTTGTGGTGAGTAGTAGTATTTTTTGTACAAAGGCTCTTAAATAAAAATGTCAATTGAATTGTCTTGGAAGTAGGTACTTATGTAGCAGCTCTTAGGTACAAGCACAATCGATGGGTTTTAACCGAACCCACCACCCACCTATAATTGTGTTAAGGTTAAGTTGTTTGTTTGTCTCTTCTAGAGCTTAAGTTAATCGAGAGAGGCTTAAGGAGATATTTTATTGTTATTTTGTTGAGTTGACTTTTTTTTAGTCAAGTGCTAACGACTAAATGTCATCTGACTGACTTGTTGACGTCCGCAAATGGTGTTAGATTTGTTTTGTCTTCGCTTTTTATTAATTGCGTTTTGTTTTGTCTTCATGACAGTGTATATATTGGAATTTATTTCGAAAACCAGTTTTTCAGTTTCAAACATGAGATGAAATGAATATATTGATCATGTTGCTAATTTCCTAAATAAAATCCGGTCTTTTGTTGAAGCGCTAATATTAAATACGTAGAAAGCGAAAATATAGATGAAATATTTATTTTAAAAGCTGGATTTAGTTTTCGTTGAACGAAAAAAAGAAATAGGTGGGTGTGATTTAAAGCTTTGTTAACGCTTTTGGGAACAAGTGAAGCAGTGACGTGCTTGGATTGCGGGAACAAACCGAATAACAGACAATAATTAAATTTCACAGCTAAAAATGTTTCCAAGACAGAGCAAATTTTAAATTGAGAAAATACAAATTGAAATTCAGAAATGCGAATTGAAATTGAGAAAATACAAATTGCAATTCAGAAATTGGAATTGAAATTGAGAAATGGAAATTGAAATTAAGAAATGAAAATTTGAAATTAAGAAATGCGAATTGTAATTGAGAAAATACAAATTGAAATACAGAAATTGAGAAATGAAAATTGAGAAAATAGAAATTGAAATTCAGAAATGTAAATTGAAATTGAGAAAAAGAAAATTGAAATTGAGAAAATAGAAATTGAAATTCAGAAATGTAAATTGAAATTGAGAAAATGAAAAATTAAATTGAGAAATGGAAATTGAAATTAAGAAATGAAAATTGAGAAAATTCGATTTGAAATTAAGAAATGCGAATTGAAATTGAGAAAATTCTAATTGAAATACAGAAATTGAGAAAATATAAATTGAAATATAGAAATGTAAATTGAAATTGAGAAAATGAAAATTGAACTTGAGAAATGCAATTTGAAATTGAAAAAAAAACAAATTGAAATTCAGAAATGTACATTGAAATTGAGAAAATACAAATTGAAAAGGAAGAAAAAAACAAATTGAAAATGAAAACTGTAAATTGAAATAGAGAAAATGAAAGAAATTGAACTTGAGAAATGCAATTTGAAGTTGAGTAAAAACAACATGTAAATTGAATTTGAGGAAATGCAAATTAAAAATCCGAAATGTAAATTGAAATTGAGAAAATTTGAAATTTCAGAAATGTAAATTGAAATTGAGAATATACAATTTGATATTGAGCAATAAATACAAATTAAAAATGAGAAATGTAAAATGAAATTGAGAATATTCAATTTGATATTGAGAAATAAAAATTAAAATTGAGAAAATGAAAATTGAAGTTCAGAATTGTAAGTTGAAACTGGGAAAATACAAATTGAAATTTCAGAAATTGAAATTGAGAAAATACAAATTGAAATTCAGAAATAAAAATTGAATTTCAGAAATGGAAACTGAAAAAAGAAAATTGAAATTGAGAAATGCGAATTAAAATTTAGAAAAAAAATTGTGAAAATACAAATTGAAATTCAAAAATTTTAATTGAAATTCAGAATTGTAAATTGAAATTGGGAAAATACAAAATAAATTGAAACTGAGAAAAAACAAATTGAAAATGAAAAAAATACAAATGAGAAAAATACAAGGAGAAATGTAAATTGGAATTGAGAAAATACAAATTGAAATTGAGATAATGAAAATTGAAATTCCGAAAATACAAATTGAAAATTTAAATTGAAATTGAGACAAAACAAATTGAGATTCTGAAATGTAAATTGCAATTGAGAATATACAATTTGATATTAAGAAATAAATAATTGAAAATTAGAATAGACAAATTAATTTCAATTTAAATTTCTGAATATCAATTTGTTTATTCTCAATTACAATTTCAATTTTTATCTCTGAATTTAAATATTCATTTTCTCAATTCCAATTTTCATTTCTAAATTTCAATATGTATTTTTCAATTTCAATTTTCATTTCTGAATTTCAATTTAAATTTATCAATTTCAATTTCAGAATTTCAATTTTCATTTCCGAATTTCAAATTGTATTTGCTGAATTTTCATTTTTGTATTTCAAATTGTATTTGCTGAATTTCAATTTATATTTATCAAATTCAATTTCAGAATTTCAATTTTTATTTTCGCAATTTAAATTTTCATTGTATTTTCTACATTCTCATTTTTGAATTTCAATTTGTATTTTTTCAATTTCAATTTAAATTTTCATTTTCTCAATTTCAATTTTCATTTTTGAGTTTCAACTTACATTTATCAATTTCTGTATTTAGCTTGACTGTCTACCACGATTCCTATGCAAGTCGTTGTGTCTAAAGAGGAGAGTCTACTGTATGCTTCCTTAAGAAGACTTGCGAAGACTTCCGAAAGACGCTGCAGCTGTCAGGAAGGCGGAATGAACATGCTGAGAAGACATCAGAACCAATTCCGCCGCAACTTTACAGACCTTGAAGTTTTGTCGGTCTCGAAGGACCATTTTTATACAAGATACACTGACTAAATATTCTTAAGTGTCAAATGAAACATAAGAAATTGCGCAATTTTTACAAAAGTTTAGATGGAAGGACCATATTTGGATCTAAGTTCCAAATACAACCAAATCTTAAAAAACGCCCAGACCAATTAGTGTTGCATTAATCTAAGTGCGGTCAGTAAGATCCTCATTGAATGTTAGATGTCTTGTTGGAGGTCGAAGGACCTTATTTATTTTAGATGTTAGATCAATAAGGCCACGCAGAGGTCTAAGTATGCCAATAATTGAAGGACAGAACTCTTATTGCAGGTCGAAGACCATGTTTAATGACCAATTTTTTTCTAGGTCCAAGCACCATTTTCAATAGAACAGACACGATCAGTTATGAGCTCTTGTTGTGTTCGTAGCCTCAGAAAAATTATGAAATAGTTTCAGATGGTCGTCCATAATTGTTTATTTTTATTTCTTTATTTTTAATTTTTTTTTATTTTTTTCTAGGTCGAAGGACCAGTTTTAAAGTTTTTTTTTCTGATGATGGAGGTGTTTCAAATTAAGTTACTAAGTATGCTAGTATTTAAAGAAGAAGACATTTTTAGTTCGAAGGAACATGATTAATTGCCAATTATTTTTCTAGGTAGAAGGACCATTTTCAATAGAACAGACACGATCAGTTATGAGTTCCTGTTGTGTAGCGTAGCCTCAGAAAAATTATGAAATAGTCTGATTTGATATTTTATTTTGATTTTTTTTAATATTCCCGTCAAGTTTTTCTAGATCGAAGGACCAGCTTTAAAGGTTTTTCCTATGATGGAGGCGTTTTTGGAACTAAGTTTCTAAGTATGCTAGTATTTGAAGACCTAAACCCTTGTAGTGCGAACGCAAATCTTTAAAAAAGCCCAGACCAATTAGGAGTATGGAATTTCAGATCCCTTGTTGGAGGTCGAAGGACTATATTTAATGAAGGTGTCATATCAATAAGAAAACGCAGTTTGAAGGACAATGTTTAATGGCCAACATTTTTTTCTAGGTCGAAGGACCATTTTCAAAAGAAAAAAGAAAGAAAAATTATGAAATAGTTTCAGATAGTCGTCAATAATAATATTATTGGCGGACTATTGCTTTCATTTTGATTTTTTTAAATATTTTCATTATCGCCAATTTTTTTTCATTTTGATTTTTTTTAAATATTTTCATTATCGCCAATTTTTTTCTAGGTCGAAGGACCATTTTTAGTGGTATTTCTTATGATGGAGATGTTTTTGGAACGCAGTTTCTTGGGTTGTCAGATCGTAAAATCCTAATTGAAGAACATAACCCTTCTTGCAGGTCGAAGGACCATGCTTAATGACCTTTTTTTCTAAGTCGAAGGACCATTTTTAATAGAACAGACGCGATCAGTTATGAGTTCCTGTTGTGTTCGTAGCCTCAGAAAAATTATTAAATAATTTCAGATGGTCGGACTATTAGTATTATTTTGAATTTTTCTAATATTTTCATTGCCGCCAATTTTTTTCTGGGTCGAAGGACCATTTTTAGTGGTATTTCTTATGATTGAGATGTTTTTGGAACGCAGTTTCTTGGGTTGTCAGATCGTTTTACGTCAGTAATATCCTAATTGAAGAACAGAACCCTTCTTGCAGGTCGAAGGACCATGCTTAATGACCTTGTTTTTCTAAGTCGAAGGACCATTTTTAATAGAACAGACACGATCAGTTATCAGCTACTGTTGTGTTCGTAGCCTCAGAAAAATTATTAAATAATTTCAGATGGTCGGACTATTAGTATTATTTTGATTTTTTCTAATATTTTCATTGGCGCCAATTTTATTTCTAGGCCGAAGGACCAATTTTAATGGTAGTTCTTATGATGGAGGTGTTTTTGGAACACAGTTTCTTGGGTTGTCAGATCGTTTTACTTCAGTAAAATCCTAATTGAAGAACAGAACCCTTCTTGCAGGTCGAAGGACCATGCTTAATGACTTTTTTTCTAAGACGAAGGACCATTTTTAATATAAGGACGCTATCAGTTATGAGCTCCTGTTGTGTTCGTAGCCTCAGAAAAATTATTAAATAATTTCAGATGGTCGGACTATTAGTATTTTTTTGATTTTTTCTAATATTTTCATGGCCGCCAATTTTTTTTCTAGGTCGAAGGACCATTTTCAATATAACAGACACGATCAGTTATGAGCTCCTGCTGGTCGAAAGACCAGTTTTAAAGGTATTTCTTATGATGGAGGTGTTTTTGGAATGAAGTTTCTTTGATTGTCAGATCACCCAGGTATAAGTACGTCAGTAAAATCCTAATTGAAGCCATGTTGTTGGTCGAAGGACCACAAAGGTGTTGCGAATTAAGTTACTTAGTAGGATAGCAATTGCAGAACTCGTTGGAGTTTTGAACCTTAGCATGTTGTTTAGGGATCCACAGTTTCCTGGGGCACTCTGCTATACTTTTGGACAAGCTATCCATATGTGTAAGCTCTCCTCCTCTCTCTGTTAGAAATGCAACCCTGTTGGCTGCAATTTAAAATTAGATTTGAATCAGGAAAATTGTTGCGTTAAACTTTTCCATATGTTTTTAACATTTTTAATCATTTTCTTTAATTTAAAATTCTGACAAATTTAATTGTGCCTTTCTTAGAACTGAATACACATTTCCTCATGTCATGATGGCAGGCAGCCACAGCAATTCATGAGTGGGTGGGTGTAGCCCAACTCTCGTGGATGTTGATGTTGAAGATTACCAACGATGACGTAGAGGAAAACGTAGTAATATTTATGAAATGTTCATCCATTCATCTCTATAGACATACGTACATTTATGAACGATGTATGTATGCATGCATGTCTGTACATTGGTTTTCATTAGATTGTGCGTGCCTTTCCATTGAAATTTTTTCCATGAGGGGAGGGTAACAAAAGTGGAGATACACTCGCCTGTCTACATTTATTTACATTTATTCGTACATTCAGACGAATTATGAATGTATTCGAATTGAGTTTATTAAAAGACGTGCATAAAATTTCTATGATTATGTTAATAAAGTTAACGGTCTTAATATTGTTATGGTGGGCTTAGACGGCTCCACGTAGGTACCCTCAATGACTGACTCTGACTGACTGTATAGTACTCATTGTCTGTCCGTCTGTCTATTGGTAATTTGGAAAGAATGTGTGTACTCGTGCATAATCTAGACATTATTTGTAGGTATGTAAATGAGTTATTTCTTTCTGTGTATCAAATGTCAAAAACTTCAAAACTTTAAAGGGCATAGAAGGCAATTTCTATGATTAGTTAAGACATCACCCACATCGCAGGGTAGGAAGGAAGTATGGAAAGTATATTAGGTCTCTTTGAAAGGTTGTTAGTGTTGCTGGTACTGGTATCGAATATCGTGTCCAATTAGATTTATTTTATTCAAATATTTTTCAACTCGAGTATCATCATCGTAAAGATGGTCCTTCGAGACAGACAGAATAATATTCACTAAATAACTAAATAACTAAATAACTAAATAACTAAATAACTAAATAACTAAATAACTAAATAACTAAATAACTAAATAACTAAATAACTAAATAACTAAATAACTAAATAACTAAATAACTAAATAACTAAATAACTAAATAACTAAATAACTAAATAACTAAATAACTAAATAACTAAATAACTAAATAACTAAATAACTAAATAACTAAATAACTAAATAACTAAATAACTAAATAACTAAATAACTAAATAACTAAATAACTAAATAACTAAATAACTAAATAACTAAATAACTAAATAACTAAATAACTAAATAACTAAATAACTAAATAACTAAATAACTAAATAACTAAATAACTAAATAACTAAATAACTAAATAACTAAATAACTAAATAACTAAATAACTAAATAACTAAATAACTAAATAACTAAATAACTAAATAACTAAATAACTAAATAACTAAATAACTAAATAACTAAATAACTAAATAACTAAATAACTAAATAACTAAATAACTAAATAACTAAATAACTAAATAACTAAATAACTAAATAACTAAATAACTAAATAACTAAATAACTAAATAACTAAATAACTAAATAACTAAATAACTAAATAACTAAATAACTAAATAACTAAATAACTAAATAACTAAATAACTAAATAACTAAATAACTAAATAACTAAATAACTAAATAACTAAATAACTAAATAACTAAATAACTAAATAACTAAATAACTAAATAACTAAATAACTAAATAACTAAATAACTAAATAACTAAATAACTAAATAACTAAATAACTAAATAACTAAATAACTAAATAACTAAATAACTAAATAACTAAATAACTAAATAACTAAATAACTAAATAACTAAATAACTAAATAACTAAATAACTAAATAACTAAATAACTAAATAACTAAATAACTAAATAACTAAATAACTAAATAACTAAATAACTAAATAACTAAATAACTAAATAACTAAATAACTAAATAACTAAATAACTAAATAACTAAATAACTAAATAACTAAATAACTAAATAACTAAATAACTAAATAACTAAATAACTAAATAACTAAATAACTAAATAACTAAATAACTAAATAACTAAATAACTAAATAACTAAATAACTAAATAACTAAATAACTAAATAACTAAATAACTAAATAACTAAATAACTAAATAACTAAATAACTAAATAACTAAATAACTAAATAACTAAATAACTAAATAACTAAATAACTAAATAACTAAATAACTAAATAACTAAATAACTAAATAACTAAATAACTAAATAACTAAATAACTAAATAACTAAATAACTAAATAACTAAATAACTAAATAACTAAATAACTAAATAACTAAATAACTAAATAACTAAATAACTAAATAACTAAATAACTAAATAACTAAATAACTAAATAACTAAATAACTAAATAACTAAATAACTAAATAACTAAATAACTAAATAACTAAATAACTAAATAACTAAATAACTAAATAACTAAATAACTAAATAACTAAATAACTAAATAACTAAATAACTAAATAACTAAATAACTAAATAACTAAATAACTAAATAACTAAATAACTAAATAACTAAATAACTAAATAACTAAATAACTAAATAACTAAATAACTAAATAACTAAATAACTAAATAACTAAATAACTAAATAACTAAATAACTAAATAACTAAATAACTAAATAACTAAATAACTAAATAACTAAATAACTAAATAACTAAATAACTAAATAACTAAATAACTAAATAACTAAATAACTAAATAACTAAATAACTAAATAACTAAATAACTAAATAACTAAATAACTAAATAACTAAATAACTAAATAACTAAATAACTAAATAACTAAATAACTAAATAACTAAATAACTAAATAACTAAATAACTAAATAACTAAATAACTAAATAACTAAATAACTAAATAACTAAATAACTAAATAACTAAATAACTAAATAACTAAATAACTAAATAACTAAATAACTAAATAACTAAATAACTAAATAACTAAATAACTAAATAACTAAATAACTAAATAACTAAATAACTAAATAACTAAATAACTAAATAACTAAATAACTAAATAACTAAATAACTAAATAACTAAATAACTAAATAACTAAATAACTAAATAACTAAATAACTAAATAACTAAATAACTAAATAACTAAATAACTAAATAACTAAATAACTAAATAACTAAATAACTAAATAACTAAATAACTAAATAACTAAATAACTAAATAACTAAATAACTAAATAACTAAATAACTAAATAACTAAATAACTAAATAACTAAATAACTAAATAACTAAATAACTAAATAACTAAATAACTAAATAACTAAATAACTAAATAACTAAATAACTAAATAACTAAATAACTAAATAACTAAATAACTAAATAACTAAATAACTAAATAACTAAATAACTAAATAACTAAATAACTAAATAACTAAATAACTAAATAACTAAATAACTAAATAACTAAATAACTAAATAACTAAATAACTAAATAACTAAATAACTAAATAACTAAATAACTAAATAACTAAATAACTAAATAACTAAATAACTAAATAACTAAATAACTAAATAACTAAATAACTAAATAACTAAATAACTAAATAACTAAATAACTAAATAACTAAATAACTAAATAACTAAATAACTAAATAACTAAATAACTAAATAACTAAATAACTAAATAACTAAATAACTAAATAACTAAATAACTAAATAACTAAATAACTAAATAACTAAATAACTAAATAACTAAATAACTAAATAACTAAATAACTAAATAACTAAATAACTAAATAACTAAATAACTAAATAACTAAATAACTAAATAACTAAATAACTAAATAACTAAATAACTAAATAACTAAATAACTAAATAACTAAATAACTAAATAACTAAATAACTAAATAACTAAATAACTAAATAACTAAATAACTAAATAACTAAATAACTAAATAACTAAATAACTAAATAACTAAATAACTAAATAACTAAATAACTAAATAACTAAATAACTAAATAACTAAATAACTAAATAACTAAATAACTAAATAACTAAATAACTAAATAACTAAATAACTAAATAACTAAATAACTAAATAACTAAATAACTAAATAACTAAATAACTAAATAACTAAATAACTAAATAACTAAATAACTAAATAACTAAATAACTAAATAACTAAATAACTAAATAACTAAATAACTAAATAACTAAATAACTAAATAACTAAACTTTGTCAATCTACAAAATTTCTGACCTCTCCTTATGATCAACTACGAATTGTTGCCGTTTTTCTTCTTTTCTTTCAAGAGATGATTACTGTTTTCTCCGTCTCGAAGGACCATTCTCCTACAGAGTTTGTGGCCTCTATTTTCATTGTCGAGCATTTTTGTCAAGTTCGAAGGACGATTTTCAAAAGTAACAGATACGATCCGTAATGATTGCTGTTTTATCCATCTCGAAGGGCAATTTTGAATGAAGTAGATTTTGATAAAATATGCCGACCTAAAAAGTTGCTGGCCTCTCCAACAAATTGTTGCCGTTTTTCTTATTTCAAGAGATGATTGCTGTTTTCTCCATCTCGAAGGATCATGATTTTGAACAGCGTTTCTGGTCTCTATAAACTTTTTTTCTAGATCGAAGGACCATTTTTTAAATTAACTGATACGATCAGTTATGAGCTCCTACTTTGTCCGTAGCCTTAGAAAAGCTGTGCAATTGTTTCTGGTGGTCATTTATAATAATTTTATTTGCGGACTATTCCGTTTATTTAGATATTTTTAATTTTTCATTGTTGCCAAATTTATTCGAAGTCGCAGGACCATTTTTAATCTCTGATCTCTTATGAGTTACTACTGTGTCCGTAGTCATAAAAAAGTTGTGACATTTTTTCAGGTGGTCATCTATATAGATTTTTTACAGATTTTTAATATTTTCATTGTCGCCAATTTTATTTACGTCGAAGGACCATTTTGTAATATTACTGACATGGTCAGTTGTGAGTTCCTAATGTGTCCGAAATTGTTTCAGGTGGTCATCTATAATAATTTTATTGACAGTTTATTCCTTTATTCCTTTTATTCCAAACTTTTTTCCAAGTCGAAGGACCATTTTTAAAGGTATTTCTTATGAGTATTTATGAGTTATTTTAAAAGTTATTTTTTTATGATTAATTATGAGCCCCTACTGTGCACGTACCCTTAGAAAAGTTTTGGAATTGTTTCTGGTGGTCGTCTGTAATAATTTTATTCGCGAACTATTCCTTTTATTTATTTATTTTTAATATTTTCATAACCGCCAAAATTTTTTTGTAGTCGAAGGACCATCTTAAATATGACTGGAATTGTCAGTTGCGAGTTCCTATAATAGAATATTATTATATGACAGTTTATTCCTTTTATTCAGATTTTTTACTATTTTCACTGTCGCCAATTTTTTTCTAACTCGAAGGACCATTTTTAATAGTGACTGATCTTCTACTGTATCCGTAGCTTCAGAAAAGTTATGAAATTGTTTTAGGTGATCAACTATAATAATTTTATTGACAGATTATTGCCTTTATTTAGATTTTTTAATATTTTGGATTGCCGCGAATTTCTTCGAAGTCGTACGACCATTTTTAAAGGTGTTTCTTATGATTCTCTGTGTCCGTAGCCTTAGAAAAAATATGAAATTGTTTCAGTTCATCTATAATTGGCGACCTATTCGTTTTATAAAGGTTTTTTAATAGTTTCATTACAGCTAAATTTTGTTTCGAGATCGAAGGACCATTTTCAAAAGTTACTGACACGATCAGTTATGAGTTCCTAATATGCCCGGAATTGTTTCCGGCGGTCATCTACAATAATTTTATTGGCAGTTTATCCATTTTAACCAGTTTTTTTAATATTATCATTGCCGCGAACATTTTCTGAAGTCGAGGGACCATTTTAAATATAACTGACATGGTCAGTTGTGAGCTCCTACTGCGTCCGTAGCCTCTGAAAATTTATGAAATTGTTTCAAGTGGTCATCTATAATAAAGTTTATTGGCGAAGGACCACTTTTTTAATTGTGTTTCTTATGATTATTTATGAGCTCCGGCTATGTCCGTAGCCTCAGCAAAGTTATGAAATTGTTGCAGGACGTCATCTATAATAATTTTATTGGCGGTCTATTCCTTTTATTCAGATTTTTCAACATTTTCACAGTCGTCTTTTTTTTCTAACTCGAAGGACCATTTTTAAAAGTTTTTCTTATGAATAGTTATGAATGAGTAGTTTTTGTTCGTTACCACAAAAAAAGTTATAAAATAATGCCATAAAAATGCCGTTTTTCTAGGTCGAAGGACCAGTTTTAGATTTATTTCTTATGGTTATAAATGTTCTGAAATTGTTTCAGGTGGCCGTAATAATATCATTGGTGGCCTATATTCCTTTTATTTAGATTTTGTAATATTTTCATTGCAGCCAAATTTTTTTTCGAGGTTGAAGGACCTTTTTATTTACAACTGACATGGTCAGCTGTGAGCTTTTACAGTGTCCGTAGCCTCAGAAAAATTATGAAATAATAATATTTTTAAAAATGGTCCTTCGACCTAGAGAAAAATATTAAAAAATCTAAAAAAGGGAAAGTTAGTCTATTCCTTTTTTTTTTTGGATTTTTTAATAAAGGGATTGTTAGTCTATTCCCTTTTTTAGATTTTTTACGATTTTTCTCTAGGTCGAAGGACCATTTTTAACATATTTATTATGATTAGTAATGAACTCATGCTGTGTGCAGCCTACTAAAGTTTCGAGATTGCATTTGGCGATCCTCTAGTACGTTGTGCAGTGCAGTTTGTTTAGTAATATCTGGCAATCTTGTGGTTCTTCCATCTCGAAGGACCATATTTAGAGAAGGTGATGTAAATAAGGAGGAGTAGGTGAAGCGAATAAAATTCCACACAATTGAGCTAAGAATGAATTGAATTTATATTGTTTTTAATATTTTTTTCGGTGGTTCAAAAGATTTTTCCTCCACCTGGAAGGTTTATTTTGTTTGCATGAATAATGGATTTATATAATTCTTAATGATTTTTGTTTAGTATTTTCGGAGGCTTTCCTTAACTCGAAGGAACATTTGGAGTGAAGCTAGCACTACCAACTAATTGGCCATAGTCTCAGCAATATTTGGCGATTTTATTGCATTGTCATTGTCGTGGCTATTAGCTAAACTTTGTCTTATACCGATCATGTCGATCTTACACTATCATCATCCATCTTGTGAGAGGTCTGTCATCTCTTCGCTATTATTTGTTGACACTCTCTATTAATGGTTTGTTTTAATGGTATTACACCCAAATTGCCATTAATACATTTTCAGTTTTTTTCTCTCGGTGCTCTGCGGCGAAAGTAGGCATTATTTCGTAACTTATGAAGTTTGGCCTTTGTCAATTTTTAAATAAAAATTTTAAATCATTTTAACGGCTGTTTTGTTGGTGTTGTCGGTGTTGGCTGGCTGTTGTTTACTTTCCTGCGATAACAATGACATTGTGATAAAAAAAGTACGCGTACCTGTAAAATTAATACCCCACCCTGCGGCGTTTTTTTTTCTTGCCCCTCAGTCTCAGTCTCTATGTCTAGTAGTTAAATGGAAAGCAATTCGTTCCACGGACTAGTCTTACTTGTCGAACACAAAGTAAATACAGAGAAATAAAAAAACCGCGATTGAACATAACAAAAGTGAAAAATAAATATTTGCAAAATTGTAATAATAAAAAAAAAACAAATGATTTTTATGGGCACTAAGTCTGCGTAAAAACACACACAGATTGCCAATGATTCATGACAAACAATTAAACTACATAAAAATGTATTACAAGTTGACAGATAAGAAGAAGAAAAAAAAAACAGTGTTAAGCTCCGCAGCTGATTAATATCACAGCAGACAGAGAGGAAACTTGGAAAAGAAAAAAGAAGAAAATATATTTATTCAATTAAATAGATTTACATATATTATTATTTTATTTACTATTTGGAAACACCCTATTGTCTTCTTCAAATTTAAATAAATCATTTCCAAAACGCTGACTTCAATGGCTTGACTTTTTGGCCGCTCCCTCTATAACAACAACATTCCGGCATTTCAAAGTGTCAACAGAGCGTTTTTAGTTGACATTTATCAGGTCAAACTTACACTTGACAACACTCCACTTTGAATAAATATATCATCAGTCGAACATTAAATGGCATTAACTTAAGAAGATTTACATTACAGGCGCTGACAATCTAAAATGTCAATTATTGTAAATGACACTTCACCAAGTCTTCCGTACACTTGACATCTTAAGAAGTTTGAACATAACAGTGGCTGAAATGTCAATTAACGCATTTGACACTTCTTCTCCAGCTTCTTTACACATGACAACTCAAGTGAAATCTTAAAAGTTATAATCATTTCGTTTGTTGTTGAAGGTTAAAGTGTAGATACTCAATCATACATAAATAAATAAATATTTGATATTTCGAAAATATTTCATAAACATTATTTTGTTTATTTAAAAAAAAATCGGAACATTCAACACATGCTGTTGTGTTGCATGCCACACTTGAATAATGTTAATTGATATGTTTTCTGTTCTTTTCTTCTTTTTTTAATCATTAAATAAATATTGATAGCGGATGTGTAGGCCGGCTGTATGTGTTTTCTTTTCACACGAACAATTTCAATTTCTTGCATTGTTTCATTTCGGTTGAGACACAATGAATTTCTTGTTTGAGAACACCAAACGCATGCAGGGAACCATACAATTTTAGGGTTGCACAAGGGCCAGCTGACCTCTGGGGTATCGGGGTATCGCTCGCAGCCAGCAAGCAAGCGATATTCCCTAAAGGGGTCACTTTATACTATGTGATTTTGGGTTGGGGGGGGGGGGGGAGACAGGTGGCTTACGTTGCCAACTGCTTTATTAGAATAACATAGAATGCATATCGCTCTCAGCAAATAGAAGATATGCCTTAAAGGGGTCCACTTTACACTATGTGATTCTGGGGGGATAAACAGGTGGCTTACGTTGCCAACTGCTTTATTACAATAACATATGATGCATATGCTAACAGAAGATACTTGATAAGGCGGCAGCATTATTAGTGGATCAGGGAGAAAATTTGTTCTTCCATAGCGAGTTAGTAAGCCTAATCCATCATGCCTAGAATGTACCTTTCCTCAATATTTTTCATTTCTTTACTAAATCCCTAAAAAATCGATTTTTAACACCCAAATTTGGAAAAAATAAGCGTATAGTTGGTTGGGCTTTATATCAGTTTTAACCCCTCCTGGTAAACCTATAGTTTGTCGATATTCATGGCTGTAGTTGCCATTTTGGATTGACTATAGTTACAGACTACATGCGAAATCAATCGATGACATATTTGTTTTTTCTTTAATTTTTTATATTTTTTATTTCTTTAATTTTTTATTTATTCTATTTTTATGATTTATATGTATATTTAATTTTGTATTTTAAATTTTTAATATTTGTTTTTAATTTTTTGTTTAATTTTTATTATTTTTTTAATTTTTATTATTTTTTTAAGTTTTTACTTTTATATTATTTTCTTATTTCATTTTTTTTGTTTTTATTTAGTTTAATTTTTTAATTATTTATATATTTAATTTTATATTTGAATTGAAAAAAATATTTTTTTGATTTTTATTTTTTGTTTTTAAATTTTCTTTTTTATTATTTTTAAATTTCTTTATAAATCGACCTTAAGTCATTTCAGCTATATTTCGTATGCAGTTGGAAAATGCTATTGGAAATTGTTGACTTAAATCTTTATATCGTGTTTAACTGCTCCTGGTAAACCTATAGCTTGTCGATATTCATGGCTGCAGTATCCATTTTGGATTGACTATAGTTATAGCCTTTTCAGATTACATGCGAAATCAAACGATAACATATTTGTTTTTTTCTTTAATTTTTATATTTTGTATTTCTTTAATTTTTTATTTATTCTGTTTTTTTGATTTATATATTTAATTTTGTATTTTAAATTTTTAATATTTGTTTTTAATTTTTTGTTTAATTTTTATTATTTTTTAATTTTTATTATTTTTTTTAGTTTCTACTTTTATATAATTTTCTTATTTCATTTTTTTTTGTTTTTATTTTTTTATTTAGTTTAATTTTTTTATAATTTATATATTTAATTTTATATTTGAATTGAAAAAAATAATTGTTTTGGTTTTTATATTTTTTGTTTTTAAATTTTCTTTTTTTATTTTTAAATTTCTTTATAAGTCGACCTTAAGTCATTTCAGCTATATTTCGTATGCAGTTGGAAAACGCTATTATAAATTGTTGACTTAAATCTTCACCGTGCTCTTTTTAATTCCCAATCCCTTTTTCGATACCATTCTTCTATCAATTCTGTGATATGACAATGAAGCAATTTTGAATCGGTCAAGAATGGAATAGTTATTCTTCTCTTATTGAGTTCCTTAGCTATAACTAGGTAGCTAATAATATTGAAATAGTTTTACTCATTCCCTAGATATGATCGAATGTTCCTCAAAAGTGGTGGTCATGACATTCTCTCGCCGATAGCTCAGCTGTCAGTGGGTAAAAATCCGGCATATTCTTCAACATATCTTGCAGATAGCGACGGCATTTCTACTAAAATATTTCCCATTACATCATTCTCTTTAGTCTTTGTCACAGCTGCTTGCAAGCTGTCAGATATTTCTAGAATTCTTGTAACATGTCTCAGGATTATCACGGTTACACCTACGTATCTTTGTCTCATGGTTAGGAAAGGTTTATTGAATATTCGCCACTATCGTCCGCTAGGGGAGCTGCTATTAGATCCTTGCAACATGTCTCCGTGATAATCACTGTAAATGTTTTTATTTATCTTTATATCACGGTTAGAGAAATTTAATGATTATTCGCCGCCACTATCGTCCGCTAGGGGCGTTGCAAGTAATCATTTTATAAACAGATCTCTATGTATTATTTCGAGATGCCAACATTTTCGGACGAGAATCCTTAGAACATTCAGGTGAATTCAATGGAATATACATTCCATTGAATTACGAATATTGAAATAATAGTAAAGTCTTCAGTGTGTACGTATTTATTCGATTTGTCTGCCAAATCAGGTATTATTAGAGGTTTTTCGGACATAGTTCCTTCAAATGAACTCCGATTAGCATACAATTTAGCTTGAGGTTGAAGGAAATTTGCTCATCTATTCCTTTTGATTAGATTTTTTAATATTTTCATTGCGGGGAAATTTTTTCTAGGTCGAAGGACCATTTTAAATAGCCTCAGAAAAGCTATGTAATTTTTTCAAGTGCCCATCTATAAAAATTTTATCGGCGAACTATTCCATTTCTATAGATTTTTTAATATTTGGCAGCATTAAGCCACATTTTTTTCTAGGTCGAAGGACCATTTCCAACATAAATGTTCCTACTGTGTCCGTAGCCTCAGAAAAGCTATGAAATCATAATAATATAATCATCTATAATAATTTTATCGGTGAACTATTCCTTTTATTTAGATTTTTTTAGTATTTTCTTTGCCGCGAAATTTTTTCGAAGTCGAAGGACCATTTTTGAAGGTATTTATTATGATCCGTTGCGTCAGAAAAGTTGTATGCCACGGATTAAGTAAATATGTACTAAAACTGAGGAAAATTGAACTTCGTATAGCGCTAAGGCAATAATTTCCCACATCAAGTACAAACTTTTCCTTGAAAATAGGACATGCTTTTAACTTGATTCCAGTTCAACTTTTCCTCAAAGCAAGTACAATTTACTTAAACTGAGGAACATTTTTCTCCAAATCAAGTAAATTTTTACTTAATCTGAGAAAAATTTTACTCAAATCAAGTAAATTTATACTCAAACTGAGGTTACTCAAACTAAGTAAATTTGTAGTCATGCCAAGTAAATTTATACTCAATCTGAGGAAACATTTTGGAATTTTTTTTCCTTAATTCAAGTAAATTTTTACTCAGCCTGACTAAAATTGTCCTTAAACCAAGTAAATTTGTATTCAGCCTGACTACGACTATACGGATAATTGAAATAAATTATTTCGCTTCAGAGTATGCAAAATCTCTCTCGTATGAAAAATAACATGGTATAGTTCTCAAACGTTTCATCTTACTCATACCATAAAGAGTTGAGATATTTCACTATGACATGGCTGCGGAAGCTAGGTAGGCGCCTTCGCAGTGATTGTTTAGAGTAATATTTGAAGTACTTATGAAGAAGGTCCCGGCTAACGAACGAGAATTGCTTTATAGACTACTACTATTCATGTATTTTTCTAAACAAACTGAAGTATTTTTTTATAAGTTCATTTATACTTGAATGTATGAGGAACATGACATAAATTTATTTATTTTATTTGAAGTGATAAACACATTTTTAAGTAAAAACTTCCTAAATGGAATTTTTCCACACCAAAAAATTCTGCATTATTTTCTGTTTTAAACGCTAGTAAATTTTCTTCCGCACAAGTATGAATATACTTAATTGTAAGAAGTTTTTACTAGATCCAGTAAAATGTTTTTAAGTAAATTTACTACCCTATTTTGAGTATATGTACTAATTTTTCTGGCTTTGAAATAAGGAAAATCTACTCATATCTATTTAATTTTCCTTCTCGTAAGGAAATTTGACCTAACCTGGAGTAAAATTGTTAAACTAAATTGGACTATGGATTTTACTCAGATTTAAGAATGCTATTTTTCTGAGTGTATTTGTGATTTTTTTTATTTTTTGCCGCCAATTTTTTTGCTTGAGTTTAAAGGAAATTTGCTCATCTTTTTACTACTGCGCACTTAATTTTTACATTAAGTAAAGAATTCACATTTTTGAACTAATAAATCTGACTTTTTGCACTGGAAGTATCCTATCTTCTTAGGGTGCAATCTGTGCAGGCAAAAGTTACGCTGCAAAAACGGGTAATCCTTCAACCATTCTAAAAAGTATTTTATAAATATTACTTGATTATGGATCGTTTGCCGTGGACGAAAGAAAATAATTTCGAAAAAAACAGACCCTTAGGTCTATGATCGACTGGACTCATATTAAAACACTCTACAAGTTTTATTTGTGTTTATTTCCAACTTTAACCAGTTTTTGAGTTGATTTCATTTATTTCACCTCATTTCACTGTGGGAGCACAATCAGTCAATCAAATCACATCACTTTTCAGCTCTTTTCAGATCCCTGCTCTTAGCAGACGAATTCCAAAAGTTGAAACACCCACTGCGCGCTCGTTGATGGAAATATGCATTTCATTTCAAACTAGACTGCATGATCATATTCTCTCATCCCACTTCTGCTCCCAATTGTGAAAGATTGAAAAGAGCAAGATCATTAAAGATATGAAGGGAAACTGAAGTGCGCCGCTTAACCTTTATTTAGGAGGTACTTAACAATTCTATGCAACCTACTACTGATTCTCTGAGAAAGATGGTCTGTCTTATTATCTTTCTTTGAGAATCTTACAATTCTTACGTCTTTCTTTCTTTTTTTCTTTTTTTCTTTCTCTTTTTATTACAATCTTTTGACATTTCCAAGTGTAACATTATAATGATTTTGACGAAACAACAACATTTTCTCAAGTCTCATTTGACGGACTATCTGACTGACGGACTGACTGTCTGTCTGACTGCCAGCTGATGACATTAAAGTTTATCGTAACGTAAATATAATTAAAGCCATGATATATTAACGAATGAGCACAGACGCAAGACGTAATGAAATGAAGCGAAAGAAAGATTCTTTTTAGTTTTGTTTCAAGTTTTATCATTAAATAAATACTCGCACAGCCACACAACCTACACTTCGTAGTTTGTACACGCTGCTGCTGATAATAATAATAGTGATAAATTTTGTAATAAAAAAATGTTGTAAAACTGGTAAGATTTTGTCTAGATTTCCCTGTGTTTAACTCACTTTTCCGCCTTTTTTTTTGTGGCGAAGTTCAAAGGTTATTAACACACTTTAGAATATACAGGCATATGCTTCCATGAGGAAAATATTTATGCTCTCCAAATGCTGATTAATGCGAATATGTTAATATGATCATAAATCATTTATTCTTGTCCGATTTGTATTGTGAAAAGTTTCAAAAGAAAAACCAAACAGTTAGTTAGTTGTCTGTCTGGCAACTCTACTCCGTTTGCTTTGACGTTTCCTAATTGCCACCATTAGGGGAATTGCCAACCACAATTGACAATTGAGATGCCAAAAAAGGCGCCAAACTGTTCGCTGTTCAATGACAATTAAAAAAAGGTTCGTTTAACATGATTTATGTCCATTTTAATGAGCTCTTTTCGTTTACAAGTTTAAATATTTCCAACTGCTGTTGGATTGTAAAAATGTTGTTCTCTCAATTAATCGCTAATAATGTTGGCCACAGTTCCAAACTAGGCTTACGTTGTTTTTTTTTTTGCAGAAGTTTGCCAATTCTTCACGCTTCTTATTAAGAGATTAAATTGCAGTGGTTTAAGATCTGAACTTGGGAGCCACACAAACACATGATTGTAACGACTTAGAAGTCTTCGCTGGCACAGTATTGGTCATTGGGCGATGACCTATTAATATGATGACCTTTTAATATTTCAATGCCCTTGCTGTGGTATTTTTAGAGACATTATTGGTTTTAGGTCATCTAGAAGGACCATCTTTAATAGAGTTAGTTTGAGAAGATGTGTATTAAGAGTGGCAAACGATTTATTTTGCTTTTAAACGGATACCAATGCAATTAATATTACTGAATTTGGTCATCACATCAGTTTTGAGGTGTAAAAAGGGTCTACGATGGTCCAACCTAAATCCAAGCGTTCAAACGCTGCGGATAATGATAAATATATCCGACTCTTTTTGGAATTTTCAACTTTAAGAATAAATAAAAATATAAATAAAAACATAAGAAAAAATACATGTAATCACAATTGCCCGCAGCGTCAGTCGTTGACGATTTAGCTTTGTTCCTTGTACTCTCTCTATTCTTTCCCAAGCTTTATTCTTTAAATTCCTTTTGCCCAATTTTCTTGCTGTTGTTGTTTGCATATAATCTACTACTACTTCCCATGAAAAGGATCCAATTCCTATAAATCGTTTTTTTTTCTTTCAAACAAATACCAATCGAATAAATAACCTTCCATGAATAAATTACCATTTCAATTCGTTTGTCATTCCTATGTAGCAATTTTGTTCTTTTTTTTAATTAAATTGGACATCAATCAATTTGTATATAAATTAAGAGCAACATATTCTCAACACGCCAAAAATAGTAATATTATTTCCTGGCACAGTGTTCAGTGTTCTATAGACACACTCGTATGTCTGTCTGTCTGTCTGTTCGTCTATATAAAAGCAGTTATGCCATATATAGAGATGAAGGACTTTTTATGCCATGTTTTTGTGGTTTAAAATGTATTTATGGCTATAGAGCAGAAAAAAAGCAAAAAGCTGAAACAAAAAATACTAGTTAATTTAACAGCAACCCACCATGGTCGAGCAAAAAGGAGAACACAGCGGCGGCGGAGGCAACAACATGCTTATGCATTTAATGAAATGACAAAGGCTTATTAAATTGAAATTGACATTGAACACGTAACGGCTGAAAGATAGCGGGTACTTAACATTATGTCAACAATTTAGGTTATCGAGGTGGGTGGAGGGGAAGGGGGGAGGGGAAGGTTTGGGAAAATTCTAGGAAAAATAATCCAACAAACGTATTTAAAATGTGGTAATGTTGAAATTAAAAATTAACTTTATTCCTGTGGCTATGTGAGACTTTGTTTTATGGCCCTAATTCTTTTCATCAAAATGGTCCTTCGATGTAAGGTAATGAGAAACCCTGAAAATACTGAGAAACTGTCTGAAATTGTAATAGACGAGCTATGGCTATAGCAGAACTTCATTAAGGGTCAGCATGGTCCTTCGAGGTCGAAGAAAATGCCAACAGTTGCTGACTCCAGTTAAAACCGAGACAGCTGATAGTCAGTATGCCCCATAACCTTCATGAACGGAAGTTTCCTATGAGAAAATGCTCTGCGAACTCTTTCACTCATATTCAAAAGTATCCACCACCATTTTGCCATCTCGAAGGACCATAATTTACGAATCTGGGGCGACCACTTATTATTTAGTTTCTTTTCTAGTTTTATTTAGTTATTTAGTTATTTAGTTATTTAGTTATTTAGTTATTTAGTTATTTAGTTATTTAGTTATTTAGTTATTTAGTTATTTAGTTATTTAGTTATTTAGTTATTTAGTTATTTAGTTATTTAGTTATTTAGTTATTTAGTTATTTAGTTATTTAGTTATTTAGTTATTTAGTTATTTAGTTATTTAGTTATTTAGTTATTTAGTTATTTAGTTATTTAGTTATTTAGTTATTTAGTTATTTAGTTATTTAGTTATTTAGTTATTTAGTTATTTAGTTATTTAGTTATTTAGTTATTTAGTTATTTAGTTATTTAGTTATTTAGTTATTTAGTTATTTAGTTATTTAGTTATTTAGTTATTTAGTTATTTAGTTATTTAGTTATTTAGTTATTTAGTTATTTAGTTATTTAGTTATTTAGTTATTTAGTTATTTAGTTATTTAGTTATTTAGTTATTTAGTTATTTAGTTATTTAGTTATTTAGTTATTTAGTTATTTAGTTATTTAGTTATTTAGTTATTTAGTTATTTAGTTATTTAGTTATTTAGTTATTTAGTTATTTAGTTATTTAGTTATTTAGTTATTTAGTTATTTAGTTATTTAGTTATTTAGTTATTTAGTTATTTAGTTATTTAGTTATTTAGTTATTTAGTTATTTAGTTATTTAGTTATTTAGTTATTTAGTTTTAGTGTTTTTATTTGAATACGTCTCAAATATTCTTCTGGTGTGAGCCAGAACCGATACCGTCATCTATATGTGAATGATGCAGAGTTGCCATCAGCTGAGGTCGATCATATGGCCGCTCTTCTAAACTATGCAAGTTGTAAGGGTTTCGCCCTAAGGTTCTTATTCCCCGAAAGCGCCTATAATTTTATTAATCTAATAACCTTTTCACATTGCTTGCGAAATCGATCAGAAATGACATATGGTCGATTTGCAAATATCAGGTTTCATACAAATTTGACATTTGTAAAGCGACCTTGAGCTGAAATCGATTGATTTGATTTCGCATGCAGTGTGAAAAGGCTTTAAAAAATGGGTGGCAGTGAAACAATATTTTTCGGTCGCCTTCTCGAAATATTTTTCTTTGTGCGTCGCAGCAGCTGTTCTCAATGAAACGCAGCGTCAGCATTAAGACGTCTTTACACTTAACGAAATTAACGGGTTGCCATGTTCCTATATAAGCTCTAAATTTATTTCTCATGACAAACTCAAATGCTGCTATGCAATCTATTAAATTATTTAAGACTTCGCCCCTCCCACACTTTTCCAATGGTCCTTTCCACACATGACAACATCACACAATTGCCACATATCCTCCTCTTCCCACCCTTTTCCCATGGCCCTTTCCACACATGACAACATCACACTAGTGGCACATATCCTCTTCCCACCCTTTTCCCATGGTCCTTTCCACACATGACAACATCACACTAGTGGCACATATCCTCTTCCCACCCTTTTCCCATGGCCCTTTCCACACATGACAACATCACACAATTGCCACATATCCTCCTCTTCCTACCCTTTTCCATGGTCCTTTCCACACATGACAACATCACACAATTGCCAAATATCCTCTTCCTTCTACCGCTTAGTTTTCTTTCTTTTTTGCGCTACCACCTGAGCATTCCTTCAATTAAACTTATACTTTCGTTCGAATTTCCTTGGCTGCCGTTCTCCTCGCTCCATGGCGTGTCGCCTATGCATTATTATCATTATCTTTTTTCAATAAATACGGTGGCGACTTGCATCGTTTCCATGCGTTATGCGTCGTTATGTTTGTTGTTGAGGACAACATGCAAACATAACCTCAATCAGGCGTATTATTTTACTCCGCCGTAAACAAAAGTGCGTTTGGGTTTTTACCTGGTATTTTGTTGTTTTGTTTTTCCTTCTTTGTGGTATGGCATGGTATGGTGTGGTGTGTGTTTTACTTTTGGATTAGACGCTTGTTAATTGTTTGTCAAGTGTCTTGTGTGTCTGCGGTGTTTGTGTTTGGGTTTCTTGGCAACAGCTATTAAATATTTACAAAGTTTTTTTGGGTAAAACAAAACAACAACAAAGACAGTAATAAGCATAGTTGGCACTAGGGGTAGCAGATAGGCCTGGTAGTAAGTTGGCCTGGCAACTTTTATCCGTTGCTGAATAAGGGTAGTTATTATTGCAGAGGTTTTCCTCCACCACCTTGTCGTTAATTAGCCGGCACTTAATACCTAATTAATGTTTTAGGGAGATTTTCATTTTGTAAAATCTACCGAGGTATCTTTTTCGGGTTTTAAGGGAATGGTCAGATTGCCATCCCAGCCCATTAAGTCAGCCTTGCCTTACGTCATGTGGTAATTGTTGTTAATTTAAGTTAATAACTTAAGGTGTTATTAGGGGAAATTAGTGAAATGTGTAAAATGCCTAGTGATTTGCCTTTAAAGCGGTAGCCTTTTAAGGAATTGGCAACAATTTCCAATCAGCTGATTCTAGGTTCTAGACAAATTGTCTTTATCACTTCCTTTGGACGATGATATGATAATGATCAAATTAAGATAGAGTTTTTGCAAAGACAAAATGTTAAAATGCTAAATTTAAGAATCCCGAAAATATAGTAAAGTCAGAGTTGTAAGTTTTGGGTTTTAAGGCCATTTTAAACACAGAAAATATTTGCGCAAAATGATACTTTGCACAAAATTTTGTTTGTCCAATGTAAGTAAAACGATTTATTTTGTATTTCGATAAAATATTTTTTTGTATGTAAACGCTTTATCTCGTATTTTGAGTAAATTTAGTTTTTTGCGCAAATATTTTGTGTGTCTAAAAAGACCATTAGTGTAATACCAAGCTTAGATTTGCCATATAATGCAAACTAACTTTTACGTTGCCAACTTAATCTCGTTGTAACACGGTGCAAAAGTTAATAACACCTGTTAAGGCTCGCTTACACCGAATATTTTTATTGTAGATACTGCGTTTTCTTCAACTGAACTATGGAATTTCGCAATTTCGTGAATTATCAATAATAAATTTTGCGATAGAAATCTTAAATGAAAGGTTGGTGTGACAGATGTACATTTTTTTTCGAATTTTTTTCCATGACTGTTTGTATAAATACCAACAAGGTTTTACGTTGCCAACTTAATCTCGTTGTAACAGTGCAAAGTTAATAACGTGCAAAGTTAATAACACCTGTTTAGGCTCGCTTACACCGAATATTTTTATTGTCGATGCTGCGTGAAATTCCATGGAACTTCCATTATGAGAATCAATTATTAAATTATGAAATGTTGTGGCTTCTAAGGCTACAAAGAGTACATCAAATCGGGAATATTTCTTAATCTAAATCGATTTTCGTCATATTTTTTTGAATAAAATTTCGGTCATGTTAATTTTCAATAATAAATCTTGACAGACAGAAATCTCATAGGAAACTTTGCGATTTCTTCAGGTGTGATATGCTTTTATATGGTTGGCTGGGCAACCATGAACCTGAGGAGCAGAGAAAGACCGAAGATTTCGTTGGAAGTTAGGTTAGATTAGATTGTAATGACAGTGAGAAGTTTACCAATTGACTCTTCTTAAGTGGAAGAGGGTTTCTACGCCTCTAAAATGATGCAGAGTTGTGTCAAATATTCTCACAAACAGCCCGAAGGACAAGGCAATTTTTTTTCTGTACTCGCTGAGTATCAGGAGCCTTATTTTAGAAAAACTACACCATTTTCAATTGAAATTAAGAAAATAAAAATTGAAATTCAGAAATGTAAATTGAAATTGAGAAAATACAAATTGAAATTCAGAAATGTAAATTGAAATTGAGAAAATACAAATTGAAATTGGGAAATGTAAATTTAACTTGAGAAAATAAAAATTTAAATTGAGAAATGTAAATTGAAATTGAGAAAAAAACAAATTGAAATTCAGAAATGTAAATTGTAATTGAGAAAATGAAATTTGAAATTCAGAAATGTAAATTGAAATTGAGAAAATAAAAATTGAAATTGAGAAATAAAAAATTCAAATATAGAAGCAAAATGGTCTTGAGCCAGGGCAATATCCCAGTTCAAATCAAATATTGATTACAGACCAAAAGATGCAAACGAAAAAACTAAAACAAATGAAAAAACTAAAACAAAATACCTGCTTATACACATACTTACATATGCAACTCAATGAGATGCTTGTAAGATGGCATGTGTGCTTTATTACTGGGTGCGATTTTTTAAACGCAAATTTGGCAAGTGAGTTGTGCTTCTCGTTCGTTTGTGAGAATCATCTCCTTATAGAGGCCGGGTTTGATGTTGAAAATTCGCTGCGAAGCCACTTGAAAAGACTTTTGACATGGTCGAAATCATGATCGTGGTAGTCTGCAGCCAAGTAATAAATATCACCATGCCATTTGTAAATAAATTTGCATTCTATTAAATATAGAAGCAAAATGGTCTTGAGCCAGGACAATATCCCAGTTCAAATGAGAAAATTTTAATTTCTGAAAATCAATTTGTTTATTCAAATTGAAATTAAAAAAAAAAAAAACAAATTGAAATTCAGAAATGCAAATTGAAATTGAGAAAATACAAATTAAAATTGAGAAATTTAAATTAAAATTGAGAAATTTAAATTGAAATTGAGAAAATACTAATTGAAATTGAGAAAAAACGAATTGAAATTCAGAAATGTAAATTTAAGTTGAGAAATGTAAATTGAAATTGAGAAAATAAAAACAGAAATTCAGAATTGTAAATAGAAATTGAGAAAATAAAAACAGATATTCAGAATTTAAATTGAAATTGAGAAAATACAAATTTAAAATCAGGAATGTAAATTGAAACTGAAAAATAAAAATTAAAATTTAGAAATGTAAATTGAAATTGAGAAAATACAAATTAAAATTCAGATATTTACATTAAATTTGAGAAATTTAAATTGAAATTGAGAAAATACTTATCGAAATTGAGAAAAAAGCAAATTGTATATTTATAAAATGCAAATTTAAATTCAGGAATGTAAATTGAAATTGAAAAATAAAAATTTTAATTTAGAAATGTAAATCGAAATTGAGAAAATAAAAACAGAAATTCAGAATTGTAAATTGAAATTGAGAAAAAACAAATTGTATATTTAGAAAATATAAATTGAAATTCAGAAATGTAAATTGAAAGCCATAAATGAAAATTGAAAAATGTAAATAGAAATTGATAGAAAAAATTGAAATTCCGAAATGTTAAAATAAAAAAATACAAATTGAAATTCCGAAATGTTAAAATAAAAAAATACAAATTGAAATTCAGAAATGTAAATTGAAATTGAGAAAATAAAAATTGAAATTCAGAAGTGTAAATAGAAAATGGGAAAATACAAATTGAAATTGAGAATTGCAAAGTGAAATTGAGAAAATAAAAATTTAAATTCTGAAATTCAATTTGAAATTAAGAAAATACAAATTGAAATTGAGAAATGTAAATTAAAATTGGCAAAATAGAAATTGAAATTGAGAAATGTTAATTTAACATGAGAAAATAAAAATTGAAATTGAGAAATAAAAAATTCAAAATGAGAAAATTTAAATTTCGGAATATTAATTTGTTTATTCAAACTGAAATTGAGAAAATACAAATTGAAATTGAGAAATGTTAATTTAACTTGAGAAAATAAATTAAAATTGAGAAATAAAAAATTCAAAATGAGAAAATTAAAATTTCTGAATATTTTGTTTATTCAAATTGAAATTGAGAAAATACAAATTGAAACTGAGAAAATACAAATTGAAAAAACAAATTGAAAATCAGAAATTTAAATTGAAATTCCGGAATATAAATTGAAATTCAGAATTGTAAATTGAAATTAAGGAAATACAAATTAATATCAAATTAAATTTCTGAATATTAATTTGCATTATAAATTTATAAAACAAATTGAAAATCAGAAATGTAAATTGAAATTCCGGAATGGAAATTGAAATTCAGAAATGTAAATTGAAATTGAGGAAATACAAATTAATTTCAATTTAAATTTCAGAATATTAATTTGCACTATAAATTGTAATTTCTCAATTTCAAATTGCATATTCTGAATTTCGATATTAATTTCTGATTTTAATTTTCATTTTTTTCAATTTCAATTTACATTTTTGATTTCAATTGGTGTTTTCTCAAATTCAATTTACATTTCTGAATTTCAATTTGTATAGACAAATTGATATTCAGAAAATTAAATTGGAATTAATTCGTAATTTCTCATTTTGAATTGTTTATTTCTCAATATCAAATTGTATATTCACAATTTCAATTCAAATTTCTGAATTTCAGTTTTTATTTTGCCAATTTAAATTTTTATTTCTGAATATAAAATTGTATTTTCTGAATTTCAATTTACATTTTTGATTTCAATTGGTATTTTCTCAAATTCAATTTACATTTCTTAAATTTGATTTGTATAGAAAAACTGATATTCAAAAAATTAAATTTGAATTAATTCGTACTTTCTCATTTTGAATTGTTTATTTCTCAATATCAAATTGTACATTCACAATTTCAATTCAAATCTCTGAATTTCAGTTTTTATTTTGCCAATTTCAATATTCATTTCTGAATATCAAATTGTATTTTCTGAATTTCAATTTTCATTTCTGAATTTTAATTTTAATTTTCTCAATTTACATTTTTGATTTCAATTGGTATTTTCTCAATTTTAAATTGTCATTTCTGAATTTCAATTTTTATTTTCTCAATTTCAATTTACATTTCTGAATTTCAATTGGTTTATTTTCAATTTTCATTTCTGAAATTCAATTTTAATTTTCTCTATTTCAATTTACATTTCTGAATTTAAATTTTTATTTTCTCAATTTTAAATTGGCATTTCTGAATTTCAATTTTTATTTTCTCTATTTCAATTTACATTTCTGAATTTCAATTGGTTTATTTTTAATTTTCAGTTTCAATTTTCATTTCTGAAATTCAATTTGTATTTTCTCAATTTCAATTTACTTTTCTGAATTTCAATTTCAATTGCCATTTTCTCAATTCCTATTTTAATTTCTCAATTTCAAATTGTATTTTCTGAATTTCAATATGCATTTATTATTTTCAATTTGTATTTTCACAATTTCATAATTTTTAATATTATGATTATGACAATTTTTAATGAAAAAATAACAATATAAATTAATAAATTTTTATATTATACTTACAAAATTATTCATAATATTATTATTATATTATTATATTATTTATTTTTAAATATTTATTTAAATCTTTGGCGAATTGTTACTAATTTATGTTTTCGTTTCCCTCTCTTTTCAGGTAAGTTAAGATTTTAAACTCTATTGGAAGTAATTCAGAACTAAACTTAGGGTATGTAGCAACCGTTTTTTATTATCGAAAATGTGGAAAGTTTGTTAAGACTTTTTTCGATTTTTTTTTTTGGAAAAATTTGTTGGAAGACTTTGCTTACATTTTGCTTGATTTGATGAAAACATTAGGCCTAAAAAATTAAATGGTAAACCATTATCTGATTTCAATTCCGCTGAATGATTGGCTCAAGTCAAATGTACTTTGGACACGTCAGTCTTAAGACACACCAGATATAAATAAAAATATGCGGAGTTCTTTTCCGCACTCCCATCGTGGTTTTTGTCAATAAAGATCTAATCGATTCCACTGTCGTCTCAGCTAATCTCAGTTAATTCAATTATTGGCCTGATAAATCCGATGTCTATTTCTTTTATTCTTTATTATTATTTATTTTATCTGTTGGTCTTTAAATCAAAAGCGACCACATTTGCTATCGCTTTAAGAAAGAAAAAGAGATAAAATCAAAGCTTGATTCCACCACAAAGTAAAGAACAACTAAAGTCAAATTTGCACGTACTTTTGGTGCAACTTCTAGATATTTGCATAGTCTTCAGATACCCGACATTTATAACAAAAAATGAATAGGTTCTGACAAGCGATTCTGATAGAGGGGGTAACAAAAGAATATACGTGTATAAATACCACAAATAAGTCAAAACCTAAAATTCATTTTAGGGTTAATTCCCCCCTTGGCACATTCTTATGATGAATCGACCTGGGAAACATTGTGATCCTTACATTTTAAGTGTAGGATGTGTTCAGCAATATTATTTAGAACACTACGAGGCACATTTTTGTGGATCATTTTAACCCTCTAGCACCTCAAACTGGGGGTCTTATTAGTCCCTTTTGTGCAAAATGTTAAAAAACACCCCTAAATCAGGGGTTTAACGGGTCAAAATGTTCTACAAAAATATTTGCCATAAAATTCTACTCGAAATCTCTGAATACACCAAAGCTCAAAAGTCAACTTAAATGCCAGAAATAAGTCAAAACTCGTTTTAGGGTTAATTTTCCCCTTTTGCACATTATACGGATGAATCGGCCTGGGAAACCTTGTGATCCTTACATTTTAGGTAAAGGATGTGTTCAGCATTATTATTTAGAACACTACAAGGAACATTTTTGTGGAACACTTTAACCCTCTAGCTCCGCAATATAGAGGCATTTTTGGTACATTTTGTTCTAAACGTTCATATTCACATTTTTCATATTCTTCGAATGAATCGGCATCGGAAACCTTGTGATCCTTACTTTGTAAGTGTTGGATGGGTTCAGCAATATTACTTAGTACACTACGAGGAACATTATTGTGGAACATTTTAACCCTCTAGCTCCTTAAAATAGGGGTCTTTTTAGTCCCTTTTGAGCAAAAGAGTAAAAAAACACATTTAAAACAGGCGTTTCACGGGTCAAAATGTTCTAATAAAATATTATATATATGGATAAACTATTCTACGTCAAATTTTACTAGAGGACTCCGAACAGAAGAAAGCTGTAGATATAATGCAAAAAATAAAATAAATAAAAGTAATATAAAATATTAAAATTAATTTTTTGGGTTAATTTCATACTTTTTCCGAATTCGAGCTAATTTGGCCCACAAAATTGAATTTTAGGGGATTGATGTGAATAGAAAAAATATTCTACGTCAAATTTCACTAGAGGTCACCGAACAGAAGAAAGCTGTAGTTATACTACAAATAAATAAATGAAATAAGTAAAAGTGAATATTAAATATTAAAATGAATTTTAGGTTAATTTCGTACTTTTTCCGAATTCGAGCTAATTTGGCCCTCAAAACTGAATTTTAGAGGGTTGATATAAATGGAAAAAGTATTCTGCATCAAATTTCACTATATGTCTCCGAACAAAAGAATGTTGTAGATATAATACAAATAAATAAAACAAGTAAATATAAAATATTAAATTTATTTTTTTGGTTATTTCGTATTTTTTCCGAATTCGAGCTAAGTTGGCCCACAAAACTGAGTTTTAGGGGGTTGATGTGAATGGAAAAAATATTCTGCATCAAATTTCACTAGAAGTCGCCAAACAGCAGAAAGCTGTAGATATACTACAAATAAATAAAATAAGTAAAAGTGAATATTAAATATTAAAATGAATTTTAGGTTAATTTCGTACTTTTTCCGAATTCGAGGTAATTTGGCTCACAAAACTGAATTTTATGGGCGAAGTATGAATGGAAAAAGTATTCTGCATCAAATTTCACTACAGGTCACCGAACAAAAGAAAGCTGTAGATATAATACAAATAAATAAAATAAGTAAAAATAAATATAAAATATTAAAATTATTTTTTTGGGTTAATTTCGTACTTTTTCGAATTCGAGCTAAGTTGGCCCACAAAACTTAATTTTAGGGGGCTGATGTGAATGGAAAAAATATTCTGCATCAAATTTCTCTATATGTCTCCGAACAAAAGAATGTTGTAGATATAATACAAATAAATAAAATAAGTAAAAGTAAATATAAAATATTAAAATTATTTTTTTTTTTTGGTTAAATTCGTATTTTTTTTTCCGAATTCGAGCTAATTTGGCCCTCAAAACTGAATTTTAGGGGGTTGATGTAAATGGAAAAAGTATTCTGCATCAAATTTCACTAGAGGTCACCGAACAAAAGGAATTTGTAGATATAATACAATAAATGAAATAAGTAAAAGTAAATATAAAATATTAAAATTATTTTTTTTTTTGGTTAATTTCGTACTTTTTCCGAATTCGAGCTAATTTGGCCCTCGAAACTGAATTTTAGGGGGTTGATGTAAATAGAAAAAGTTTTCTGCATCAAATTTCACTAAAGGTCACCGAACAAAAGAAAGCTGTATTTATAATACAAATAAATAAAATAAGTAAAAGTAAATATAAAATATTAAAATTATTTTTTTTTGGTAAATTTCGTATTTATTCCGAATTCGAGCTAATTTGGCCCACAAAACTGAGTTTTAGGGGGTTGATGTGAATGGAAAAAATATTCTGCATCAAATTTCACTAGAGGCCACCGAACAAAAGAAAGCTGTAGATATAATACAAATAAATAAAATATCAGTACCAAATTAAGGTATTTAAAAAATAAATTATTTGTTATTCTTTTTTCTTTAAGCTTTCTTGGCAATTCGGGGTAGGGGGTGGTGTGAATGGAAAAATTTACTATAACTACCAACCCCTGACATATATTCCAATCTCTGCATTTTCATTAAATCCTATTTATTTTATTTTTGTTTGTTTTCAACTGCATATTGCCTTGCCTTCAATTCAATTCTTTTCGAATGACATCTAACCACATCATTTAATTGCCATAAAATCGACCATATATGGTCAAAACCACAAAATGTCATTTGTGCCATTTGTCCAAGTACTTATGTCGGTCGGTCGGTTGGTGGGTAGGTGTGCGTGTGGCACAAGAATTTAATTAAAAAAACTGTTCGTACAGTTTAAATTAAGAAGAATCAACAAAAACAAAAAAATCGAAAATTGTAACAATTTTGTTGTTGGTTGGCTAACATTTAAATGTTGATTTGTTCGAAATCAAAATTGAAACTAGTTTTTTTATTTACACACTTGTGGTTTCATGGCAGGGGATTTTACAAAAAAAGCAACTTGGAATGAATAAACTTAATACTTGGCAAGAAATGCTGCTCGCACAACTAAACAAATAGATAAATATTCCCACAAAAATGGGCTTCATTGCCGCTGAGATATCTGCGAAGAAAAGTATTCTCACAGAAATTCACACAATTGGCAATGCTGTAACAAATCAGCCAGTGTTGCCAACTCCCTACGAACAAAAAGATTCTCACTGAACACTAGTCAAGAAATACTACAATTTGCAATCACGAAAACAATCAGCTGTCATCGTTGAAAAGTGTTGCCAACTCCCTTTGAAAAAACATATTCTCATTGAACACTGGTGTTGGGATTAAACAAATCTCACAATTGGCAATCAGGAGAGAAATCAGCTGTCATCGTTGAAAAGTGTTGCCAACACCCTTTGAAGATACTTATTCTCATTGAACACTGGTGTTGGGATTAAACAAATCTCACTATTGGCAATCAGGAGAGAAATCAGCTGTCATCGTTGAAAAGTGTTGCCAACTTCCTTTGAAAAAAACATATTCTCATTGAACACTGGTGTTGGGAGTAAAGAAATTCCACAATTGGCAATGATTAAAGAAATCAGCTGTCTTCTGGGCATACAGCTGTAACAAGTGTTGCCAACTCCCCGGAAAGCTTAATGGCCATAATCTTAAGCCTTAACTCTTGTCAATTCTCCACTTTTCTTCTGCCTGACTTTGCAGGACACCCCAAATTAGTTGAATATCGAAGTTCTTGCCCATTTCACAATTCTCCACTTATCTTCTGTCTTAGTTTGCATGTCGACAGGGCACCCCAAATTAGTTGAATATCGTAGTGCTTGCCCATTTCAAATGAAATCTTTCAAGTGAAAGAAGTTAGCTCGACCTCTTTATATCATAATTTGGCCGGGGACCATCTTCGCAATTCTCCCCTCGTCTTCTGTCTGAGCTTGCAGGGCACCCCAAATAAGTTGAATATCGGGCAAATCTTGGTTTGTGTAGAGCTTTCTTTTATATCAGGCTAAGAGAGCCTTCGTTGATCTCAGAGTTAAAGGAGAAATCCAAAATGAGCAATCCAATTCAAGTCGTATCTCAAGATCTCAAGGGTGAAGTATGATCCAAGCAGCATTAACGAATCTATTTATCCGAAGAATAAGTCATCTAAGCTGGGCATCGAATCAAACGACTTTTCTAGGAGCTGCAAGTTCGAGGAGGAAATCGAGAGTGTCTTGTCGTCATTCTGAGCTTGCAGGGCACCCAAATAAGTTGAATATCGAAGTGCTTGTCCATTTCAAATGAAATCTTTCTATTGAAATAAGGTACCTTGACCTCTTTATATCATAATTTGGCCGGATCATCTTCGCAATTCTCCACTTGTCTACTGTCTGAGCTTGCAGGGCACCCAAATAAATTATTCAACTGAACTGATTGCCCTTCACATGAAGCTTCCTTTTGTCTCAGGCGAAGTAAGAGACCCCCAGAGACAACCTCAAGCAAACCAATCCAATCCAAACTTTATTTTATTCCATGGGCTAAAGTAGAGATCCCAAGATCCAAGCAGCATTGACGAAGTGAACCATCACAGAAATTTGGCAATCCAATTTGTTGGGACTTCTTTGATCTCAGGTTTAAAGGAGACATATCAAGATGTGTTGAATCTCTGTTCTCAGGGTTAAAGGAGACCTTCCAAGATCCGCCAGAGCTTGCAGGGCACCCATATAAGTTGAATATCGAACTGATTGCCATTCGCATGAATAAATGCGGGGATATCTTGGGTTGTGTTGAGCTTTCTTTTATCTCCGTCCAAGTAAGAGACCCCAAGAGACCCCTGAAGCAAACAAATCCAATCCAAACTTTCTTTTATTCCATGGACTAAAGTAGAGATCCCATGATCCAAGCAGCATTGACGAATCAAGTACATAAGTGAACCATCCACAAATTTAGCAATCCAATGTGTTCAGACTTCTTTGATCTCAGGTTTAAAGGAGACATACTAAGATGTGTTCAATCTTTTTTGTTCTCAGGGTTAAAGGAGAAGTCCCAAGTTCCGCCAGAGCTTGCAGGGCACCCAAATAAGTAGAATATCGAACTGCTTGGCCTCTCTCTCGTGAAGAACTGCGGGGAAATCTTGGGTTGTGTTGAGCTTTCTCTTATCTCAGGCCAAGTAAGAGACCCAAGAGACTCCTCAAGCAAACAAATCCAATCCAAACTTTCTCTTATTCCATGAGCTAAAGTAGAGATCCCATGATCCAAGCAGCATTGGCGAATCAATGACATATGAGAACCATCCACAAATTTAGCAATCCAAGGTGTTGAGACTTCTTTGATCTCAGGTTTAAAGGAGACATAACAAGATGTGTTGAATCTTTTCTCGGGGTTAAAGGAGCGATCCCAAGTTCCGCCAGAGCTTGCAGGGCACCCAAATAAGTTGAATATCGAACTGCTTGCCCTCTCTCTCGTGAAGAACTGCGGGGAAATCTTGGGTTGTTTTGAGTTTTCTTCTTTCTCAGAAAAAGTAAGAGACCCCCTCAAGCAAACAAATCCAATCCGAACTTTCTTTTATTCCATGAGTTCAAATAGAGATCCCAAGATCCAATCAGCATTGGCGAATCAATGACATATGAGAACCATCCACAAATTTAGCAATCCAATGTGTTGAGACTTCTTTGATCTCAGGTTTAAAGGAGACATCCCAATATCCGCCATAGCTTGCAGGGCACCCAAATAAGTTGAATATCGAATTGATTTCCCTTCGCATGAATAAATGCGGGGATATCTTGGGTTGTGTTGATCTTTCTTCTTTCTCAGGCTAAGTAAGAGACCCAAGAGACTCCTCAAGCAAACAAATCCAATTAAAACTCTCTTTTATTCCATGGGCTAAAGTAGAGATCCTATGATCGAATCAAGTGCACAAGTGAACCATCCAAAATATTAGCCATCCAATGTGTTGAGACTTCTTTGATCTCAGATTTAAAAGAGACATTCCAAGATCCGCCAGCAATGACCAATCCAAATCAAGTCTGCTTTGATCTCAAAGTAGAGATCCCATGATCCAAGCATCATTGACGAATCTAAATCAATTTTTCCCGAAGAATAAGAATTACTTTTATACGACCATCATTCACTCTTTCGTTCAAACTTTCTTTGATTCCATGGGGTTAGTTAGAGATCCGAAAGTCTATCAGGATTGTCGAATCAAGTACATAAGTGAACCATCTAAAAATTTACCATTCAAATGTGTTTACACTTCTTTGATCTTTGAGGGTTAAAGGAGAGATCCCAAGATCCGCCAGTAATAACCAATCCAATTCAAGTCTTCTTTGATCTCAAGGGTAAAGTAGAGATCTCACAATCCAAGAACGAATCTAAATCATTTTTTCCCGAAGACTAAGAATTACTTTTCTACGACGATCTTTTGCTCTTTCGTTCAAACTTTCTTTGATTCCATGGGGTTAAGTAGATATCCCAAAGTCCATCAGTATTGACGAATCAAGTACAAGTGTTGAACCTGGTTTGAGAGGTTTAAACGAGAGATCCCAAGATCCTTTCCTTCTTTCCATTTGGTAAAGTAGAGATCCCAAGATCCATCAGCTTTGACGAATCAGGTGCAGTGATCAGTGAACCATCTAAAAACTTACCAGTCCAATGTGTTGAGACTTCTTTGATCTTTGAGGGTTAAAGGGGGGAGATCCCAAGATCCGCCAGCAATGACCAAATCAATTCAAGTTTTCTTTGGTCTCATGGGTAAAGATGAGATCCCAAGATCCGAGCAGCATTGATGAATGATTTTAATGGTTTCTAAAATTTATTTATACATTCAGTTCCTCAAAAAGAATATAAAGTGGCAATAAAACTTGTAAATCATTCCCTGTTCCACTTCGGTTCCACTTATGTTCGGTCACTCTTATTTAGCGAGGATTTAATGTGGTTCCAGGTGCGTTCAAGATATTCATTGACTGTTCCGGCTGAGCTAAAGCGTTGGCGGCTAAGGTATAATAAAATGAACGTGACGTGGTTTCTAAATTTAATTTAATTAAAAAGGGCTTTGACCTCACTCGAGGTAGGAACCTAAACCGGCCCAACAGATTAATAATAATCCACACATTCTCTTTTTATCTCTCTCAGTCTTTCTCTGTCTCTCTCGAACTCTCTACAAACTTTTACAACTTCATCTTAGGCACTCACTAACTGGCAAGAAAATTGATTGAAATTTAGAAAGGCCCATTAAAAACCTATAAAACGATAGTGTCGCCCCCCCACACACACACACACACACGGTCATAACAAATGTGTGGAAAGACACATAAAACAAATGACTTTTTTTCGAAAAAAAAGTAACGAGACACCAAATTAAGACGAACGTCGCATATAAAAGAGTGCTGAAGAGAGGAAAGAGCAGAGGAAGAAAAAGAAGGAAAAGAAAAGATTTCCACACGCTGACTTCCGTTAACTTTTCATCATACATGAATGGCCGGAATGCCTACCCCAGAGATCGACCGACCGGCAGTCAGCCAGTCATCATGGGATGAATGAAAAACTGAATGAATGAAGGCCTGGAAATGTGTGAGAATGACTGGCGTGAAACATGTTTGAGAAGAAAATGCAATGCACTGGTTTTTCTGTCTCCGTGAGTTTCATATTTCACCCAAGTCGTCAACACAATTCATCTTCAATTTATGTACAAGCATGTATGAACGTGGACGGACGGACATATGGATGGCTAGTTGTGTGTTGTGACGATCGGCTGATGATGATGATGATGACCTACACCACCACCTACCTACCTGTTGGCAGCCTACCTACCTACCAACCAACCTACCTGACAAGATATTGAGCTAGATAAACTACCGTCTAAGCGGGGAGTTGTCATAGTGAAATGTATAGTTTTCCATAACGATTTATGAAGTCTATGCGGTCTAGTCATGTTCGGCCGACTAGTCCGTCCCGCTCCGGCCTGTCTTTCATGCTTTGCTTCTTCATGGTGTGTTTTATGGGCTGTCATTTTCTTGTTCAAGAAAGAAAGACAAAGGAAAAGTGACATCTAGACAAGACGACAAAGTAATAAAAACAAAGCGCACGCATGCACCGCACCGGGGGCACAGTGGGTGGAATTTCAATATGTCCCAGCAGTCCCTAATCTTTACACCAGGAAGTTCATGGAAGTATCTCCAAGCAGTCCGGAAGTTGATCAGCCATCTGACTCACTTAGACCAGAAGAGAACAGACCAGAGAGAATGTGCGACTCACATCTTATCGACGTCTAAACAGGCCAAGACGCTCAAACTCTCAACGAAAGCTGGATCCAATGCTAATAATCGTCTTTTAGCCATAGCCGGACAGAGAAGGGTTTCGACGCTCTCGATCTCCTCCTCGTTCCCACAGCTCCTACAAAAGTCGTTTGACTCGATGCCCAGCCTTCACATGCTCTATGGGTGGCATTTGAAATTGCCCAGCAGTCCCTAAAGTTTAGACCGAGGAGTTCGGAAGTTGATCACAAGCTGAACACAGGTTAGGTTAGGTTTTGGTGGCAGTCAGATATCAGTCATCTGACTCACTTAGACCAGAAGAGATCCATGATGGTACCAAGGGCTTTTAACCTCAACCAGAAGCCAAACTGTGCTAATCCGACGTCTACACTGGCCAAGTCGTTCAGGGTCTCAAAGATAGCTGATCTTATCGGATCAGCTTCTTAACCACGACAGACTTTTTTGATGCTGCTTGTATAATTCAGAAACGATTCAGCTGAATTCAGATGAATATCGTTCGAGTCATTCGTGAGGTAGGCCCAGAAAACGCCTGGATTGAAGGTTGGAATCTTTGTTCTTAGCCCAGATGTTTGTTATCACGTTTTCAACAAACTCTACCTCCACCAACCGAAAAATCTTACCGACGTCAAGCTCTCAAAGAAAGCTGAGCCCAAAGAACCAATAAAAATCTTCTAGTTATAGCTGGATAGATACAGAAATGGTGTTAGATGCTCTCAAACTCCATCTCGTTCCCACAGAAAACATTTGACTCGATGCCCAACTTACAAATGCTCAGAAGCTGGGCATCGAGTCAAATGACTTTTTTAGGGGCTGCAAGGATGAGTTGGAGATCGAGAGTGTCCATTCAAACTGTAGACAATTGAAATCTTTCAAGTGAAATATGAGTTTGGTAAGAGCTGCAAGCACGAGGTGGAGATCGAGAGTGTCCATCCAATACTGAAATCAACGTAGACAATTGATATCTTTCAGATCGAAGAAGGTAGCTCGACCTCTTTATATCATAATTTGGCTAGAGCATCCTCGCAATTCTTGCACTTATCTTCTATCTGAGCTTGCATGTCGACAGGTCACCCAAATAAGTTGAATATCGGGGAAATCTTGGTTTGTGTTGAGCTTTCTTTTATATCGGGCTAAGAGAGTAATAGAGCCTTCCTTGATCTCAGGTTTAAAGGAGAGATCCCAAGATCCGACAGCAATGAACAATCCAATTCAAGTCGTCTCTGATCTCAAGGATAAAGCAGAGATCTCATGATCCAAGCAGCATTGACGAATCTAAATCATATATTCGAAGAATACGTCCTCTAAGCTGGGACAAAAACGAGGAGCAGATCCATAGTGTCCATCCAATACTGAAATCAACGTAGACAATTGAAATCTTTCAAGTGAATTATGATATAAAGAGGTCGAGTTCTTTATATCATAATTAGGCCAGGGCATCCTCGCAATTTTCAACTTGTCTTCTGTCTGGGCTTGCAGTGCACCCAAATAAATTGAATATCGAACTGCTTGGCCTCTCTCTCATGAAGGAATGCGGGGAAATCTTGGGTTGTGTTGAGCTTTCTTTTATCTCACGCTAAGTAAGAGACCCCAAAATCCCCTCAAGCAAACAAATGCAATCCAAACTTTCTTTTATTCCATGGGCTAAAGTAGAGATTCCAAGATCTATCAGCATTGAGGAATCAAGTATTTACATCTATCTAAAAATTCACCATACCAAAGTGTTGAGACTTCTTTGATCTCAGGTATAAAAGAGAGATCCCAAGGTGTGTTGATTCTTTTTTGATTTCAGGGTTAAAGAAGAGATTCCAAGATCTGCCAGCAATGACCAATCCAAGTCAAGTCTTCTTTTATCTCAAGGATAAAGTAGAGATCTCACAATCCAAGAACGAATCTAAATCATTTTTTCCCGAAAAATAAGAATTACTTTTATAGGACAATCTTTTGCTCTTTCGTTCAAACTTTCTTTGATTCCATGGGGTAAAGTTGAGATCCCAAAGTCCATCAGCTTTGACGAATCAAGTACATAAGTGAACCATCAAAAAATTTACCAAACCAATGTGTTGAGGCTTCTTTGATCTCAGGTTTAAAGAAGAGATCCCAAGATCTGTCAGCAATAATCAATCCAATGCAAGTCTTCTTTTATCACAAGGGTAATATAGGGATCCCAATATCCAAGCTGCGTTGACGTTGATCTAAATCACTTTTCTGAAGAATAAGAATTACTTTTATCCGACGATCACTCACTCTTTCGTTCCAACTTTCTTTGATTCGATGGGCAAAAGTTGGGATCCCAAAGTCCATCAGCATCGATGAATCAAGAACAGAAGTGGAACAGTCCAATACGTTGAGTTGAAGGAGAAATTCCAAGACAAATTCATTGCAAGCTTTGTTTGATCTCAAGGGCATAGTCGAACACTTTTGTTGTATGACCATATTTCCATTAAGTTATTAGGGAGGCAAATGAGAGGGACGATACCAAAGTATCTGTGGATTATAGTAGAAGTAAAGTAAAGATCCCAAGATCCACGTGCACTGACGAATCATGTCGTAAGTGAATGTAAAATTTCTTCTTTGATTCTTGTTTTAAAGGAGAGATCGCAAGAACCACTAGCAAACGAATCCTGGCAAATCCAATACAAACTTTCTTTAATTCCTCGGGTTGAAGTAGAGATCTCAAGATCCAAGCAGCATTGATGAATGAGACTTCTAACCTTTATGCACCGTACCATATATCCGTACGGCACCAACATCCAAGCAGCATTAACGAATCATTTTCTACGAAGAATATGTCTTCTAACCTTTATTGGTCGGGCCATATTTCCGTACTGCTCCAAGATCCAAGCGGCAAGGACGAATCTAAATTACTTTGTCCGAAGAATACGTCTTCTAACTTTTATTTGTCGAGTCATTCTTCCGCTCTAAGATCCAAGCAGTGTTGACGAATGTCACTCTGTCAGAAGAAGAAGTCCTCAAACATTTATGCGTCGAGCCTACGGTTATTAGGCAGGCAAATAAAAGGAGTCCATGTCTAAGTATATACCACAGGGTAAAGTAGAGTTCCCAAAATCCACTAGGCTCGTCGAAGCATGTGCATTAGAGAACTATCAAAAAATAATATATCACTTGGAAGTGTTCAACCTTCTTTGATCTCAAGTGTAAAAGTAGTGATCCCAAGATGAAACCAAATGATTTTCCGAAGTATAAATCCATGTCTAAGTATATACCACAGGGTAAAGTAGAGTTCCCAAAATCCACCAGGCTAGTCGAATCATGTACATTAGAGAACTATCAAAAAATAATATATCACTTGGAAGTGTTCAACCTTCTTCGATCTCTGGGTAAAGTAGTGATCCCAAGATGAAACCAAATGATTTTCCGAAGTATAAGTCCTCTAAGTCTCTCGTAGGACCCTATTTCCATATGGAGTTAAATAAAGCAATGACTTCTATATGATCTATAATCCTTAGCGCGACAACCTGTGTAGCTTTTGTTCCTCGAAGTACATTTTGTGCCAGTATTTCAATGTTTTCGAAGAGATTTACAGGAATTTTTATAGCTCGAAAGACCATTTCAACATATATTAAAATGAGTCGATACCAAATGAAGACCACATTCGAGATGTCTGGCAATTTAGTTGGCGAATTGTCCTCAACCTTCTGTGATCTCAAGGTTTAAGAGTAGTGATCCCAAAATCCAGCAGCGTTGACGAATCTAAATTATTTTGTTCGAAGTTCAAGTCATCTAACCTTCTAACTCGAAGATCATTCACTAGCGTGCACGCCATCTCGTAGGAGCATATTTCCAAACGAAGTCAAATAAAAGGATGACATCTTTATGAACCATAATCCTTAGCGTCGGCAATCTTTGAAGCTTTTGTTTCTCGAAGTTCATTTTGGGCCAGTATTTCAATGGTTTCGGAGAGATTTGGAGGAATTTTTACAGCTCGAAGGACCATTTCATCATACATTAAAAGAAGTCAATACCAAATGAAGACCACATTAGACAGGTCTGCTAATTTAGTTGGCGAATTGTCCTCAACATTCTGTGATCTCAAGGTTTAAGAGTAGTGATGACAAGATCTAGCAGCATTGACGAATCTAAATGATGATTTTCTGAAGTATAAGTCCTTTAAGCTTTACTCGATTTTCATTCACAACCTCGAAGAAAATGATGACTTCTCTATGATCTATAATCTATAGGGTTGGCAACCTCTGTAGCTTTTGTTCCAAGTACCTTTTTTGACCAAATTTCAATGACTTTGGAGAGATTTGCTGGAATTTTTACAGCTCGAAGGACCATTTCATCATACATTAAGAGAAGTCAATACCAAATGAAGACCACATTAGACAGGTCTGCTAATTTATTTGGCGAATTGTTCAAACTTCTCTGATCTCAAGGTTTAAGAGTAGTGATGCCAAGATCCAGCAGCATTGACGAATCTAAATGATGATTTTCCGATTTATAATTCCTTTAAGCTTTACTCGATTATCATTCACTACCTTGCACGCCATCTCGTGGGAGCATATTTCCATATGGAATCAAAGAAAAGGATGACTTCTTCTGTAAATTTTGTTCCAAGTAACTTTTTTGACCAAATATCAAATTTTTACAGCTCGAAGGTCCATTTTCTTACGAAATACGTACGAAATGACATTCAGTATTTTAGGAATGGATATTAAAGACTAAAATCCGAGTATAAACTAATGGAATTAAAAAAATATCTGTGATAATTTCAAAAAATCAATTCAATTTACAGCTCGAAGGACCATTTTTTAACGAATTTCCTACGAGTGTCATTCAGTCTTTCAGGATAGGAAATTAAAGGCTAAAATCCGAGTATAAACTAATGGAATTAAAAGAATATCTGCGATATTTTCAAAAAAATCAATTCAATTTACAGCTCGAAGGACCATTTTTTAACGAAATTCGTACGAAATGACATTCAGTCTTTTAGGATAGGAAATTAAAGGCTAAAATCCGAGTATAAACTAATGGAATTAAAAAAATGTCTGCGATAATTTCAAAAAATCAATTCAATTTACAGCTCGAAGGACCATTTTTCAACGAAATTCCTACGAGTGTCATTCAGTATTTCAGGAAAGGAAATTGAAGGCTACAATCCTAGTATAAACTAATGGAATTAAAAAAATATCTGTGATAATTTCAAAAAATCAATTCAATTTACAGCTCGAAGGACCATTTTTTTTCGAAACTCGTAAGAGAGTCATTCAGTTTTCAGTGTAAACTTATGAACTTAAAAAATATTTTTGATAATTTCAACCTGAAATTAATCGACAGAATTGTCAAAAATAACTGACGGAGTCATTTGCTCTTTCATTCCGCACCTTGGATTCTAAACAAATTGTTAATCATACGTTACAATTGATAGCCCCCACTGTACCACTGGTGTGATGATGTCTTGGTCTTGGTTAATGGGTAAATTTCAAAGTGGAACAGCTGAATAAACCCGAGCCACTTGTGAGCGCACCAGCAGCTTCCATCTTCGCCACCGCAGCCACATGTGAACACACACTCGCACGCACACACACACTTCTCCTCCGACGATGTGAGAGAGTGAACGGACCAGCAACCAACAAGTGGAAAACAAAAGAAATTCAAGCTTCGAAAAAAGCGACATGCAGTTGTTGATTTAGGTGTGGTTGCCAGCTTGACAGGCAGCATGTGATGATGACGATGATCTGCTTTAACGATCAACCCAACGTCGAGACCGCCAAGAAGCACCAAAGCTTCAACCTAGTTTACAACAACCTGTTTATAAGCCACGGATTACGCCTAGCGAGTCGTTCGCCGCCAGCTACTTTTGGCAAATTTTCAAAACAAATCAAGATTTCTTTTATGATTTCTATGACAATAGACCAAACAAAAGAATCAACAAAAACCTGTACAACCCGGTAGATCAATCAGGCAAAAGCCGCTCAATCGTAAAACGATTTGACATCTTCTTCTTCTTCTGCACCTTCTTCCTCTTCATTTCCATGGCAGACACCTTTTTTTATGACCTTACATTTGTTTGTTTGTTTACCTTCCATCAACAACAAAATAAGGTTGTCATCAGGTGCTCTCTTGCCCAGGTTTCCCTGGGCTCTGGGTTCAATAATCATAATCCACTCCGTTAGCTGAACACAAAGTGCTGCATCATTTTCCGCCCTAACCTTTTCAAACGGAACAGGAAGTTATGACTGATAATTCATAATTCACAGGCCCAGCATGATAGCATGAATGAAAGAAAGGTTTGGGAAAACAAAGTGCTGAAATTACCCTGATCTATGGAAAGCCGCTTCTTTCGCTTGACTCAGTGCTTGGGTCTGTTCTTAAGGCTTTCGCTATTGCCGTTGTCATTGTCATTGAAATTAATGACTTGTATTTCCTATTCATATTTTTTTAAATATGACAAATTGATTGATTACATTGAGGAATTTTTCCTCTTCTCTAACACGAAACAAACGTTAATAAACATTGTTCGGCGAAAAGGGCACAAAAAAGAAAAATATAAAAATATAAAAATATAAAAATATAAAAATATAAAAATATAAAAATATAAAAATATAAAAATATAAAAATATAAAAATATAAAAATATAAAAATATAAAAATATAAAAATATAAAAATATAAAAATATAAAAATATAAAAATATAAAAATATAAAAATATAAAAATATAAAAATATAAAAATATAAAAATATAAAAATATAAAAATATAAAAATATAAAAATATAAAAATATAAAAATATAAAAATATAAAAATATAAAAATATAAAAATATAAAAATATAAAAATATAAAAATATAAAAATATAAAAATATAAAAATATAAAAATATAAAAATATAAAAATATAAAAACTCATAAAAATATAAAAATATAAAAATATAGAAAAATATAAAAATATAAAAATATATAAATATAAAAACATAAAAATATATAAATATAAAAACATAGAAAATATAAAAATATAAAAATATAAAAATATAAAAATATAAAAATATAAAAATATAAAAATATAAAAATATAAAAATATAAAAATATAAAAATATAAAAATATAAAAATATAAAAATATAAAAATATAAAAATATAAAAATATAAAAATATAAAAATATAAAAATATAAAAATATAAAAATATAAAAATATAAAAACATAGAAAATATAAAAATATAAAAATATAAAAATATAAAAATATAAAAATATAAAAATATAAAAATATAAAAATATAAAAATATAAAAATATAAAAATATAAAAATATAAAAATATAAAAATATAAAAATATAAAAATATAAAAATATAAAAATATAAAAATATAAAAATATAAAAATATAAAAATATAAAAATATAAAAATATAAAAATATAAAAATATAAAAATATAAAAATATAAAAATATAAAAATATAAAAATATAAAAATATAAAAATATAAAAATATAAAAATATAAAAATATAAAAATATAAAAATATAAAAATATAAAAATATAAAAATATAAAAATATAAAAATATAAAAATATAAAAATATAAAAATATAAAAATATAAAAATATAAAAATATAAAAACATAGAAAAATATAAAAAATATAAAAATATAGAAAAATATAAAAATATAAAAAATATCAAAATATAAAAATATAAAAATATAAAATATAAAAATATAAAAATATAAAAATATAAAAATATAAAAATATAAAAATATAAAAATATAAAAATATAAAAATATAAAAATATAAAAATATAAAAAATATAAAAATATAAAAATATAAAAATATAAAAATATAAAAATATAAAAATATAAAAATATAAAAATATAAAAATATAAAAATATAAAAATATAAAAATATAAAAATATAAAAATATAAAAATATAAAAATATAAAAATATAAAAATATAAAAATATAAAAATATAAAAATATAAAAATATAAAAATATAAAAATATAAAAATATAAAAATATAAAAATATAAAAATATAAAAATATAAAAATATAAAAATATAAAAATATAAAAATATAAAAACATATGAAAATATAAAAATATAAAAATATAAAAATATAAAAATATAAAAATATAAAAATATAAAAATATAAAAATATAAAAATATAAAAATATAAAAATATAAAAATATAAAAATATAAAAATATAAAAATATAAAAATATAAAAATATAAAAATATAAAAATATAAAAATATAAAAATATAAAAATATAAAAATATAAAAATATAAAAATATAAAAATATAAAAATATAAAAACATATGAAAATATAAAAATATAAAAATATAAAAATATAAAAATATAAAAATATAAAAATATAAAAATATAAAAATATAAAAATATAAAAATATAAAAATATAAAAATATAAAAATATAAAAATATAAAAATATAAAAATATAAAAATATAAAAATATAAAAATATAAAAATATAAAAATATAAAAATATAAAAATATAAAAATATAAAAATATAAAAATATAAAAATATAAAAATATAAAAATATAAAAATATAAAAATATAAAAATATAAAAATATAAAAATATAAAAATATAAAAATATAAAAATATAAAAATATAAAAATATAATAACATAAAAATATATAAATATAAAAATATAAAAATATAAAAATATAAAAATATAAAAATATAAAAATATAAATAAATATATATATATACAATATTGCCTGTTGAAGAACCATGTTGGGCGCCAGTTTTCACGTAAGAGTGTAAACACGCCGGCACCGACACACATGCATTTCGTTTCGTGAATTTTGGTGAAACTCTTAACAACCCAAAGTGTGATTTTCACCTAGATAGCTGTAAGCACATACAAACATCAATCCATTAATTAATCAATTCACAGTAAATTATGGCAACGCTGGCTTCTTTTAATTATTACGCAAAATCGCATGTTCAATGGAATTGATTAATTTTTTTTTTGAAGAAAATAAAAAGCTGTGAATTTTTTATAGTCAGTCTTCTTTTTGGTTTCTTCTTGCCGCAAGTTCTTGGCAATTATATATATTTTTTAAATTAAAAATTATGAAGACAGCACACAACAGAAAGCAGAAAAAGTGGCAATTCGAGACGCTCTCTCTTGTTTTTTTTGGTTTCATAGCCGGCTGCATGTGTCTAAAACGGCTCGATGGCAAAATATAGAAATGTGTTCTGGGCGATAAAATGTATTCTTTCATTGACATTTTGGAAAATGCAATTGAAAAAGTCAAGCTTTGACCAAAGCACACAAGGATACACGGAAATGCTGTGATGTTGGTCGCCATTTTCGCACATAAAACTAGTCGGCGCCAGTTATCCATGTAGGAGTAGCAACTTGTTGTCGGTGGCGGAGACTCCAGCCATCATTTCTTAATTATTATAAATCTAAATGAGTGAAATATTTATTAAAGAAACGAACGACATGCACTTTTTGTAGAATTTTTTAATTGAAAATCTCAAATACAACACAACAAATAAATTAAAAACTGTTGCAATTCGATTTGCTGGCTGTTCTTTTCTGTTCTTAATTTATTTGGAATCCAATGAATTTTGGTTTCGCCGCAGACATCATGTCAATCAAAACAAATATTTTTGGGTTTACTTATAAATTGTTCGTCTCTTTCATATGGGCCATATATCTTCTTTGAAAATAGGATTGGAAAAGCCAAGCTTGGGATCAATAATGAGATTATCTGACGTCTTTGCAATATTGTGACGTTGGTCGCCATTTTTACGTATAGAACTACTCCACGACCCACATTATTTAGTTAGCACAAATCAGGGAGTGGTACTTCAGAGAAGACGATTTTTGCGATAATCATGGCACACATATGTCCCACTAAATATTTTTTCATAATTTATCAATTTATTTATGGCCTGGATTCTTTTTTGAATCATAGACTAGATATAGAGCGATATCATCTTTGAAATGGTGTGAAGACTATATTTTTGGTTTATTTATCAAAATATATTTGTCCTGGTTTCTTTTTTGCATAAAAATTGTATTGTATGTATATTCGTTGGGCGCCACTTTCTCCATATAAAACAGAATTTTTCAAGATTTCTGGTTCAAGCAATGCAATTTTATTTACCAATTTATATTTGACCTAATTTTTTTTAAATTAAAATGGGATTGCAACGGCTAAATCCAGGCTAATATCATTTTTCAAATGGTGTTGGGCGCCTCTATCTTAATATCAAATAGAAACGGAATTTGTGTTTCTTTTTTTGAATTGAAAAGTCAAAAGCTAGGTATAGGACGATATCATCTTTGTTATGGTGAGACGTTGGGCGCCAGGGACTATTTTTCTTTGATTATTTATCAAATTACATTTGGTCTAGTTTTTATTTTGTATGAAAATTCTATTGGAAAGTCAAAAGCCAGGTGTTGTGCAATATCATCTTTCGAATGGTGTGATGTTGGGCGCCATTTTCTCCATTTAAAAACAGAATTATAAATTTTTCTGGTTCAAGCAACGACATTTGTGTTCCTTTTTTCAATTAAAATAAGACTGGAATGTGAAAGGTTAGTATTTGAGCAATATCATATTTTATATGGTGTGGCGTTGGGCGCCATGAACTTTTTGTGTGGATTATTTACCAATTTATATATTTTTTTAATTAGGATGGGATTGCAACGGCTACATTCAGTGTTATATCATTTTCAAATGGTGTAACGTTGGGCGCCACTTTCTTAATATCTAATAGAAATGCTTCTGGATTAGGAAACGGAATTTGGTGTAACGTTGGGCGCCACTTTCTTAATAGCACATAGAAATGCTTCTGGATTATGAAACGGAATTTGTGTTTCTTTTTTTGAATTGAAAAGTCAAAGACTAGGCATAGGACGATATCACCTTTGAAATGATGTGACGTTGGGCGCCATGAACTATATTTTTGGATTATATATCAATTTTTATTTGCCCTAGTACCTTTTTTGAATTATAAATAGGATTGCAACTGCTGAAGCCAGTGGTGGATAATGTTATTTTCGAAATTGTGTAACGTTGGGCGCCACTTTCTCCATTAAAAACAGAAAATTTTCTGGCTCAGGCAATTTGTGTTTTTTTTTAATTAGGAATAGGATTGTAATGTCAAATGCTAGGTATAGGACAATATCATTTTTGAAATGGTGTGACGTTGGGCGCCAGGGACTATTTTTTTGATTATTTATAAATTTATTTATTTGTCCTGGTTTCTTTTTTTAATTAAAATAGGATTGTAACGGCTAAGGTCAGGGGTGGGTAATATTATTTTCGAAATGGTGTAACGTTGGGCGCCACTTTCTCCATATAAAAGAGAATTTTTTTCTGGCTCAAGCATCAAAATTTGTGTTTCTTTTTTAAATTACAAATAAGACTGAAAAGTCAAAGGCTAGGTATAGAAGGAAATCATATTTGAAATGGTGTGGCGTTGGGCGCCAGGGACTATATACAACGCTCGCTAATATACTTTTACTAGGTCATGCCAAGTTATTTATATTTATTTTTTAACCTGGCAAATGTGCCAACATTTGGTTCATGCTTTAGTCATAATCATCTTTTATGGACACAATCCAAAGTATAGGGTGAATTTTATTTCTTGGGACTTCACGTTGGGCGCCATTTAATTCACATGTGTAAGTATATACCTGTAGTGAGGTCAACTAGTATTCCTTGGGGATTCACGTTGGGCGCCAGTTACTACTATTGCCAGTGGACAAATTACCTGCAGAAAATTTCCTTTCTAAACCACTATGCAACGCTGTCTAACACTTAGCTAATCAGAGGAGATTCTATCAGATATTAAATACGATGGTGTCATCATTACAGAAATTGTAAAATTATCTTCGAGAACAAATCACAACATTTTCTTGATCAAGAAAACCGAAATTAAAAAGCCTATAAATATTTGAACTAAAAAACTTTCATTCTTTTTTTATTACAAATATTTTTATGGCTTATAAAGACGACATGTTCGTTCTGTAGTATTTACATAGCAAATGTATTTGTTTGTCTTCTTTTTTCGAGTCAAACTTTGTTATCGCTCTATATACGGAAATACGGGAAAAAAATACATTCAAATACATTTACATTAGCATAAGCTAATTTTGCCAAACAAGCCAACAAACATACCTTAATAGTGAGTACGGACGGCATTATGTTCTTTAAATTCTAATGTACAGTATGTCTTTCCCATAAGTTGTATATTTTTTTTCTTTATCAAAGATACAAAAAACCAGCAAACAAACAAACGAACACATTTAAAATCCCGCCATATGTTTACACCCAAATGTGTAGTGGGAGAGCGGGAGAGAGAGAGAAGAAAAAAACGCTATAAAAAATCTATGTTAAATTAGTCATAAAACGTTAAATTGCCGGTTATTGGGTTGGGTTTTTATTGCAACGTTCCGTTGCACAGTGGGGACAAAATCAATGGAATTAGCGCATAATAAATCATGAAAACTGCCAGAGTTTGGAAGGCCCATATTTGATATCCCATCCAAGGTTCATTATTAGAATCATTCAATCCTTTGGGTTTTTATAGCTGTATCTTGCTATCATAAGCCATATGATTTCCACGTTGGGCGCCATTTAGGGTATCGAGTGGATTGGCCTCTCATATCCTTTAAACATTTGCCAAATTTCCAGTTTTTGACTTACACCGATCCATAGATCGCAGAGTTTTTTTTTAACTGAACATTGCGATTATAAACCTGGTGATATTCACGTTGGGTGCCATTTAGGGTATAATACCACAAATCCATTGATGACTTTCTTGTTCTAAGGCAACGATAGGGAAAATCTCGCTCACAAGTGGTTTTCTCACAAAGACACTTCAATGATCCAAATCAATAATGCGAGGCTTTTGTGTAGAGCCACACCTTTGAACACTTTCCAATTTTCCATTTTTGGCTCACACCGATCCATTGAAACCGATGGAGTTTTCTCTAAAGCTGAACATTGCGATCAAATTTCATCCATGTGATCTTCAGGTTGGGCGCCATTTAGTCTGTATTACCACAAGCCCACTGATGACTCCCTTATTCGAAGGCAACGATAGGGAAAACCTCGCTCACAAGAGGTCCACTCATAGCGACTTACGCTCACACAGTGGTTCAAAGCAATTATGCGAGCTTATGTCCGTGTGGAGCGGCCTCTCTCATAAAGGCTTTTGTGGAGAGCCACTCCTTTGAACATTTTCCAATTTTCCATTTTTGGCTCACACCGAACCATTGAAACCGATGGAGTTTTTTTCTAAAGCTGAACATTGCGATCAAATTTCCTCCATGTGATCTACACGTTGGGCGCCATGTGAAGAGAATTATCACACACCCATTAATGCAATTTATTATTATCATTATTGGAATAATTCAAACCTTTGGTTTTATTTTATAGCTGTACCTTGCAATCATAAGCCATATGATCTACACGTTGGGCGCCATTCAGGATGTATTACCACTCCCTTATTCTAAGGCAACGGTAGGGAAAACCTCGCTCACAAGAGGTCCTCTCATAGCGACTTACGCTCACAGTGGTTCAAAGCAATTATGCGAGCTTAAGTCCGTGTGGAGCGGCCTCCCTCATAAAGGCTTTTGTGGAGAGCCACTCCTTTGAACATTTTCCAATTTTTCATTTTTGACTCACATCGATCCATTCAAACAGCAGGGTTTTTTAAAGCTGAACATTGCGATCAAATTTCTTCCAAGTGATCTTCTCGTTGGGCGCCATTTGAAGAGAATTACCACATACCCATTAATATAATTTATTATTATCATTATTGGAATAATTCAAACCTTTGGGTTTTTTATAGCTGTATCTTGCTATCATAAGCCATATGATCTTCACGTTGGGCGCCATTTAGGCTGTAATACCACAAACCCACCGATGACTCCCTTATTCTAAGGCAACGATAGTGAAAACCTCGCTCACAAGAGGCCCTCTCATAGCGACTTACGCTCACACACTGGTTCAAATCAATTATGCGAGCTTAAGTCTGTGTGGAGTGGCCTCTCTCATAAAGGCTTTTGTGGAGAGCCACTCCTTTGAACATTTGCCAAATTTCCATTGAAACCGATGGAGTTTTTTCTAAAGCTGAACATTGCGATCAAATTTCTTCCAAGTGATCTTCACGTCGGGCGCCATTTGAAGAGAATTACCACTTATCCATTGATTAAACTTTTTGAAAAAACAAATGTTTCCTCCGAAATTTCGAAGAGTTTCTTATGAATAATGGAACCTGCAGATTGCGTGGCTTCAAATTTGACAGTCTTTCCATTATTGGCTAATAGGGGACCATTTTCGCTGATATTTGCTATCATAACGCCACGTTGGGCGTCATTTGAGGTGTGATACTGCACACGCACTGATGACTTTCTTATTCTAAGGCAACGCGAGGGAAAACCTCACACACGAGAGGTTCTCCCACAGCGACATACGCTCACCTAATCATCCAAATCAATTAGGCGATCGTAAGTCGATGTGGAGCGACCTCTCGCATATGGGCTTTTGTGGAGAGAGTCTCTCGTTATCCTTTGAACATTTGCCAAATTTCAATTCTTGCTCATGCCGATCCATAGAAACCGCAGAATTTTTTTTTTTTAACTGAGCATTGCGTTCATTAGCCGTACGATCTTCACTTTGGGCGCCATTTCAAGAGTACTACCACATAATGAGTACGAGACTTTTTGAGAAAATAAATGTCTACATTGTTTCTCCCGTTTTTTCCCTCAAAATATTCCAGAGTGCGTTGGCGGAGTGAGGTAATGGTTTAAATAAATTTGTGCTAGCGCAAGTCGGTGTGGAGCGGCCTCTCGCGTATGGGCTTTTGTGGAGAGAGCCTCTCGTTATAGTTTGAACATTTGCCAGATTTCAATTTTTGCTCATGCAGATCCATTGAAACCTCAGGGATTTTTTAAAGCTGAACATTGCGATCATAAGCCATTTGATCTTCACGTTGGGCGCCATTTGAAGAGAATTGCTACACATCCATTGATTAAACTTTCTGAGAAAATAAATGTCTCCATTGTTTCTCCCATTTTTTCCCCAAAATATTCCAGAGTGCGTTGGCGGAGTGAGGTAATGGTTTAAATAAATTTGTGCTAGGGCAAGTCGGTGTGGAGCGGCCTCTCGCATATGGGCTTTTCCCGAGAGCCACTGGGTGTACTTTAAACATTTGCCAAAATTCCCATTTTTGCTCGTGTCGTTGCATTAGAGCCGCAGGGTTTTTTAACTGAAGTCATGTGATCTTCACGTTGGGCGCCATTTGAAGAGAATTATCACCCACCCTTTTAACATTTCCTTTGCCAAATGTCCATTTTTTGGCTCACACGAATCCATTGAAATCGCTGTTTTTTAAAGCTAAACATTGCGATATAAGCCATATGGTATTCACGTTGGGCGCCATTATTAAGAGAATTACCACTTTTCCATTGAGGAATTTTTTTAAACAAAAAAAATTTCTTCCGTTTATTTTTCTCACTAAAACATTCCACTGTGCGTTGACGACCCACCAACACTGAAGTTGCCGGCACAGTCTTCTTTTATTCGTTTTTATTTTGCATTTCCTTTCGCCATACTTTGTGTTGCCCAAAAAATAACAACACAATTCAATGTTAGCAATACCCCAATGTTTTTGTTATTCAGTTGTGTTACTCTTCAACAAAAAATACAAAAACAAAAATAATGTTGATAAAAAAGACACAGGAAAAACAAGCAAACTGCTGTTGTTGCTTGTCTGATATGCAAATTAGTTTTTTCTTTCTTTCTTGCAGAAAATATTTAATTTAACCTTAAGAAGATCTGGTTTTTGTTTTGTCTGGCTCGTTGCAAAATTTTGCTCTTCTTCACACCTTTTTTTGTGCAAAGTTTATGGTCAATTTTTTCTTATGGTTGTGAATCTCTTTAACGTTCTCTGTAATTTTATGTGTGTTGTTGACCTATATTTCGTTAAGAGCATAATTGTGGGGTCTGTATCAGTCCTCAAAAGCGCAAAAGCATATCAATCAAAAATCTCCAAAAAAGAAAGTAAAAATTTAATGTAAACGAATCGCTATTAAGTCTTAATTAGGTTGCGGCATTTAAAGGCCCAATTTCTCAACTGCCAAACCAGTAACTGGATATTCAGAAAGTGAAAAGGACACTTCCACAAACTCTGAGCTGGATGAAATTTAAAGTGAAGATTACTAAGGTTACCAATATCGGCTTATCAGCAAAGGCCACAGAGAATCTCAATGGCTCAACATTCTAATGTTAGGGTGGAATTTGAACACTGGATATGCCGAGTGTAATGTATAATCTATTCTAGAGCTCGTGCAGACCAAACTCCCTACGTTCAGGTCTTCCGAGGCATCCATTATCTCAAAATCTAAGCTGATGGCTTATCAAGAGGACTTTTCGAATTTTCAATCTCCATGCCCAGACTCCCTTTGATGTACATGAAGTTCCTTTGGAAATTCTGCATAGTGGCAAAGACTCCCAATGATGGAGTAGTGCGCTCTCGAAGGATTCTTCCCCTTAGATAGTGGAGGGTCGAATTTGCTTGGGGAACGTTCGATCTCATGCATGTCTTCGACAGTTCGCAACAAGTTTTCACCGGTTTTACTTCGACTTAATCCTTTGTTCATTAAGGGGTTCATTAACCAATGTCTTTGTGCCGGAGAGTAGTCAATGATGCCGTCGTACCGACTAACCTCCCTAGCTCAGCTCTTCCGACGCATCCATTATCTCAAATTCCAAGTTGATGTCTTGCCAACCGGACTTTGGAAACCTGGACGAATTTTCTATGTTCTTTGATGTTCATGAAATAAAATACTAGATCTCCTCTGAGAATCTTGCAGAGTAGCAAAGACTCCCACAGACAGAGCCATGCTCTCGGGGGTTATTTCTCTTATGTTTTTTCTTTCGGTCTCATGTATTTCTTCGGCAGTTTCGCACACAAATTTTCTCCAATATCGGCGGTCCTCCATTTCTGTGCTGCCCTAGGGTTCATTAACGAATGCCTTTGTGCCGGAGTCTAGCCAATGCTTCGAGTAGATCTCCTCTGAGAATCTTGCAGAGTAGCAAAGACTCCCATAGACAGAGCCATGCTCTCGGGGGTTATTTCTCTTATGTTTTTTCTTTCGGTCTCATGTATTTCTTCGGCAGTTTCGCACACAAATTTTCTCCAATATCGGCGGTCCTCCATTTCTGTGCTGCCCTAGGGTTCATTAACGAATGCCTTTGTGCCGGAGTCTAGCCAATGCTTCGAGTAGATCTCCTCTGAGAATCTTGCAGAGTAGCAAAGACTCCCATGGACAGAGCCATGCTCTCGGGGGTTATTTCTCTTATGTTTTCTTTCGGTCTCATGTATTTCTTTGGCAGTTTCGCACACAAATTTTCTCCAATATCGGCGGTCCTCCATTTCTGTGCTGCCCTAGGGTTCATTAACGAAAGCCTTTGTGCCGGAGCCTAGCCAATGCTTCGAGTAGCAAAGACTCTCAATGTCGAAGGCTTGCTCTCAAAGGGTTTGGTGGGGGTGGACGGTCTTTGGCCGAACTTAGTGTGGAACTTTCGGTCTAAGGTATATCTTGGCATTTTAATTTCCCCCCGTTTTACTTCAACTTGATCCTTACAGCGCAGTCCAGTCCATTTATGTGCTCCCCTAGGGTTCATTAACGAAAGCCTTTGTGCCGGAGACTTCTCTATGTTCAGTTGATCCGAGGCATCCCTCATTTCAAACTTCAAGTTGATGACTTACCAATCGGAATGTGGAAGGGAGATTGGGAGTCCATGCCTACAGGGTGGCTTAGTATTTTGGTAAATTGTGGAAGTTTCGCGTTGGGCGCCCTAGGGTTCATTAACGAAAGCCTTTGTGTCGGAGACTTCTCTATGTTCAGTTGGTCCGAGGCATCCTTCATTTCAAACTTCAAGTTGATGACTTACCAATGGGAATGAGGAAGGGAGTTTGGGAGTAATTGCCTACAGGGTGCCATAGTATTTTGGTAAATTGTGGAAGTTTCGCGTTGGGCGCCATTTTATTTACACGATGGACTTAGTGTGGAACTTTCGTTCTCATCCATGTTTTCTACAGTACCGCTCACCAAGTTTCAAGTGGTTTTACTTCAACTTCGAATCCCAGCATTGAGACAGCGTGTCCTCAATTTCTGTGCGCCTCTAGCCAATGCTGCCGTTGTCTCATTATATCAATGACCGGGTACAGTGGTTCAAAATCAAAATCCATCGGCCAAAATTCAATAACTTTTGTTCTAGTAAACATTTTTGAGTTCTGTAAAAAATTGAAATTAGACAAGAACCCAAGGATTATTTTGAGATATTAACATTTAAAACGGGGCAATCGGGATATATTTTCGAAATTAGCCCAAAGTTGGCCACTTTTCGGTTCAAAATCCATCGCCCAAAATTCAATAACTTTTCTTCTAGTAAATATTTCTGAGTTGTGCAAAAAATTGAAATTATAGAAGGACCTAACGCTTATTTTGAGATTTAAATTATTAACATTTAAAATCAGGCTTTTTGATATATTTTATAAATAAAGCCAAAGTTGACTACTTTTCGTGTCAAAATACATCGAACAAAATTCAAAGAAAAAAAAATCAAAATAAAAATTTTTCCTAGTAAACATTTTTGAATTTTATAAAAAATTGAAATTAGACAAGGACTCAAGGATTATTTTGAGATATTAACATTGAAAATCGGACAATCGGATATATTTTATAATTTAGCCCAAAGTTGACTAATTTCCGTATCAAAATCCATTGGCCAAAATTCAATAAAAAATTCAAAATAAAAATTTGTTCCAGTAAACATTTTTGAGTTCTGTAAAAAATTGAAATTAGACAATGTCCCAAGGATTATTTTGAGATTTGAGAACATTGAAAATCGGGCAATCGGATTATTTTATAAAATCAACGGCCAAAATTCAATAAAAATTTCAAAATATAAATTGGTTCTATTAAATATTTTTGAGTTCTGTAAAAAATTGAAATTAGACAATGTCCCAAGGATTATTTTGAGATTTGAGAACATTGAAAATCGGGCAATCGTACTTTTTTAGAAATTAGCCCAAAGTTGACTAATTTTAGTGTCAAAATCCATCGGCCAAAATTCAATAAAAAATTCAAAATAAAAATTTGTTCTAGAAAACATTTTTGAGTTCTGTAAAAATTGAAATTAGACAAGGACCCAAGGATTATTTCGAAATATTAACATTGGAATTCGTCAAAACGGATATATTTTATAAATTAGCCCAAAGTTTATTCCAGTGTTTCAGAATCAAAATCCATAGGTCAAATTTCAATAACTTTTGTTCAAGTAAACATTTTTGATTTCTATAAAAAAACTGAAATTTGGCAAGGGCCCAAGGCTTATTTTGAGACATTACATTGAAAATCGGGCATTTTAGAAATTAGCCCAAAGTTGACTAATTTTCGTTTTCGATTTTTCGATTTTAAAGAAAAATAAAATTTTTATTTTTTGTGTTTTATGTTTTTTTAACATTATTTTAAGTATTTTGTTCATAAAATGCGCAGAAAAAATTAATTTTTTCGTATTACAGATTTTCAGATTTTAACATTGAAAAAACGTAATTTCTTCTTTCGACTATATCGAAGTGTTTCTCTAACAATTTAAGAGATTTTGCACTCGAATTTGTTTTATTAGAAATTGTGGTTTCCTGGCTTTATTAATGGGCCAAAACTGTGTGTTTGTGCCAAATAAAATTTGTTTGTAATAAATATTTAAAAAAAAACCTTTTAGCAAAATTTTTTTTTTGATTTTGAATTGAACCCAGGTGTTACTGCAACTCACTCAGAGTTTCTTTATGTTCGTAAACATGAATACCAATTGAATTCACCTCAATGGACCTTTCCTCTTTCAAATATTTCAAGCAATCAAATCATTGCCTCATATTGTCGGACAGAGCAGAGTTCTTGCCTGATAAATTATGGAGGCTTCACGTTGGGCACCACTTACGTTACGTACTTGTTAATGGCCTTCACGCAGCCATAATCAATTTCTGCTTTAATGATGAATAATTTGAGGTTTTTTGTTCCAAAAACACACACACACCTTCCAACTATGCCATCTAATTCTTTCGCAGAAACCATTCTCGTCCATGAAATACTTGGAAATTCAACTGAAATTAACATCATCATTAATTCATTGACGTCAGTGCCATGGATAGGCATACCTATGCCTACTGGTTTTTCGAATTCTCCCCATAACGTTGCATGTCCTTAGCTTT